>MCJB01019843.1:41850-75279 GCA_002018475.1 Nicotiana obtusifolia | reverse complement strand
CGTCCCACACTAAAAAGTCCCTATACCTTATCCAAACTTATCCAAAGGCTCGGAATGCCATGAATAATATCAAAATCATGAATCGATGATTAAACCTTCTCTTAGCTATCAAACATTCAAACTTGTTCAAGCGCATCCGAATAACACTTAAATCATTCCAGAATGACGCCAAATTTGACCTACAAGTCACAAATCACAAATCACAATACCAACCTATTCTAAGGCTCGAAATCCAAAATGGACATTGATAACACCAAAGTCCACTTCATATCAAACTTAGGAAATTCCAAAACCTCCAAAATGCCAACTTTCCACAATAAGCGCCGAAATGCTCCCCCTCCACCCGAAACTCAATCCAAACATACGCCCAAGTTTGAAGTTATCTTACGAACCTATAGGAACCTTCAAATCCCGATTCCAAGGTCATTTACTCAAAAGTCAAATCTTGGTCAACTCTTCCAACTTAAAGCTTATGAATTGAGGATTATTCTTCCAAATCAATTCTGAACTCCTCGAAAATCAAAACCAACTGCATTCACAAGTTATGATACATAAAGTGAGGCTCCTCAAGGTCTCAAACCGTCGAACGATGTGCTAGAGCTCAAAATAACAGGTCAGGTCGTTACATTCTCCCCCACTTAAACATACGTCCATCCTCGAACGTGCCAAGAACCATTCCAGTGTTGCCCAAGATCACTGTTTAACACCTTGTGCATCTACCCGTGCCACCACTATCCATATGAACACATTAGCTCAACCCAGACTGAAGATCTGTCCTGCTTTCTTAGCCCGCAAACATTTAAACCCTTTTCAACACCCGGAATTCTCTACAAGGTTCGATTACAACATTCGTACAACGTATCAATATCAATAAGCCGTACCCAAGCATGATCATACACCCATGCTGTAATCACACCATGCGCCTCATAACTCATTTGCCCATAGTAACTTCCTCCAACCGTAATAGCTGCAAACTCACAAATCAGATGCCTATAATATATCTTATAACACATATAAGCCATATTCCAACTCTCAAAATACTGCAACGACGAAAGAGATGTGTAAAAACTCATAACCACCCGCCAAATCAATTACTCATAGAGTCTCTCTGCTTGACAGGGATCATTGCTTCATTTCAAACTATTCAGTGACATTTCCCCTCTAATATTCATTATATAAATCTAATTGCACCAATTTTAGATACACAAGCATAAGTAAGGAGGTGGATCAAAGGGAACAAGGTTTGGAAGCAAGAATACAAGAGGTGTGTAGGGTTTTCGTTTCATTTTCGACATGATATGGTTTAGCTATGTTCTAGCCTTTCTTCTTGATCATTTAAGAGTTTTTCAAGGGAAATTTCGGCATGTGTTGTATCCTTTTATTGTATTGAATTCCATAAGTGACGTATGGAAGAAACTAGTTTAGGTTGGAACTTCAAAACACAACAGAAACAAAAAGGGTGAATCGCCCATTTGGTCCATGCCATCCGGACTTCTGTTTGCTCTGTTCCTTTGATGTTTTTATGTATAACTAACCCTCATATGATCCCACGAGTAAATTTATTCTATAGGGATCTTAATGAGTTAATTAGTCTTAGTATCTCATGTACATACTCAGTTTCTCCCTAAAATAAGGATAGGCTCCTCCGTCCAACTTATGGACGACGAGCGTCAGATTATGTTTGTGATTCCATTTATGGTTTCCTTCATGATATCTTGAGTCCATATGATACTGCCACATGTGTTATGCCTCATACATGCTTACATTGATTATGCCGGGGTCATATAACCTATAACGCCAGCGAGGCCTATTGATTATATGCTGGGGAAGATAGCCCAAAACGCTAGCAAGGCCTATTGATATATGCTGGGGGAGATAGAACATAATACCAATTGGGCCTATTGATTATATATTTACCTGGTGGGGGATAGATCCTATAACGCCAGTCAAGCATGTGTATATAGCTACAGTTTGCATTGCATGACTATACATGAGGCTAGTTCAGATGTACAGTTACTTGATTGGGGGAAATAGCTCATAACTCTAGACATGTACCAGTTCAGATAATAGTTCAATTATAGTACAATTTCAGTTTAAACTTCGGTTAAGTTCCAGATCAGTTGCTAGTTCAGACTCTTGTTTAGCATTCAGCTTATATTCAGATTTCCAGCTTACAATCATACTTTTGTATGCTTTACATATGCTTTTCACCCTATATACTTTGTATATATTGTACTCACCTCCCTTCTGGGGCAATGCGCTTCATGTCACGCATGTAAAGATAGATCAGAGCTTGAGCCACATCAATAGACCATCCACCAGTTGTTGGAGTCACTTTGTTTACTCCTGGAGTTGCTTATCTTTTGGTAGATATACAGATCAACTAGTTTGGGTATGATGAGGCCATGTTCTGTCCAGTACTTGTTCAATTCGCACTCCTAGAGGCGTATAGATATGCACATGCGCAATTAGTATGTTTTTATATATCAGCTTGTGTTAGCCTTGTCAGCTTTCTAGATTGTACAAATCTTATTAGCTAAGCTTATGCTTGTTCAGTTTATCAGTTATATTCATGATTAGTAGATTATCAGCAGGTTAGTGATGATCGATACTTGGTGTCAGTTATCTGTCGTGGCCCTAGGTTGGGTCGTGACAAACATGGTATCAGAGCAGTTCAATCCTAAGGTGTCTACCAGCCGTAACTAGTAGAGTTTTGTTGAGGAGTATGTCGCGCGCCATACTTATGAACAGGAGCATTATAGGATGGTTGTCATTCCTTCTTCTCTAGAATGTGCGATGGAGCTATTTTATAAGAATTCAACCTTTTGACGAAACATTTTATATGTAGCGATGCCACCAAAGAGACTCATAGCTGACCATAAGCGCAAAGACGTTGGCCAGGGCATTAGCAGAGTACCCTCTGAGTTAGATGAGCATGAGGAGTCTAGAAATGAGGTTCCATCCGAAGCTTCACAGACTCCCTCTATTAAGGGAGAAGTTAGGGGTGCTCCAGCTACCGCACCTCTGGCTCCTCAGCACAACGAAATGAGGGAGTCCGTTAGATTGTTGACTAGCATTACAGCTACTCATGTCGCCCGATAACATACATGTCCTCAAGGTGACGATACGAGCTCTAGGAGTTGTTATTTCCTCAAATTAGAGACTCAAATTTTCAAGGTATCTAGTACAACAGAGGATCCCCAGGATTTCTAAACAGAGTAGCTAGAGCCCTTAGAGTTATGCCTGCCACAGATAGAGAGTAAGTTGAATAGGCAGCATATAGTTTACATGATCTAGTAGTAGGTTGGTATACCACTTGGGAGATGTCTAGGAGAGCAAATGCTGCTCCACCTACGGGAGTTCTCAGAGGCATTCCTCCGCCATTACTTACCTACAGAGACACCTAGAGCACGATTGGATCAGTTCCTAACATTGAGACAGGGGGTATGAGTGTTATAGAATACAACCTCGGCTTTAATTCTTTGGCGAGGTTTGCTCCTACAGTTGCATTAGACATGGAGAACAAGGTACAAAAGTATGTAATGGGACTTGGTCCTCACTTAGTAAATGAGTGTATGACCATATCTATGCAGTCGGGTGTGGACATTTCACGTATTCAAGCATTCTCTTTAGCACTTGAGGAAAAGAAACAGAAGCAGATGGCTGACGGAGATAAAAGCTCAAGCAAGAGAGGTAGATTTTTAGATTTGTTTGGTGTTTCAGGTTCGTTTGGTGAGACATCTAGTGCTAGTAGACAACAGAGTTTCAGGCAACCAGCAGCTAATACTCCTTCATGATTTTAGGGGCCGAGATCTATCAACACCCAAAGTCTAGAGCTAGTCAGGCATCAGGGGCTTCAAGATCCCAACATCAAGGTGTTTCTAGTCAGGTGGTTCATTTTACCGTAGGTTTCCTAATTGGGTGTAGATGCATGTTATGTTTGTGGCAATTCAGGCCATTTTATGAGAGATTTCCCATCTAGGGGTGGAAGTGGTGCAGCTCAGCCAGCGAGATCAATTGCAACTTCTTCAGCACCAGAACACATGCAAGGGAAAGTTCTTCAGACACCAGCTGGTCGTGGTAGAGGCTGAGGCAGAGCCCTCCTACAGGCGGTCCCCAGAATCGAACCTACACTCTAGTTGGTCATCAGGATCGGGAGGCTTCACCAGACGTGGTTACAAGTACTTTATCAGTGAATTCTCATAATGGTAAGTGTTGATAGATCCTGGTTCTACACTATCATATATTACTTCCTATATAGCTACTAAGTTTGGGATAGAACCAGAACCCTTTAAACCTATTGAGGTAGCCGCCGTAGGTGGTGATTTCGTAGTAGCTAGGCGTGTTTTTAGAGGTGTGATTGGCGATCGTAGTACTACAACTGACTTGATTGAGTTAGAAATGGTTGAATTAGATGCTATACTTGGAATGGATTGATTGTCTTTTTGCTATGCTAATGTTGACTGTATAGCGAAGACGGTCCAGTTCAATATTCCAGAAGGGTCAGCTGTAGAATAGAAAGGTGTTTCTGCATCGCCATAAGGTAGATTTATTCTGTACCTTAAGATGAGGAAGATGATCGCTAAGGGAATACCGACTCTTGAACTAGTTCCAGTAGAGAATGATTTCCCTTACGTATTTCTAGATGAGCTTCCAAGTCTTCCTCCAAAGCGGGAAAATGACTTTCCCATCGATATAGTGCTGGATACGCAACCAATATCTATTCCTCCTTACAGGATGGCACCAACAGAATTAAAGGAAGTTAAGGAGCAATTGAAAGATATGTTAGATTAGGATTTTATTAGACCTAACACTTCTCCCTATGGAGCACCGATCTTATTTGTGAAGAAGAAAGATGGCTCCCTATGCATGTGTATACATTACAGACAGCTGAACAAGGTCACGATCAAGAACAAATATCCCCTTCCCAGAATTGATGACTTGTCCGACTAGCTTCTGGGTGCCAAGTTCTTCTTAAAGATAGTCTTGAGATTAGACTACCATCAGGTTAGAGTTTGAGACGGCGTGATGTCTTGCTTGAGGTTCTAGAACAACATAAGGAAATCTATGGTGCTAGCAAGTAAAATGAAGGTTGCGAGTAGTATGAATAGATACGTGTAGGTCGCAAGCTAATGTGTGGTAGAGCGACAAGGTTTTAGGTAGACCAGAGTAAGGATAAGAAAAGGTGAGTGAGAAGGTGACGAGAATAGGTAAGGCCTCAGATTGAGCCCCTCAAAACAAGAGAGCTGATGGTTTTCGTAAGTTATAGAAAGCTCAGTATAGCCTAAATGAACTCGGGGGAGTTTAAGATTAGGAGCATTTAGAAGAGATAGAATGTTGGTCTGGTAATAGAGTAAGAGTGTAATTGTAATAAATTATAGGAGGATGACATTTAGGCCTTCGATTGATGAGTAATGATTCAAAGAGAAGAGATTTCATGAATTGCGAATCCCTTCCATAAGACAAATCACATTGAGATGCTGTGAAATATGGTTATTTAAGTATAGCATCATCCCTAGGTGGATCAGGCAAATAACTTCAGATGTTACCCGATAAGATGTGAGCCCTAGTGACAATGTTTTACGTAAGAGTTTCAAGTTATTAGTGGTAGATTATAGATCAAAATTATGGTGAATCAATAATAGATGGATAAAAGTCTCAAAGTATGAGATAAGATAAGGTTGTCATTCCTAAGATGAACAATAATGAGGAATCATTAAAGGACTTAAATTTATAAATATAGGATAATGATATGCTGCGAGAGAGTAACCTAGAGTAACCTGGATAAAGATAAGTTGCGAGGAAGCATTAAAGTTCCTTTGATATTTTTTTGTATACCTAACCCCCATATGATCCTAAGAGTACATTGATTCTATAGGGATCCTAATGAGTTAATTAGTCTTAGTATCGCATGTACGTACTTAGTTTCTCCCTAAAATGGGGATAGGCTCCTCCGACCAACTTATGGACGACGAGCGTCAAATTATGTTTGTGATTCCATTTATGGTTTACTTCATGATCTCTTGAGTCTATATGATGCTACCACATGTGTTATGCCTGATACATGCTTACATTGATTATGCTGGGGGATATAACCCATAACGCCGGCGAGGCCAATTGATTATATACCGGGGGAGATAGCCCAAAACGCTAGTGAGGCTAATTGATATATTCCGGGGGGAGATAGCACAAAATACCAACCAGTCCGATTGATTATATATTAACCTGGTGAGGGATATAGCCTATAACGCCAGTCAGGCATGTCATATATATGTGTATAAAGCTACAGTTTACCTTGCATGACTATACATGCGGCTAGTTTAGATGTACAGTTACCTGATTGGGGGATATAGCTCATAACGCCAGACATGTACCAGTTAAGATAGTAGTTCAATTTTAGCATAGTTTCAGCTTAAAACTTCGGTTAAGTTCTAGAGCAGTTGCTAGTTCAGACTCTTGTTTAGCATTCAGCTTATATTCATATTTCCATCTTACAATCATACTTTTGTATGCTTTACATATGCTATTCACCCTACATACTTTGTACATATCGTACTCACCTCCCTTCTAGGGGAATGCGTTTCATGTCACGCATGTAAAGATAGATAAGCGCTTGAGCCACATCAGTAGACCATCCACCAGTTGTTGGAGTCACTCTGTTTACTCCCAGAGTTTCTTATCTTTTGGTAGGCATACAGTCAACTAGTTTGGGTATGACGGGGCCATGTTCTATCCAGTACTTGTTTAATTCGCACTCCTAGAGACCTGTAGATATGCACATGTACAGTGAGCATATTTTTATATGTCAGCTTGTGTTAGCCTTGTCGGCTTTCTAGATTGTACAGTTCTTATCAGCTATGCTTATGCTTGTTCAGTTTATCAGTTACATTTATGATTAGTAGATTATTAGTAGGTTAGTGATGATCGATACTTGGTGTTGGTTATCCGCCGTGGCCCTAGGTTGGGTCGTGACAAACATTGTATTGGAGCAGTTCAGTCCTAGGGTGTCTACAGGCCGTGTCTCGTAGAGCTTGTTGAGGAGTATGTCACGCGCCATACATATGAACAGGAGCACTATAGGATGGTTGTCATCCCTTCTTCTCTAGAATGTGCGATAGAGCTATGTTATAAGAATTCAACCTTTTGACAAAACATTTTATATATAGCGATTCCACCGAAGAGACTCACAGTTGACCATAAGGGCAAAGACGTTGGCCAGGGCATTAGCAGAGTACCCTCTGAGTTAGATGAGCATGAGGAGTCTAGAAATGAGGTTCCATCCGGAGCTTCACAGACTCCCTCTATTCAGGGAGAAGAAAGGGGTGCTCCAGCTACTGCTCCTCTGGCTCCTCAGGACGACGAAATGAGGGAGTCCTTCAGATTGTTGACTAGCATTGCAGCTACTCATGCCCAACGGCAGCATACATGTCCTCAAGGTGACGATACGTATTCTTGGAGTTGTTATTTCATCAGATTAGAGCCTCCAGTTTTCAATGGATCTAGTACAGCAGGATCCCCAAGATTTCTAAAAAGAGTAGGTAGAGCCCTTAGAGTTATGCCTACCACAGATAGAGAGTCAGTTGAATTGGCAGCATATAGTTTACATAATCTAGCAGCAGGTTGGTTTACCACTTGGGAGATGTCTAGGGGAGCAAATTCTGCTCCAGCTACGGGAGTTCTCAGAGGAATTCCTCCGCCATTACTTACCTATAGAGACATGTAGAGCATGATTGGATCAGTTCCTGACTTTGAGATAGGGGGTATGAGTGTTGTAGAATACAACCTCGGCTTTAATTCTTTGGCGAGGTTTGCTCCTACAGTTGTATTAGACATGGAGAACAGGGTACACAAGTATGTAAGGGACTTGGTCCTCACTTAGTAAATGAGTGTATGACTGTATCTATGCAGTCGGGTGTGGATATTGCACGTATTCAGGCATTCGCTTTAGCACTTGAGGAAAGGAAACTGAAGCAGATGGCTAACGGGGATAGAAGCTCAAGCAAGAGAGGTAGATTTTTTGGTTCGTTTGGTATTTCAGGTTCGTTTGGTGAGACATCTTGTGCTAGTAGACAACAGAGTTTCAAGCAGCCAGCAGCTAGTACTCCTTCATGATTTCAAGGGCCGAGATATGATAAACCCCCACAGTCTAGAGCTAGTCAGGCATCACGGGCTTCAGGATCCCAACATCAAGGTGTTTCTAGTCAGGTGGTTCATTTTACCCTAGATGTCCTGATTGTGGTAGACGCCATATAGGGCGATGCCAATTGGGTGTAGATGCATGTTGTGCTTGTGGCTATTCATGCCATTTTATGAGAGATTGCCCACCTAGGGGTGGTAGTGGTGCAGCTCAGCCAACGAGATCAATTGCAACCTCTTCAGCACCAGCACATATGCAAGGGCAAGTTCCTCAGACACCACCTGGCCGTGGAAGAGGCCGAGGCGGATCCCTGCTACAGACGGTCAAGCAGAACCGAACCTATGCTCTAGTTGGTCGTTAGGATCGGGAGGCTTCACCGGATGTGGTTACAGGTACTTTATTTTTGAATTCTCATAATGGTTTGTGTTGATAGATCCTGGTTCTACACTATCATATATTAGTTCCGATGTAGCTAGTAAGTTGGGATAGAACTAGAAGCCTTTAAACCTTTTGAGGTAGCCATCCTAGGTGGTGATTTAGTAGTAGCTAGGCCTGTTTTTAGAGGTGTGATTGGCGATGACTTGATTGAGTTAGAAATGATTGAATTAGATGTTTTACTTGGTATGGTTTGATTGTCTTCTTGCTATGCTAATGTTGACTGTAGAGCAAAGACGGTCCAGTTCAATATTCCAGAAGGGTCAGCTGTAGAATAGAAAGGTGTTTCAGCATCGCCAAATGGTAGATTTATTTTGTACCTTAAGACGAGGAAGATGATCGCTAAGGGAATAATGACTCTTGAATTAGTTCCACTAGAGAATGATTTCCGTTACGTATTTCTAGATGAGCTTCCAGTTTTTCCTCCATAGCGGAAAAATGACTTTTCCATTGATATAGTGCTGGGTATGGAACCAATATTTATTCTTCCTTATAGGATGGCACCAGCAGAACTAAAGGAACTGTAGGAGCAGTTGAAAGATATGTTAGATAAAGGTTTTATTAGACCCAGCACTTCTCCCTGGGGAGCACCAGTCTTATTTGTTAAGAAGAAAGATGGCTCCCTATGCATGTTTATACATTACAGACAGCTGAACAAGGTCACGATCAAGAACAATTATCCCTTTCCCAGAATTGATGACTTGTCCGACTAGCTTCTGGGTGCCAAGTGCTTCTTACAGATAGACTTGAGATTAGACTACCATCAGGTTAGAGTTAGAGCTGGCATGATGTCTCGCTTGAGGTTCTAGAACAACATAAGAAAATCTATGGTGCTAGCAAGTAAAATGAAGGTTGCGAGTAGTATGAATAGATACGTGTAGGTCGCAAGCTAAAGTGTGGTAGAGCGACAAAGTTTTAGGTAGACCAGAGTAAGGATAAGAAAAGGTGAGTGAGGAGGTAACGAGAATAGGCAAGGACTCGGATTTAGCCCATCAAAACGAGGGAACAGATGGTTTTCATAAGTTATAGAAAGCTCAATATAGCCTAAATGAACTCGGGGGAGTATAAGACTAGGAGCACTTAGAAGAGATGGAATGTTGCTCTGGTAATAGAATAAGAGTGAAACTGTGATAAATGATAGGAGAATGACATTTAGGCCTTCGATTGAGTAATGATTCAAAGAGAAGAGATTTCATGAATTACTAATCCCTCTCATAAGATGAATCACATTGAGATGCTATGAAATACGGTTATTGAAGCATAGCATCGTCCCTAGGTGGATCAGGAATATAACTTTAGATGTTCCCCGATAAGATGTAAGCGCTAATGACAATGTATTACGTAAGAGTTTCAAGTTATCAGTGGTAGATTATAGATCAAAATTATGGTGAATCAACAATAGATGGATAAAAGTCTCAAAGTATGAGATGAGATTACGCTGTCATTCTTAAGATGAAAAATAATGAGGAAGCATTAAAGGACAGTAACCTGGAGTAACCTGGATAAAGATAAGCTGCGAGGAAGCATTAAAGTTCCTTTGATGTTTTTATGCATAGCTAACCCCCATATGATCCTAATTGTACATTGATTCTATAGGGATCCTAGTGAGTTAATTAATCTTAGCATCTCATGTATATACTCCGTTTCTCCCTTTAATGGGGATTGGCTCCTCCGCCTAACTTATGCACGATGAGCGTCGGATTACGTTTGTGATTCTATTTATGGTTTCCCTCATGATCTCTTGAGTCCATATGATGCTGCCACATGTGTTATGCCTCATACATGCTTACACTGATTATGCTGGGGGGATATAACCCATAATGCCAGCGAGGCCTATTGATTATATGCTGGGGGAGATAGCCCAAAACGCCAGCTAGGCCTATTAATATATGCTGGGGGGAGATAGAACATAATACCAGCCGGGCTTATTGATTATATATTTTCCTGGTGGAGAATATATCCTGGGGGGAGATAGAACATAATACCAGCCGGGCTTATTGATTATATATTTTCCTGGTGGAGAATATAGCCTATAACGCCAGTCAGGCATGTTATATATATGTGTATATAGCTACAATCTGCATTGCATGACTATACATGAGCCTAGTTCAGATGTACATTTACCTGATTAGGGGATATAGCTCATAACGCCAGACATGTACCAGTTCAGATAGTAGTTCAGTTTTAGCACAGTTTCAGTTTAAACATCGGTTAAGTTCCAGATCAGTTGCTAGTTCAGACTCTTGTTTAGCATTCAGCTTATATTCAGATTTCCAGCTTACAATCATACTTTTGTATGCAGTACATATGCTTTTCACCCTACATACTTTGTACATATCATACTCACCTCCCTTCTGGGGCAATGCGTTTCATGTCACACTTGAAAAGATAGATCAGCACTTGAGCTACATCAGTAGACCATCCACCAGCTATTGGAGTCACTCTGTTTACTCCCGGAGTTGCTTATCTTTTGGTAGGTATACAATCAACTAGTTTGGGTATGACGGGGCATTGTTCTGTCTAGTACTTGTTCAATTCGCACTCCTAGAGGCCTGTAGATATGCACATGTGCAGTTAGTATGTTTTTATATGAAGTTCCATCCGGAGCTTCATAGGCTCCCTCTGTTCAGGGAGAAGTTAGGGGTGCTCTAGCTGTCGCACCTCTGGCTCCTCAGCACGACGAAATGAGGGAGTCCGTCATATTGTTGACTAGCATTGCAACTACTCACGCCCGATGACAGCATACATGTCCTCAAGGTGATGATACAGGTTCTAGGAGTCATTATTTCCTCGGATTAGAGCCTCCGATTTTCATGGGATCTAGTACAACAGAGGATCCCCAGGATTTCTAAACAGAGTAGCTAGAACCCTTAGAGTTATGCCTGCCACAGATAGAGAGTCAGTTGAATTGGCAGCATATAGTTTACATGATCTAGCAGTAGTTTGGTATACTACTTGGGAGATGTCTAGGGGAGCAAATGCTGCTCCAGCTACGGGAGTTCTCAGAGGCATTCCTCCTCCATTACTTACATACGAAGACACGTAGAGCACGATTGGATCAGTTCCTAACATTGAGACTAGGGGTATGAGTGTTGTAGTATACAACCTCCACTTTCATTCTTTGGCGAGGTTTTCTCCTACAGTTGTATTAGACATGGAGAGCAGGGTACACAAGTATGTAATGGGACTTGGTCCTCACTTAATAAATGAGTGTATGACCGTATCTATGTAGTTGGGTATGGACATTGCACGTATTCAGGCATTCGCTTTAGCACTTGAGGAAAGGAAACCAAAACAGATGGCTGACCGAGATAGGAGCTCAAGCAAGAGAGGCAGATTTTCAGGTTCGTTTGGTGTTTCAGGTTCGTTTGCTGAGACATCTTGTGCTAGTAGACAACAGAGTTTCGGGCAGCCAGTAGCTAGTACTCCTTCACGATTTTAGGGGCTGAGATCTGATCAACCCCCACAGTCTGGAGCTAGTCAGGCACCACGGGCTTCAGGATCCCAACATTAAGGTATTTCTAGTCAGGTGGTTCATTTTATCCTAGGTTTCCTAATTGTGGTAGACACCATTTAGGCTGATGCCAATTGGGTGTAGATGCATGTTTTGCTTGTGGCTATTCAGGCCATTTTATGAGAGATTGCCCATCCAGGGGTGGTAGTGGTGCAGCTCAACCAGCGAGATCAATTGCAACTTCTTCAGCACCAGCACACAGGCAAGCGCAAGTTCCTCAGACACCAGTTGGCCGTGGTAGAGGGCGAGGCTGAGCCCTACTACAGGCGGTCCCCAGAACCAAACCTACGCTCTAGTTGGTCGTCAGGATCGGGAGGCTTCACCAGACGTGGTTACAGGTACTTTATCAGTGAATTCTCATAATGGTAAGTGTTGATAGATCTTGGTTCTACACTATCACATATTACTTCCTGTGTAGCTAGTAAGTTTAGAAACAGAAGCCTTTAAACCTTTTGAGGTAGCCACCCTAGTTGGTGATTTAGTAGTAGCTAGGTGTGTTTTTAGAGGTGTGATTGGCGAGCCTAGTACTACAACTGACTTGATTGAGTTAGAAATGGTTGAATTAGATGTTATACTTGGTATAGATTGATTGTCTTCTTGCTATGCTAATGTTGACTGTAGAGCAAAGACGGTCCAGTTCAATTTTCTAGAAAAGTCAGCATTAGAATAGAAAGGTGTTTCTGCATTGCCAAAAGGTAGATTTATTCCATACTTTAAGACGAGGAAGATGATCGCTAAGGGAATACCGACTCTTGAATTAGTTCCAGTAGAAAATGATTTCCCTCACGTATTTCCAGATGAGCTTCCAGGTCTTCCTCTAAAGCGGGAAAATGACTTTTCCATCGATATAGTGCTGGATACGCAACCAATATCTATTCCTCCTTACAAGATGGCACCAGCAGAATTAAAGGAACTTAAGGAGCAGTTGAAAGATATGTTAGATAAGGGTTTTATTACACCCAGCACTTCTCCCTAGGGAGCACCAGACTTATTTGTGAAGAAGAAAGTTGGCTCCCTATGCATGTGTATACATTATAGATAGCTGAACAAGGTCACGATCAAGAACAAATATCCCCTTCCCATAATTGATGACTTATTCAACTAGTTTCAAGGTGCCAAGTGCTTCTCAAAGATAGACTTGAGATCAGACTACCATCAGGTTAGAGTTAGAGACGACATGAAGTCTCGCTTGAGGTTCTAGAATAACATAAGGAAATCTATGGTGCTAGCAAGTAAAATGAAGGTTGCGAGTAGTATGAATAGATATGTGTAGGTCGCAAGCTAAAGATAGGGTAGAGCGACATGGTTTTAGGTAGACCAGACTAAGGATAAGAAAAGGCTAGTGAGGAGGTGACGAGAATAGGTAAGGCCTCGGATTGAGCCCATCAAAACAAGAGAGCTGATGGTTTTCGTACATTATCGAAAGCTCAGTATAACCTAAATGAACTCGGGGGAGGTTAAGACTAGGAGCATTTATAAGAGATAGAGTGTTGCTCTGGTAATAGAATAAGAGTGTAATTTTGATAAATGATAGGAGGATAACGTTTAGGCCTTCGATTGAGTAATGATTCAAAGAGAAGAGATTTCATGAATTGCGTATCCCTTCCATAAGATGAATCACATTGAGATGCTATGAAATACGGTTATTGAAGTATAGCATCGTCCCTAGGTGGATCAGGCAAATAATTTTAAATGTTCCCCAATAAGATGTAAGCCCTAGTGACAATGTATTACGTAAGTGTTTCAAGTTACCAGTGGTAGATTATATATCAAAATTATGGTGAATCAACAATAAATGGATAAAAGTCTCAAATTATGAGATGAGATTAAGCTGTCATTCTTAAGATGAAAAATAATGAGGAAGCATTAAAGGACTTTGATTTATACATATAGGATAAAGATAAGCTGCTTAGGGAGTAACCTGGAGTTGCGTATCAGATTTCGGTAATAATAAATCGAAGTAAGTGTCATGGTATAGTATGACCTACCTAGATGCAGTAGAGCCATTAGGATAGATAACCGAGGCTATGAAACAAAATATAGCAATAGTCATAAGTTCGACAAATTATCGAGCGAAGAACTTCAGTACACCTATAGATGCCTAGAGTTCTATATATGTTCACAAAGTGAGAGGGAAAATGAGAGAAGAGTCGCATAGGCGCGCGTACAAGGACATAGCCGTACAGGCTGCATGACAGAAGGTAGCAAATGGAAGAATTCTGACCACAGGTCATGCTGTTAGAAAGTGGCCTAAAGGGGGAAATGCCCTGTCCTTTGGATTTATTCGCAGAACAGTTGCCTAGATGGAAAGGACAGTATTAAAGTATTCATAAGAGTTGTAGGTTATGAGACTAATAAATGCATCAGTCAACATTCGAGGATGAATGTTCTAAAGGGGGGAATGATGTTATACCTCATGTTTTTGTACATAAAAGTACGTCGTAAGTCAATTAATGTAAGCTCAGAAATAAGATCATCTTTGAAAGTACATAAATTAATTTCATCATGTTACCTTGGAGGTTAAAAATATTTAAGATCATGAATTGCAAGTACCAAGAGGGTTGGAAGGTTTAGAAGCTAAACGAATTGAAGAAAATAAGTTTCGTCGAAAGTCGGCAAGTTGGGAATGTTATAACCCATAATTTTGGGGTGATACTATAATTATTAACATGATAAGGAGTAGATTTTATGAGGTATTTTAGTCTAATTATATTAGTGTGCTATGTTTTGAAGTCAAACAAGTTATGAAATAAAAATTATCGCAAGTTACGCTCATAATTTTACTTAAAATTTAGGTCAAATATTACTGATCTTTTTTCTCAATGTGTTGAAATTACAGGTGTCACGACCCAAGCCGGAGGGCCGCGACCGGCACCGGACCCTACTCAACGGGCGCCGGCGTACCCTTCATCTAACTTTTCTTATTATCTATAAGGCTTGTCATATGCATATAGTCTCGAACAATAATTATAATGAACCGAGACGTCATGCCATGATACGAACATACTTATATACATAATATGGCCCATAAGGCTACAATGCAAAACCATAAAATAAAATATATACGTTTGCCGACAAGGCAAATCGACTGTACATAAGCCAACCCATTACTTGTCTATGCATAAATTGACACTTGTCTATGAGCTTCTACAAAAAACGTACATACTATAACCTACGTCGGAACAGGGCCCCGACGTGCCCATAATGCCTACAACAAAAATGCATACCAAGACTGTGGCAAGTCCGAAGGATGGATCTCGCCAATATCCACTGAACTGGACAACCTACTGTAGTGGGGGAGCCTCGTCTATCTGTCAGTCCGGACCTGCAGCACGACATGCAGCGTCCACAAGTAAAGGACGTCAGTACGGATAATGTACTGAGTATGTAAGACAGGAAACATAATGTAAGAACAATAATAAGCATCAGGGTAAGAGACATACAACCTGTACCATCTGAATGCCTCTGAGGGCGACTAACCATGTCATGCTTGACATGCATATGCATATACATATATTTATATCCTTTTTAAAATCATCATATACATATATACGCCTCTGTGGGCCTCCTCATCATCATACCCAACTGATCAGTGGTTGCACAATAGGTGCCATACCCGGCCGACTATAGCGCGGCTCGGTAGAGTAACATAGCTGTCGACTATAGCGCGACTAAGTAGAGTAAAACATATACATATGTATAGTTGCACAATAGGTGCCATACCCGGCCGACTNNNNTACTGCTACCTTCTAAGAGTAGAGTATCTTTGGGGTTCGTTCATTGCATTGTGTACAGTCAGAGTCGTGCAAAAGAAGGAAAAGGATAGTCTCACATACCTTGCAATACTTTTCAATCTCAAGCTATGAAACTTCCACGACTTCTTAGTCCACAATAAGAGAAAGGATACTACCGTTATCGTTCAGGCGTCGCAACTATTATGTATCGACTGTAACCTATTTTGCAATAAAACGGACAGCACCTCCCCTATATATATGACTTCACACAAGTCAAAACAGCCACCAAACAGCAAAACAACATCAATAAGAATCATATTGAACCTCCAAAAACAGTCCAAAAATACTTCATACGTACAATGGCCACTATAGTCGTGTCAAACGATACGGAAATGGTATGAACAACTATCAGGCCACAACCCTAAACATATATGGTGTTTCTCCACACCCTTCCTCCTCCAAAACTCCACAAATAAGTAGTGAAACACGCAGCTTTACAGCAACACAAAACAGTCCACAAAACAGTCCGCTACAAGTGAACAACTTGAACTCACGGCTTCCGATCACCGTCCCGTGAGTTCTTACACACATAGAACGAATTACCAAGACTTAACAGTAGAAAACATGCATTAAATAGAGCAGTAAACTCACCTTTCTTTTTAGATAACTCAGCCCTTGCTTTGGTTCCTCAACTCTAGGGTTTACCTTCAACTAGAACTTGAAAGAGGGGAAAATCGATTAGGGTTTGTGTGGTATTATTTTGGGGAGGGGTTGCAGGGGTTCTTTTAGGTTTTGAAGCTGTGAAATGATAATGAATTATCAGGCTTTAAAAGCTATTAAAAGCCCTCTCATAACCGACTTGGGGCTTTTAACTTTTAGCACTTAATTTTGGCAAGTAGGTGATGCACCTACTTGTCACCTACCAGCCTGCGCAGTTCTACGGAAATGCAATTATCTCAATACTCCGAGATCGTATTGACAAACGGTTTGAAGCATTGGAAACTAGACTCATAGACCTTTAATTTGGTAGGTAGATCACCCCGTAAATCCTTGTAAATTGGGAGAAAATCGCAGAAACATTTGACCTAACGTTTAAGTAAAATTGAGAACCTAAGTTGCGACAACTTTTGTCGACTTTTGTTTCATAACTCGTTTGACTTCAAGACTTATGAAACGGATATCATATCATTCAAATACCTTAAAACATGACATTTTGGTAATGTTAAACACCTCTCGATTTTCCCAAAAATGCGAGTTACAACTTCCTTAACTCGTTTATCCTCTAATACTTGTTAACCGCCCTTATATACCTTTGCATCGTTTAGGACCAATAGGACTAAACTCTTATTGTCTCAAAGGTAATTCCCTTCTCAAACCAAGGTAGACTATCTTACGGTGTAATCTAACACGTACAAATATGGGTTATAACAACAGGGTGGTCCACCCACCAAATTATAGATCTATGAGTTTAGTTTCCAACGCATTAAACTGTTGGTTGATACGATGTAGGAGTAGAGAGATATTCGCATTTTCATGAGAGTGCACAAGTAGCTTCCTTTGGGACCCACAAGGTCGATTGAAGATTATCTTGATATATAAAGTTGTAGACTTCGTCTCTAAGCCTCATTTCGACCCAAATCAGACCTAAAACTCTCTTTAGACCTCCTAAACACATCCTTAGGGTTTTGAAGCAACTCCATCATCCGCAACTCAAAATCAAGAAACGAACACATCAACGTGATCCTTATGACATAGGTAAGACTTTGCCATCCTCCTTTCTCCTTATAACTCGAGTTTCGGAAAAAGCTTCATGGCTAAGAAAGCTTGTCATCTCTGTGTTTTAGCTATACAAGCATAAGTAAGAGGGTGGATCAAAGGGTTCAAGGTTTGGAAGTAAGAACACAAGAGGTATGTAGGGTTTTCATTTCATTTTCGGCATGATTTAGCTTAGCTATGTTCTAGGCTTTCTTCTAGATAGTGAAAGAGTTGTTCAAGGGAAATTTCATCATGTATTGTATCCTTTTGTGATATTCCATTCCATATGTGAAGTATGGAAGAAACTAGTTTAGGTTGGAACTTCAAAACACAACAGAAACAAAAAGGTTGAATCTCCCATTTCGCCAATGCCATCCGAACTTCTGTTTGTTCCGTTCCTTTGATGTTATTATGTATACCTAACCCCCATATGATCCTAGGATATTCATTTAGATTATATAGACTTAATTATCATGTTTTGATGCTTAGATTATTCGTAAATCATATTTAGACTTTCATGTCACAAGTTAGCCACTATGAGCCGATATTAGTTCATAATTTCGTTTTATCGATCGTTTGACACTATTGTTGAGAGTAGGATCTCCTTTAGTTTGATTTTATCATATTGTCCAGGTATCCATTCCTGTGTAAATTATGGTGCTTGCTATTTTTTGGGGATCATCCAATTATAGGGGATAATCTGCCAAAATTTTTGAAAATTCGAAGAGTTGGACAAATTTTAAGTTCCTTGGTTCTAAATTGATTCTAGAGGAATCCTAATGAGTTAATTAGTCTTAGTATCTCATGTACATACTCAGTTTCTTTGTGATTCCATTTATTGTTTCCTTCATAATCTCTTGAGTCCATATGATGCTTCCACATGTGTTATGCCTCATACATGCTTACATTGATTATGCTGGGGGGATATAGCACATAACGCCAGCGAGGCCTATTGATTTAATGATGGGGGGATATAGCCCAAAACGCCAATGAGGCCTATTAATTATATACTGGGGGAGATAGCCCATAACACCACATATAGCCCATAACGTCAGTCAGGCATGTTATATATGTGTATATAGCTACAGTTTGCATTTCATGACTATACATGAGGCTAGTTCAGATGTACAGTTACTTGATTGGGGGATATAGCCAATAACGCCAGACAGGTACCCGTTCAGATAGTAGTCCGGTTTCAACACAGTTTCAGCTTAAACTTCGGTTAAGTTCCAGACCAGTTGCTAGTTTAGACTCTAGTTTAGCATTCAACTTATATTTAGATTTTTAGCTTACAATCATACTTTAGTATACTTTATATATACTTTCCACCTTACATACTTTGTACAAATTGTACTCATGTCCCTTCCAGGGCGCTGTGTTTCATGTCGCGCAGGTACAGATAGATCATCGCTTGAGCCTTATCAGTAGGCTATCCACCAGCTGTTGGAGTCACTCTGTTTACTCCTGGAGTTGTTTATCTTTTGGTAGGTTTATAGTCAGCTAGTTTGGGTATGACGGGGACCTATTGCGTCCAATACTTGTTCAATTTAACACGTGCAGTTAGTATATTTTTATATGTCAGGTTGTGCTAGCCTTGTCAGGTTTTTTAAATTGTACAGTTCTTATCAGCTATGCTTATGCTTGTTTAGTTTATGAGTTATATTCATGATTAGTATATTATTAGTAGGTTTAGTGATGATCAACACTTAGTGTCGGTTATTCGTCGTGGCCCTAGGTTGGGTCGTGACACAATACACCAATAAGCCACAACTCAAATATGACCAATAAGGAAAGCGAACCCGAATACAGGACTATGCAGCATGCATAACGAATAAAACGACCAAACAAATGCTATGAAACCATCACGCAGACGAGGAAAAAAACACATAAAATAAGTATAAGGAACCATACTCAACATCTTACTTTGCGGTGTGCGACCCAATCTAAACATCATACCCATGGCGGCGTGCCACCTGATCCACTCATAACAATCAACAAGGAATTACCCATTGAGCCAAATTTCTCATACCCACATAACACGCGTATATCGACCATAAGCATGCCAAGTGCATAAGCACAACCCTGAGGAGACAGATAGCGCCATGCGTGTTATGTGGGTCTCACAACCCACATGGGATAAAAGAGTAGCACCTGAAATAGACGAAAATAGGAATACCACCACGCCAGAAGACCCTTCCATAAGCAATGCTATGCCGAATAAGCATATCTGATATGGTATAAACTATATATTCACATTATGCCTACCAACGGACTTCAAGCCTCTTCTAATCATTCCAAAATGGGTCAATAACCTTCCAAAGATCTACAATGACCCTATTCATGACTCATACGATCTACCGTCCAATCCGGAATAAACTTCCATAGTCCGCAACCAAAGAAATAGAGCGTCTCTCAGATATAAACTCTCCCATCAGTGACAGTACCAAAATCTCCATACCTGATTTCAATCTCTGCCCCTTAAACGACTGACAGACCACACTTATATGATCATCCCGTGGGAGATACTTACTTTCCGCGCCAGGTAGCAAAATCTGCACGTCCATCGCCACCAACCATACTATTTCTGTAATGCCAATCAAGAATCCAAAAATCAACACACAATGCCTCTTCCGCAAGACACCATTCTCACGCGATGCTAAAATAGCGCCTGCATACTCTAAACATCTGAAATCTTCCCCCGCTCCTCCAAGCTCGCGACGTTCTTGTCAAAACTAAACTGCAACCTTGATCCTTCAATTCCAGTTTCACACCGCTCACTGCACCTATCATGCTGCTATGCGAGAATACAAGAATTTCATCATAACTCCTGAACCACCAGTAGAAAAGACACTTCATCAGCTAGAATCCATTCACTTAGCACATTTTAGAAGAAGAATCTCAACACACAACCAACTTCCTGTAACCGCAAAGGACACAGACCTCAAATCTTGGCCGAGACCGTCATATCTCTTCAGAGCCCATTTGCACATAACCATACCATTAGAATTGAATCCCATCAAACAACCAAATTACGAAGGCTGTCAAGCCCGCAAGTATAGCCACGAAAAACCTGTATAGCATTATCATATTTAAGGGAACCGATCCTTTCCTTTACCATGCCGCTCCATACCACTACCAAACTGACTCAACTTCTTCCGATTTCTTCTTGACTTGCCTTCAGAATCAATACCTCTCCTTCCCAGCACACAATGGACCTGATTCGACACTCATCCCGAGTGACCCCAAATTGCAAGGCCGCCCTCCTCATACACTCAATAGTACCTCCAACTGATACACCCATTCCGATTAAATCTTCTGCGAATCCGAAGTTTTATCTCCCATTTCTCTAACACTACACTGTAGACCCGATGATAACATAGAAGTACTCCAAGTACTCTTCATACTCTACTACAAAACCCAAATCCTCATTCACTTAACGAACCCGAAAATCCATGATCACCACACATTAAATCTCGAATCCAATAGAACCATTATTGAGATTCGCCCTCTCTAATCCAGTCTCGATTATACAACCAACAACTAGTGCTCCATTAGCACACGAATACTCCAAGGAAGCAGCCGGATGAATGCTTTCCCTTGTACATCACATCCACCAGAAGTTTAAGCCGAGTCATTCCACAAACTTCTTAGATCACTAAGGTTAAACGTAGCACGCATCCATCAAACCCTTGCTCGTATTACCCGTGATGTTTCCTTCCCTTAAACATAACTAATCCATCAACGTATCAATAACAAGAAACTATAAAGGCACGTAACCACGTGACCCAATAATAGACAGTAGGCTTCCCCACTTAGCTTTAAGCCACAATCACATAAATCTAGAACCCACGATGACTCCTCCTACTCAATTACAATGATCTCGCACTGTTAGTCAGCCAAATGTCTCATAAGTTCTTGTTGCACTAATCATAGCACATCCCAAATTATCAGCCACAACCGCACACTCGACCTCCTAACAGTCGTACCATCTTCTTCAAGCGATCCAAGCTTACATCACAGTACATGCATCCCATTGGATAGAAGTTAGAACTCCTTATAGGAACTTCATCAGAAGTTATGCAACCCCGAACCTTCTCACAGGAGATAGCCCACCTGTGTAACCTCATACCGACATCCTCCAACGGCATAGCCATAACAACAACCATTATGAAATTAGTTAATTCTCCTAGCTCCACACTCATCTGCCAACTGTGAGAGTCCATTCACCCCATTAGTATCAACTGAAGGTCCAATAATACATTGAAACTCAAAGCCACATAGAATCACTAAACGATAATAACAGATTCCTTTCCCTCTTCATTCAAAGCAAACTCATTTCCATCATATTCGAACTTCCTAAGTATAGAAGCCACCATCCCAAACGAAATACATCGACTTAGTCATTTGTCCACCATGACCCGAATTACCTTAAGCTTCCATGAAGCAGGTGGCTACCCTTTTTCAAAATCCATATAGTATGCTGCCATTACCATTTCGCTTAGACCATCTTTCTAAGCAAACTACTCGATCTCTGCTGCTCGTACTTGACCTACGAGCAATCCAACCACCGCAAGACATAACCCACCATGTACCTTCTCATCATCTGCTGCCAGTCATGCCACTCCAAATCACGATGCATCTATGTAGCATCTGAACAAATAGATTGCCATTACTCTAAGCCTCCTTAAGATCATCTTCCTCGAGCCATCAATACTAGAATCAGCGATCCGACCCTAAAGCCGCCACACACCGCCATCTCTGATAATCGGTTCTTAGGTGCTATTGCACAACACCGTGCCCCAAAGGAAACAAATAAAGACCATCCTACTAATGAGCCTTAATGCGTTCAAACAAGGACGATGACACCATGACCTAGACAAGAATTTCCACCAAGTTCAGAGATATCAAATCTCGCCACTCCGTCAACCAAAGTCTGAACATCCATAGTCCAATTGCCTCTCCTCCGCTGGAATTAAATGCAGAATCTCCAAATCCTGAACTGAATAATCGTCCTCTCGATTCATTCACTGCCGCGACACATAAGGAATCACCCTACCATTGCGCCATAACAACACATAGTCATCACAATACACTGTGTATAACCTCAAAACTATGGGTAACACTAACGCTAGGCCAAAACGATAGAACACCACTCCACAAGGCAACGATAATAATCCGCCCGCATATGCAGAGAAATACGTCCTGCGCCACATCTGTAGCATCTCCACAACTCGTAGGGGCTCAGCTGAGACCGAATGCACGATATCACGTAAGTATGAGTAGGGAGGAAATGAACACATAAGCTTTAATGAAATCAAATTGCACGACGAGAAAACAAGAAGGGAAAGTTCTCCTAACAGCACTGTAGCATCTCGAAGATAAGTGCAGGCATCTCCATACCAATCCGCAAGACTCTGTCCGACTTGCTCATGACTCGTGAGACCTAAGTGAACCTAGCGCTCTAATACCAAGCGGTCACGTCACAATTCCCACTATAAGCCGTGATGGCATCCAACGCTGTCATTAGGCAAGCCAACAATGAACTATCATCTTTATTATTCATTTTATTACTTTGAAATCATGAATTTTATTAAATAAAGAAAATCAATGCGGAGAAAACCATGGAGATACAAAACATTAATTAAACACGAAAAGGAAATAGTGACAAAATTAAGAAAAACTATAACATCTATTAGAAACTCCCAAAACCCGATGTCACAAAGTGCATGAGCATATACTAGGAAGTGCAATACTAATACAATATCTGTCTGGATTGTAAAAATAGACATGACAACATAAATGAGCATGATGGAGACTTCGTGTGCTGCGGATCAAAACATGGAAGGCAACTCACCGTAAAGTCCCCTCAACAGTTACGCTCATGCGCCCAAATGACCACAGAAATATACATGCACAATCAGTACAGAAGTGTAGCATGAGTACTTAAATCAATATCTACCTAGTAAGTATATAGCCTAACCCCGGAGAAGTAGTGACGAGGGATCGACATCGACACTTTCTAATCATCTTATAAATCAGTACAATAAATTATAAATAAATATGAAACACAATAATAGTAATGAGGTAAGAACTGTAACTATCATAATCCTCCAACTTATTGTCCATGTGAATTTCTCAATTATCATATGCTATCTCAACAGATAAGAAATATCAAGTGCTATCTCAAACAGATAAGGAATATCAAGTATTATCTCAACAGATAAGGAATATCATGCAAATGCCAGGTCTCAATCAAAAGGAAAATCTCATGAATATTCGGACTCCGCAATATTACGCATGAGTTATGCCGAGATCGTATGGCTCGATCCATGGATGCATATCATATTGCTATTTTATAGCACTGCCGAGGAGTTCGGCCTGATCCACAAGAAGAGAGGAAACTTATCGAATTACAAGTCACGTATTCACAACACAAGGACAGGGACATAAAGTAAGCATGACATTTACCAACAATCAATTATCCCGCCAAACAACTCAAGGTATTGAGGTTCAATCTAACATGTTCTCTATCAAATTTCAATTATAAGTTTTTGATAATGAAACTAACAAGTTGAATTCAAGTAATACAACTATTGCATGGTAAAGTCCTAAGTATACCCACACATAAATATGATTCTAGCTAAGTACAGACTCTCGTCACCTCGTGCGTACATAGCCCCTACAAAAAGTAGCCCATAACAAATATTTCACCTATGGGGTAGTTTCTCCACCCTCACAAGGTCAGCCAGGAGACTTACCTCGCTCCGAAATTCGATAACCGGCTCCAATGCCTCTCTAACACCTCAAACCAATGCCACACAATCCCAAACTAATCAAACAATGTGAAAACCAATCAAAATATACTCCAATACTTGTTATTTAACAATTTATAATAGTTCTCAATTCCGCTCAAAAAGTCAACCCCCAGGCCACGTTCTCAGATACTGAAAATTTTCAAGGATAAATATTATTCATAACACCATGAACTCAAATATATAATTTATTCCTAATTTTATGTCCAATTTCGTGATCAAAACCCAAGATTACCATTTTTAGGTTTTTTTTCAAAATCCCACAATTTTAAAAACAAATTCATGTTTAAATCCATATATAATCCATGTATTTAACGTACAACAGGTGGAAATAACATACCTTGCAATAGATGGTGAAATCTCCCATCAAAGTGCTCCCAAAATCGGCCAACCCAAGTGAAAATGGGAGAAAATGAGCTAAGTCCCATATAAAATCAAGTCTACCCAGGTCTTTCCTCTTTGCGATCGCGGAAGTACCCTCGTGATCGCGAAAGCCAAAAAATGCAGCTTCCAAAGAAATCTTCTTCGCGTTCGCAACCAACACGTCGTATTCGCTATGCCTCCTGACCCTCAGCACTTCGCGTTCGCAATCCTCGAGCAGCATTTGCAGTCCTCGAGCAGCATTCGCAAAGGCTTAATGCTTGCCAGACCCCAACTCCCCATCCTTCTTCGCATTCGCGACTCCTTTGTCCCGTTCGAGATGCACAAATTCCCCAGCAGCCAAAATTTTTCTTCGCGAGTGCATGCATCCCTTTGCGCGCATGAAGACACCAGCAGTAACGACAAAACACCCAAACTTGGTCTGAAACCATCCCGAAACACACCCGAGGCCACGGGGACCCCATCCAATCACACCAACAAGTCCCAATACCTTATTCAAACTTATCCAAAAGGCTCGAAATGCCATGAATAACATCAAAATCACAAATCGATGACCAAAACCTTCTCTTAGCTTTCAAACATGTAAATTTTGCCTAAAGCATCCGAATCACACTTAGACATTTTGAAATGATGCCAAATTTAACGTACAAGTCACAAATCACAGTACGAACCTATTATGAGGCTCAGAATCCTAAACGGATATCGATAACACCAAATTCCACTTCATATCAAACTTAGGAAATTCTAAAACCTTCAAAATACCAACTTTCCATAATAAGCGCTGAAACACTCCCTGTCCACCCGAAACTCGATCCGAACATACGCCCAAGTCTGAAATCACCTTACGAACCTGTAGGAACCTTCAAATCCCTATTTCGAGGTTGTTTACTCAAAAGTAAAACCTTGGTCAACTCTTCCAACTTAAAGCTTCCAAATTGAGGATTATTCTTCCAAATCAACTCCAAACTCCTCGAAAACCGAAACCAAGACTATCTAGCCTGCGTAGCGAATAAAACAACCAAACAAATACTATAACCTATCTCATAGACGAGGAACAAAACACACAAAATAAGTATAAGGAACCGTACTCAACATCTTACTATTGCGGCGTGCAACCCGATCTAAACATCATGCCTGTGGCGGCGTGCCACCCAATCCACACATAACAATCAAGGAATTACCCATCGAGCCAAATTTATCATACCCACATGTCACACGTATATCGATCAAAAGCACACGAAGTGCATAAGCACAACCCTGAGGAGACAGCTAAAGCCATGCGCTACAAAACGCCAAGCACGACTATGGTGCAATAAATAACCTGCATCTCGAGAGCCATCTTGCTCATATAACATCTCAAGCTACACAGGATCACATCACACGTGTGAATAATCAAGCCGTTTAACAACCCCTATGGCATGAAAGAGTAGCACCAGAAATAGACGAAGGCAGGAATATCATCCACCACGCCCGAAGACCCATCCATAAGCAAAGCTATGCCGAATAAGCATATCTGACATGGTATATGATATGGTATAAACTATACATTCACATTAGGCTTACCAACGGACCTCAAGCCGATTCTGATCATCCCAAAATGGGACAATAACCTTCCAAACATCCAACCAATGACCCTATTCATGACTCATATGATCTACCGTCTAATCTGAAACAAACTTCCACAGTCTACAACCAAAGAAATGGAGCGTCTCTCAGACATAAACTCATCAGTGATAGTACCAGAATCTCCGGACCTGATTTCCACCACACTTATACAATCATCCCGTGAGAGATACTCCCACAACCTTCCGCGCCAGGTAGCAAAATCTACACGTCCATGGCCACCAATCATACTATTTCTGTAATGCCAATCAAGAACTATAAATCAACACACAATGCCTTTTCCGCAAGACACCATTCTCATGCGACACTAAAATAGCACTAGCATACTCTAAACATCTAAAATCTTCCCCCGCTCCTCCAAGCTCGCGACATTCCTGTGAAAACTAAACTGCAACCTTGATCCTTCAATTCCAGTTTCACACCGCTCACTACACCTATTATGCTGCTATGCGAAAATACAAGAACTTCATCATAACTCCTGAACCACTAGTGGAACAAACACTTCATCGGCTAGAAACCTTTCACTTAGCTTATTTCAGAAGAATAATTGCAACACAACCAACTTCCCATAATCGCAAACGACACAGACCTCAAATCGTGGTCGAGACCATCGTAACTCTTCGGGACCCATTTGCACATAACCATACCATCAGAATCGAATCTCATCAAAAAACCAAATTACGGAGGTTGTCAAGCCCGCAAGTATAGCCACAAAACACCTGTATAGCATTATCATACTTAAGGCAACCGATCTTTTCCCTTATCATGCCACCCCATACCACTACCAAACTGACTCAACTTCTTCTGATTTCTTCTTGACTTGCCTTCAGAATCAATATCTCTCCTTCCCAACACACAATGGACCTCATTCGACACTTATCCCGAGTGACTCCAAACCGCAAGACCGCCCTACTCAATAGTACCTCCAACTGATACACCCATTCCGATTAGATCTTCTGTGAATCCGAAGTTGTATATCCCATTTCTCTAACTCTGCATCGCAGACCTGATGATAACATAGAAATATTCTAAGTACCCTTCACACTCTGCTGTAAAAACCAATTCCTCAGTCACCTGACGAACCCGAACATACTTGAGCACCACACCTTAAATCTCGAATCCACGAGAACCATTATTGAGAGTCGTCATCTCTAATCCAGTCTTGATTATACAACAAACAACTAATGCTCCATTATCACATGAATACTCCAAGGAAGCAGCCGCATGAACGCTTTCCCTTGTACATCACATCCACCAGAAGTTTAAGATCTAAGTCATTCCACAACCTTCTCATATCACTAAGGTTAAATGTAGCACACATCCATCAAATCCCTTGCTCGAATTACCCCTGATGTTTCCCTCCCTTAGTCATAACTAATCCACCAACATACCAATAATAAGAAACTACAAAGGCATAGAACCACGTGACCCAATCATAGACGGCAGGCTTCCCCACTTAGCTTTAAGCCACAATCACATAAATCTAGAACCGCAATGACTCCTCCTTCTCAATTACCATGATCTCGCACTGTTACTCAGCCAAATTTTCTCATAAGTTCTTGTTGCACTAATCATAACACATCCCAAATTATCAGCCACAATAGCACACTCGACCTCCTAATAGTCGTAATATCTTCTTCAAGCGATCCAAGCTCACATCACAGTACATGTATCCCATTGGATAGAAGGCAAAACTCCTTATAGGAACTTCATTAGAAGTCATGCATCCCCCTACTCCTCCTTCTCAATTACCATGATCTCACACTGTTACTCAGCCAAATTTTCTCATAAGTTCTTGTTGCACTAATCATAACACATCCCAAATTATCAGCCACAATAGCACACTCGACCTCCTAACAGTTGTACCATCTTCTTCAAGCGATCCAAGCTCACATCACAGTATATGTATCCCATTGGATAGAAGGCAGAACTCCTTATAGGAACTTCATTAGAAGTCATGCATCCCCTAACCTTCTTACAGGAGATAGCCCACCTGTGTAACATCATACCGACATCCTCTAATGGCATAGCCATAATCACACCCATTATGAAATCAGGTAATTCTCCTAGGTCCACACTCATCCGCCAGCTGTAAGAGTTCGTTCATCCCATTAGTATCAATTGAAAGTCCAACAATATGTTTGAAACTCGAAGCCACATAGCATCCCAAAATAACAATCACGCATTCATATCCCTCTTCATTTCAAGCAAACTCTTTGTGGCATATTCAAGCTTCCTAACCATAGAAGGCACCATCCCAAACGAAATACATAGATTTAGCCATTTGTCCACCATGACCCAACTTGCCTTAAACTTCTATGAAGCAGGTAGTTACCCTGCCTCGAAATCCATACATTATGTACCATTCCCACTCCGGTTAAACCATCTTTTTGAGAAAACTACAAGATCTCTGCTGCTCGTACTTGACTTGCTAGCAATCCAACCACCGCGAGACTTATCCCACCATGTCCCTTCTCATTATTTATCACCAGTCATGCCACTCCAAATCACGATCCATCTCCATAGCATCCGAACAAATAAATTGCCGTCACTCTAAGCCTCCTTGAGATCATTTTCCTCGAGCCATCAATACTAGAAGCACTGATCCGACCTTGAAGCCTCCACACTTCGCCATCTCTGATAACCGCTTCTTAGGTGTCATTGCACAACACCATGCCACAAAGGCAACAAATGAAGACTATCATACTGATGAGCCTTAATGAGTTCAAACAAGGACGACGACAGCACCACCTAGACAAGAATTTCCACCATGTTCAAAGATATAAAATCTCGCTACTCTGTCAACTAAAGTCTAAACATCCATAGTCCAATTGGCTCGTCTCCGCTAGACTTAAATGCCGAATATCCAAACCCTAAACCTAATAATCCTCCTCTCAAGTCATTCACTACCGCAACACATAAGCAAGCACCCTACTGTTCACACCAACTCTGCACGATAACAACGCATAATCATCAAAACACGTTGTGTATAACCTCGAAACAATGGGCAACACTAACGGTGGGCCAAATAGAACACCCCTCCACAAGACGACGATAATAATCCGCCCGCATATGCACGGAAAGACGTCATGCGCCATATTTGTAGCATCTCCATAACTTGTAGGGGCCCAACTGAGACTGAATGCTCGATATCACGTAAGAATGAGTAGGGAGGAAATAATGAAATAAGCTTCAATGAAATCAAATTGCACGATGGGGAAACAAGAAGGTAAAGTTCTCCTAACAGCCTTGTAGCCCCTCGAAGATAAGTACATACGTTTCTGTACCGATCTGCAAGACTCTATTAGACTTGCTCATGACTCGTGAGACCTAAGTGAACCTAGCGCTCTGATACCAAGCTGTCACGACCCAATTACGATTATAAGCCGCTATAGTGCCCAACATCGTCATTAGGCAAGCCAACGGTGAACTATCACCTTAATTATTTATTATATTGCTTTTGAAATCATGAATTTTATTAAATAAAGAAAATCAATGCGGAGAAAACCATAGCAATAAAAAACATTAATTAAAGATGAAAAGGAAATGGTGACGATATTAAGCAAAACCATAACATCTACTATAAACTCCCAAAACCCAATGTCACAAGTGCATGCGCCCAAGTGATTTGGACGGGGTCAGGGGGCCCTCGGGTGTGTTTCGGGATGGTTTCGGACCAAGCTTCGGTGTTTTGCTGCTGCTGGTGGTGTCTGGTGTTGTTCTTCACGAATGCAAAGGGATGCACGCATTCGCAAAGAAACATTTTAGCTGCTAGGGAATTTGTGCATCGCGAACGCGACAAAGGAGTCGCGAACTCGAAGAAGGATGGGAAGTTGGGGTCTTGAGGGCGTTAAGCCTTCGCGAATGATGAAGGACCACGAACGCGAAGGCTAGGGGTCAGGAGGCATCGTGAATGCGACGTGTGGGTCGCGAACGCGAAGAAGATTTCTTTGGCAGCTGCATTTTTTGGCCTTTGTAATTGCGAGGGTACTACCACGATCGTGAAGAGGAAAGACCTGGCCAGACTTGATTTTATACGGGACTTAGCTGATTTCTCCCATTTTCTCTTGGGGTGCCGATTTTGGGAGCACTTTATTGGGAGATTTTTACCATCTATTGCAAGGTATGTTATTCCCACTTGTTGTACGTTAAATACATGGATTTTATATGGGTTAAACATGAAAGGAAATCTAGAAATAGTAATCTTAGGTTTTGACCACAAAATAGGACATAGAATTAGGTCTAAATTATATATTTGAGTCTGTGGTGCTATGAATAATATTTATCTTTGAAAATTTTTAGAATCTAGGAACATGGGCCCGGGGGTTGACTTTGTTGGCTCTTAGAGAAAAGTTGAGAATTGTTATAAATTATTAAATTACAAGTATTGGAGTACATTTTAATCGGTTTGCATGTTGTTTGATTAGTTTGGATCATTTGGCATCGGTTTGAAGCGTTAGAGAGGCGTTGGAGTCGGTTATCGGATTTCGAAGCGATGTAAGTCTCCTTTCTAACCTTGTAAGGGGGAAACTACCCTATAGGTGATATATTTGTTATGTTCTACTTGTTGTAAGGGCTACGTACGCAACGAGGTGACGAGAGTCCATACGTAGCTAGAATCATGTTTATGTCCTGGTAGACTTAGGACTTACCATGCAATGGTTGTATTACTTGAATTCAACTTGTTAGTTTCATTACCAAAAACTTGTAATTGAAATTTGATAGAAAACATGTTAGATCGAACCTCAATACCTTGAGTTGTTTGGCGGGATAATTGATTGTTGGTAAATATCATGCATACTTTATGTCCCTGCCCTTGTGTTGCAAATACGTGAGCCGTAATTCGATAAGTTTTCTCTCTTCCTGTGGATCAGGTTGAACGCCTCGACAATGCAGTGAAATGGCAATATGAGATGCATCCATGGATCGGGCTGTACGACCTCGGCAGTGTATGTACACAACTTTATGGATCAGGCCATACGACCTCAGCATAACTCGTGCGTAATATCGCAGAGTACGAATATTGATGAGATTTCCCTTATTGAGACCTGGTATTTGCATAGTATTCCTTATCTTTTGAGATAGCGCTTGATATTCCTTATCCATTTGAGATAGCACTTGATATTTCTTATCTGTTGAGATAGCATATGATAATTGAGAAATTCACATAGACATTATGTTGGAGCATTATGATAGTTACAGTTCTTACCTCATTACTATCATTGTGTTTCATATTTATTTATAATTTATTGTACTGGTTTATTGGACCACTAGTAAGTGTTGATGTCTATCCCTCGTCACTACTTCTTTGAGGTTAGGCTAGATACATACTAGGTACACGTTGGTTTAAGTACTCATGCTATAATTCTGCACCGATTGTGCGTGTATATTTTGGTGGTCAATTGGGCGCATGAGCGCAGCAAAAGACCCAAACTTGGTCCGAAACCATCCTGAAACACAACCAAGGCCACCGGGACCTCGTTCAATTATACCAACAAGTCCCAATACCTTATCCAAACTTATCCAAAGGCTCAAAACGCCACGAATAACATCAAAATCATGCATCAACGATCAAAACCTTCTTTTAGCTTTCAAACATTCAAACTTCATCGAGCGCATCTGAATCACACTTAAGCATTCCGGAATGATGCCAAATTTCACGTACAAGTCACAAATCACAATACGAACCTATTCCAAGGCTTGGAATCCCAAAAGGACATCAATAAAACCAAATTCCACTTCATATCAAACTTAGAATATTCTAAAACCTTCAAAATGCCAACTTTCCACAATAAGCACTGAAACGCTCCCGGTCCACCTGAAACCCGATCCGAACATACTCCTAAGTCCGAGATCATCTTACGAACCTATAGGAACCTTCAAATCCCGATTTTAGGGTCGTTTACTCAAAAATCAAATCTTGGCTAACTCTTCCAACTTAAGGCTTTCGAATTGAGGATTATTCTTCTAAATCAACTCCGAACTCTTCAAAAATCAAAACCAACTTCACGCACAACTCATGATACATAAAGTGAAGCTAATCAAGGTCTCAAACCATCGAACGACATGCTAGAGCTCAAAACGACCGGTTGGATCGTTACAGTTCCAGCCTTTCTTCGTAAATGCAATCAAGGTACCACAAATGCGACACCTGAGACCCCCCTGCTTTGATCAAAATTGCGGTATTGATGCTCGCAATTGCGACAACTAGAGCACCAGTACACCAGCAACTTGGAATTGAGTCCAAACTATTCTAAAATACGTTTGAAACTTACCCGAGCGCTCGGGGCTCCAAATCAAACATTCACATAAGTCTAAAAATACCATACAAACTCACTCGTGTGATCAAAATACCAAATTAATATCTAGAACCACGAATCAGACATCAAAATGCATGAATTTCAAAAGAAAACTCAAGAACCTCTAGAATTGCAACAAGCGTTTGAATACTATCAAACCAACTTCAAATTATACCAAATTTTGCAGACAAGTTCCAAATAGAAAAACATACTTATTCCAAGTCCTAAAAATAAATTACAAACACAATATCCATAAAATCAACCTATGGTCAAACTTAAGAAAACTTCCAAACCTTAAATTGCCAATTTTCGGCAAAACAAGTCAAGTCAACCTAGGGACCTCTGAATTCAATTTCGGGCATACGACCAAGTCGAAAATAATAACCTATAGTAGCCATCAAAACTCCTTTCTGGGTTCATTTTCATAAAAGTCAATCCTCGGTCAATATTTCCAACTTAAGCTTCTAAATCAAGAATCAAAGGGTCCAAATCAATCCAAAACTTTTCCGGAACAAAAATAATTATCCCCCAAGTCATAAAATCATAAATGTGCATGTGTGAAGTATCAAAAGGGAAAATAGGTTTCAAATACATAAAACAACCAATTGAGTCGTTACATCTTCTTGCAGCTCGAGAAACGAAGCACAAAACGTCCTCTTCTTGAGGTTCGTAAAGACGTACCTGACGAGTTCCATGTTTCAACTTTGACAAAGCGGCACACAAAAATCCCCCCCCCCCC
>MCJB01019843.1:0-41830 GCA_002018475.1 Nicotiana obtusifolia | reverse complement strand
AAAAACCCCCCCCCCCCCAACTCCAATTCAATCTAAGACAAAAGGTGTTTCCATGTTTCTAATGTTGTAGGCATTAAACTTTGCACACCTTCACGAAAATATTATTTATTAATGTAGGGCCAATGGAATAGAAAGCCGCTTGATATTATAATGCTAGATTTAAAAGGATGTGGCATATCAAAATCATAGCTAAATTCTTTACGGATCAGCTGGCATTAATTTTTTGAAGTTGATCAAGAGATCTGTCATACTAACTTTTCGGATTTGTATGCTTTGGCGGAAAAATTCATCTCCCAATCAAGAAGTATTCAAATTGCAAGACGTTTAACGGTAAAGAACCACAACTCGAAGTATTAAACATATTCAAAACTTAGAGCCAAATTACTTCTGATTTGGCTTGAAATCAATTTCGAAGCTGAGGTACCAGCCTCGCGTTTTAGCCTTACTGCTTTGCGTGCTTGCCGGAATGAACCCATATCTCATTATAGGAGCATCAAAAATGTGAGCCACTGATTATCCTAAAACAAGATAGAAAGGTCTACAACATATCAAAGAATCGGAGCAAAAATCTTTCTGTACCATCTCAGTAATGTTTGGGATTTTCGTTTTAGATGCTGTCGCGTTCAACTTTTCAAATTCCGCGCCTTCGGCAAAAAATTTCACATCTTGGTTTAGGAACATCTAAATAATGAGCCGTCTGTAGCACTAAAAACTAGATTTCTAAAGCTACGGCATATATAAAAATAAAAATTATTCTAACCTTATATCTCCCCAGATATTTCTTTAAAATTAGGCTATGAAATCTGTCATACTAGCTTGTCTTTAGTTTTGCGTGTTTTCATGAACTCTTTTCTTTTCTGTGGATTCTCAACGCATATAAAGCCTTGAACCCCATCAGCAAAGATTCACTTTCGTGACCATGATACGCCATACCCGTACCTTGAGATTGTTGGCGACAAGCAAAATTTGCGCGCCAAAGTTCTTGCTTTGAAAGTTCATCCTCTGGTGAGAGGTGCCTTCCTGATTGCTAGAAAATCGCTCGACACCTCTCTTGATCTTGCAGAATTGTCTACAAAGGAGGCGAAGGATGTGTTAGACAATTTCTCAGGCAAATACACCAGCATAAGAAGTTCCAAATTTCCAGAACATGAGTAATGGAGACTACTGCCCAGGACCTAACTTAGCCACAAGTTGAAGCATTGTGCGTTAGCACCGATATTTCGCCTGTCAAACTAGTATAGTTGTGCTGCTGGAGATGCTCGCATATGCTACATTGATGCGTCGTGTCATTAGCTTCAATGTACATCATGCCGAATCAAAGCGTCACATCATTAGTTAGCATTAATACTCCTGAATTGAAACTTCATGTCGTTGGCATTAATCTCTGTAGGGCCAAGATGCTTTGTGTATGATGGCATTGAACATGAACAACCAGATACTATTGCCAAAGCCTTTATAGAGTACTACACAAAATTACTTGGGACAACAAACAACGAGAGATCACATGTCTGTAGTGCTCTAATCAGGAAAGGAGCAATTGATACAGAAGTTCAAAAGCAGAAGATGGTGGAAACTATAAGAGGGGAGGAAATTAAAAAGCCTTATGGAGCATACCAGGAGAAACACTAGAGATTGATGGATATGGAAGCCAATTTTTCAAAGATACACGGAGCATAGTAGGGGATGATGTAGTGGACTGTGTGACTGAATTTTTTTAACGCAGGAAGATTGTTAAGAGCTTTAAATAAAACAGTATTAACTTTGATTTCAAAAGTGACACATGCTGAATTAGTGAGTGACTACAGGCCCATAGCCTGTTGTAGTACGATATACAAGATGATATCCAAAGTTATATGTAACCGACTTAGAGAGAGCTTGCCAATTATAATATCTCCTAGCCAGAGTGCATTTGTTAAAGGAAGATCAATTGTACAAAACATTTTGATCTGTCAAGACGTAGTCAGACTATATAACAGGAAGGTCACAACAAGAAGTTGTCTAATAAAAATTGACTTGAAGAAAGCTTATGACAGTGTAAAATGAGAGTTTGTAAAAGAGATGCTGATGGCACTGAACTATCATATAAAATGCATCCAATAGATAATGGAATGAATCACCACTACCAGTTAGTCCTTAGCAATTAATGGTGACCTGTATGGTGACATTGCAGGAAAAAGAGGATTGAGACAAGGAGATCCCATATCACCCTTGCTTTTTGTGATCTGTATGGAGGATCTCTCAAGGATAATGGATATGGTGGGGCAGCAAGAGGGGTTTGCATATCATCCTAAATGCAAGAGTTTGGGACTAAATCATCTATGTTTCGCAGATGATGTATTGTTGTTTCGTAAAGGTGATCCACAGGCAGTCATGCTCCTCATTAGAGGTCTTGCAACATTTTCCCAAGCATCGGGCTTGACAACAAATAGTGCCCAAATCCAACATCTTCAGTGCAAACATGAATAAGCAACAACTAGCTAATATATGTGAATTAACAGGCTACAAATAAGGGAAGCTTCCTTTTAAATACTTAGGTGTGCCTATATCACCTAAAAGGCTGGCAAGCATGGACTGTGAAATGCTAGCGGAGAAAATGTCAAGCAGGATCAAATTTAGGGGAGTAGGAATCTATCCTATGCAGGAAGAGCACAACTAATTAAATTAATTCTCATGCACCTACATATTTACTGGGCTTTAATATTCATACTGTCAAGGAAGATTTTAAACACTATCACTTGGGTTTGTAAAAATTATTTCTGGGATGGAAATAGCATGGACTACAATATGCAAGGCAAAAAGAGGTGGAGGATTGGGCATTAATGACTGTGTGGTATGAACTGAGGCTGCAATAACAAGTATGTGTGGCATATAGCAAACAAAGCAGATAACTTATGGGTAATATAGGTCAATCACATATATATAAAGGAGGCATATTGGTGGCAATATAAACACTCTCAAGACTATAGCTGGTATTGAAAAAAGTTATGTAATATTAGGGACAAATTAAAGCAGGAGTACACGAGAATGACTAGCTAACACCACAGGGTGTGTACATAGTGGCTAGTGGATATAAATGGAAAATGGGGGATGACAACCACTGGCAGGACTGGAGATGGGTATGAAACTCAGAAAACACACCAAAATATAGCTATACTTGCTAGTTGGTAGCTCACAGAAGACTGATGTCACTGGACAAAATGAAACAGATTGGGATCACTACATGAACTATATGCAAAGTATGTGGTGAAGAAGAAGAAACAAGTGATCATCTATTGTTTGAATGTAAATGGTCTAAGAGATGTGCACAGGAGCTATTGAGTTGGCTGGGGATACAAGAAAATAGGGAAACTATTGGAGGAAGTTTAACAGATCCATAAAAGGGAAACAATGCAGGATCAATGTTTGCTGCTCTGGTACATGCAATATGGAAGAACAGGAATGATGCTGTGTGGAATCACCTGGTGACAAGAGAGCGAGTTATATGCAGGAATATCAAAGATGAATGTAGATACAAGACACATAGTAGAGGAAAACAAAGCAAAAGAATTCTGTATAAATAGAATAGAGAAGGGTTGACAACAATTATAGTATTCCTGGAGTCTTTCCACAATGATAAGTGGCTATAACTAATGCTAGTTAGTTGTTGGAGGATTGAACTGAAATTATTGTTGCATTGAGAAGTTAAGTTTGAGACTGAAGCATTATTTGTGTATTCACTTTCATTCTTATCTATGCAAAGAAGAAGTAGAAAAAACGTATATTTCATTCTATTTCATAAATAAATTAAATACATTACAAATACTGTCTATTTTTCAAATACATCCATAAAAGTGGCTTTCTCCTCAAACTTTTCCACTTGTGCAGCAGCTCAAACGGCCCAAACACTGAATCTAATAGAAGACCACTTGGAACATTTAACTTATGGTGACAAAAAAAGTCCCATAATTAGAAATGGTGACAAGTTTGACCAGCCAAGGTCAAACTTGTCTTAAAAATGTGATTAACTTAAATTGGAACTGAATTATAATTTTTAAAACTTATAATCTTTTATAAAATACACAAAAGCCCATAAATATTATACAAAAACTTTTTCCAACCCACACACATTATACAAAAACTCCTTCCAACCCACTTCCCCCCACGACCCCAACTACTTGTTCATTTTATTTCAAAAAAAAAAAAGCAGTTCTTCAGTTCCCAGTGCCCCTCTCTCAGTTCCGTCTCTCTCTCTGTTGCTACTGTAAAAAACCGGCGACCACCATTGTTGCTGCTCGTTCCTCTCTCTCCATTGTTGCTGTTGCTGCTCATTTTTCTCTCTCTCTCCATTGATGTTGCTTCTCTATTCATCCTCAGGTTAAACTTTTTTTTTCACTTGGTTCAAAAGTTAGGATTTTGAAACTAGAGTTTGAAAATGATGATTTTGGTTAGAGAAGATGAAGAAGAGCATGGGTTTTTCTTGAATGTTGTTTGTTTTATTGTAGTTTTGTGTATTTGTTGCACTTGTTGGGGTTTGTGAGTTTGTAAATAGTGCTTGTGGTTGTGAAATTATGGTTTTTGGTGCTGTTTTTGTTCTTCTTATCCTTGTTGTTTCGAAAAAAAAGGCTTGCAATTTTGTTGATGTTTTCCAACAACTGAGGTTACCTGTTGCAGCAAATTCAGCACTTTTTTGACAGTTGCAAACATCTGCTGAGGTTGCATGGTTAAAAAGAAATCTTATTTGCTGTATTTTGTTTAAGCTGTGAGTGAGATTTGTGATGGTTGTGTGTTTGTAGTGAAATATAGACGTTTTGTAGTTAAATTTAGATGTTTTTGCTGTTGTTGCTGTGGTTTAGGAAAAGTTTTGATTTTATCCAACAGCTGCGGGATAAAATCAAAATAATTGTTGAGGTTTTTGCAGCAACTGAAGCAGTTGTTGTAGCATATTAACAAGCTGTTGCAAAAAATCAAAACAGTTGCTAAGCTGTTGCTACTATTTTTCTATTTCCAACAGATTAATATTCTGCGGCAACAAGTAATAAGTTGTTGCAACATATTCTTAATCTGTTGCAACAACTGATTACTTGTTGCAACATATTCCTTTTCCCTTTTATTTTGAGTATTGCACTAACCAATTAAAACTGTTTTTCTATCTCGTTTGTGTAGATAAAATGGCTCCAGTTAAAAGAAAAGGAGAGAAACCAACTGAGGGAGAAAGTAGTAAAAGAGCTAAGGTGCAAACACCATTAGATAAACTTGTGACTGCTATTTGTCAATCAACAAATGAGGAAAGAATTAGTGAAACTGGGGCTTCAGAAAGAGAGGAAACCCACAAAACCTCTGTTGGGCATGAAGAAGAAAGTGATAAAAATGAACAAAGTGAAGAAACTAGAGAAGAAAGTGAAAAAGATGATGAAAAATCTGCTGAAGGAGATGAAGAAAATGAAGAAAATGCTGAAGGAGATGAAAAAGAAGGAGATGAAGAAGAAGTAGGTGAAGAAGAAGGAGATGAAGAAGAAGGAGATGAAGGAGCTGAAGGGAATGAAGGAGCTGAAGGGGATGAATGAGCTGAAGGGGATGAAGGAGGTGAAGAAGATGCAGAAACTGAAAATAGTAATGAAAAAGAAGAAGAATCAACAGATCAGACCTTGGCCGAGTTAAGAAGAAAAAGGAAACATAATGCGAATGCCAATCTTTTTGAGTCTTTTAGTATTGCCACATATCCTAATAGACCTTCGATTGAGGAGGTCGTTAAGAGTTTCAACATTGAAAAGTACGGCGTGACGATGCCGCTGAATGAAAATAAGGATTTGTCCGGTGATTTTGTGGTTAGATCAACCATAGACAGGGCCTTTGACACCTTCAGGGGCATTCTCCGGCAGCAGGGGTTGGAGAATTTCTTTACGGCTAGCTGCTTTGGGCCCTATTTAGATTTTCCTGAAGATACTGGTGCCTGATTTCCAATGACAATGGTTTCTGAGCTTTTGAAGCGTAAGATTATTTGTGATAGAAAGGATGAGATTTGAATCAATTACTGTGGCATGCTGATTTGCTTTGGCATGAAGCAGTTTGCCATAGTTATCGGATTGAGATGCTATCCTTGTGAGCCTCTTCCTACTGTTGTATTAACCAAGCCAGCCCGGACTCCCAAGGCAGCCAAGAAAGCAAAGGCTTCCAAAGCTAAGAATGACGTCTCCTTGGTAGACTTAGTGGGAAAGAGCTGCACTCACAAGAAATTGTTGCAAGATTTGGAGTCCAAAACTTTCTCAAAAAAACACAATGAGTCATTGTGCTTAGTTTGGTTTCTGCACAATGTTCTTTGGGCAAGAGACGTAAACTACAACATACCGCTTGGATTGATTAAACTTGCTGAGGACTATGATGCCTTCAACAACTATGCCTGGGGTTTTCAAAGCTTTAGCTTGACTGTTGAATATTTGATGAAGGATTTGAAGCCAACAGGGAAGACACAAAATCTATATGGCTTCCCTTGGGCTTTCATGGTAAATTTTCTTCAATGTTTTAACTTCTTTTTTTTTTAATTTCAATCACTATTTTGATTTTTGATGGCATTTTTTTTTCTAGGCTTGGGCATTTGAAGCCATTCCTCATCTCAGGCATCAAGTCAAGGAATACTCCCAAGAAGTTACCTATCCAAGAATTCTTAGATGGCTCACTGCCAAGAACAACACAAAATTGAGTGTCGACCTTTTCAACCCCCCTAAGGAAGCTGTAAGCATTAGAACACAACAGATGACTAGTTGTTGCAACAGCTTTTATAATCTGCTGCAACAACATATGCATCTGTTGCAACAAGTTATGCATCTGTTGGACAATGTACAGATAATTAACTTGTTGCAACAAGTTACCCAACATATGAATCTGTTATAACATGCAACTAATTTTTTACAACAGATGATAAACCTACTGCAACAAGTTATCCATCTGTTGGACAATATCCAACAGATTATAAACCTTCTGCAACAAGTTGACAATCTGTTGGACAATTTCCAACAAGTACCACAGCTGTTGCAACATATCACTTTATATTGGTAATTGGATAACTTCTGAATCTGTTACAGTACGTTTTTACAACAAGTACAATAATCTGTTGCAACAAATTACTAATCTATTGTACAATATCCAACAGATGATCAACCTGCTACAACAAGTTACCCATCTGTTGGATAATTTTCAACAGATAAGATACTTGTTGCAACAAGTTACCCATCTGTTGGACAATGTCCAACAGATGTGTAACCTTTTGCAACAACCTGATAACTTGTTTTAAATAGGTTTAATTTTTTATGATTTAGCACCATTATGATATATCTCCTTTCTTGTTGTAGGCTGTGCACCCATGGCTTGTCCCAACAATAAGAGAGTTGGAGATGCCATACCTTGTCACCTTTGTGCCCATAAAATCTATGCCTGACAGATTGATTGATGGGTTAAAAGGGGAATTGGCTGGAGTGACAGCCATCACTAGGGTTGATGATGTTTTAGCTGGTGGTGGTGGTGGTGGTCATGTTGTTGGTGGTGCTGGTGGTGATGTTGCTGCTGATGATGTTGGTGGTGCTGATTCTATTGGTGGTGGTGTTCAGCCTGTTGATGTTGGTGGTGGTGGTGGTGGTGGTGGTGATGTCCCGGCAAGTATTGCTGGAGAAAAATTAAGAGATGATGATGCTAATATTGGTGGATTTACTCCAGTTGCTAGATTTAGTGAATTTTTCGGATTTGGTGGTAATTTTAGTAGTGGTGAATTGAGTGATAGAAGATTTGCTGATGTTGGTGCCGGCACCTCTAAGGTGCCCTCATGTGCTTGTGAGTACACTACTTGCAAGGACAAAATGCATAATTTGATTAGAAAAGTGGAGGAATTGGTGCAGGCCCAAGAAGCCACAAGCTCTTCTATCCAGAGGTTGATATCCAAGAGGGGTATCAATCCATCAAAGAATCTTTCCTCACCTTATACTCCTGTTCATCTTCGGAGGAGGGGCAAAGCAATTGCCAAGGCACTTGCATCAGTTAGATCAAGGAAATCTATTGCTACTCCCAGTAAGTCAATTGAGACTCCTCTTCTTGATGTTGGGCCAAAAGTGCTAAAGAAGGTGGACATTTTCAAGCCTGTATATGCCCAAAGAAAGAAAAAGGTTGAGACTGCAATCAAGTCCGAAAAGAGTGGGAAAACCTTGTACTCAATGCATGAATTTGGAGCAGCAGACTTCAAGGCTTTGGCAAGCATGAAAATTTGGTGGGAGGATTGGGTAAGTTTCAACACTTGTATATATCTATTTGATTCAGTATGTTGTTGCAACAAGTAGATAATCTGTTGCAACAAGTTAAATAGTTGTTGCAACAAGTAGATAATCTGTTGCAACAAGTGGATAATCTGTTGCAACAAGTTACCAATCTGTTGCAACAAGTACATAATCTGTTGAATTTGTTGCAGCAGGTAACTAACTGTTTTACTACTTTTTACTTTAGTATGTAGATGAAGTCCTTCTTCTAATGCGTATGGGGAAAATCAATTTCCCTGAGTACTATGATTCCACTGACATAATCCTGGACCTCAACTTTTACAACAACATGTCCAAGAGGTTCTCAGAATTGACAAAAGATAGTACAGTTTCGGATGTCGTGCCTCTGAAGGTTAGACTTGCTGAATTCAAGTGGGATGATGATATGCTCGATTATTGTAGAGGTGTTAGACCCTACCCGTGTGGCTGCTCGTGGGCTGGTGCAAAGAGGATTTTAAATGTGATGAATATTAATGTCACACATTTTGTCACTCTCGAGTTCATGATTGAAGAGGGAGTGATAAATGTGTATGACTGCAACGTCCCTGTCTACGAAGAATCTGATTTCTTTTGCTTCATGGAGCCGGTATTGGAATTGTGGCCCAAGTTATTGCAACAGAGTGGCATGTTCGCACACTTACCTGCAAAGTTACTCAATGAATCGTGGGAATTCAAGAGGCTAGAGAATCTCCCCCGCAATGTCACTAGTAGGGCATGTGGTTCGTGGTCATTGCTTTTATGGAGGCTTTGCTTACCGGCACAACTTTGACAAAACCCGAAAGTCTAATCAACGACAACTCAGTTAGGAGAATGCAACGAATATGGGCATTAGGTATCATTGAAAAGGTGTTGGAGCCTTAAGATGGGTTGATAAACAATTTATTATTTTTGCGTTTTTTGGAGCCAAAATGTGGCCTGTTGAACAGTTTATCTATTAGGAGTTTTTTTTTATGACATTATGTAATTTAAGTATATATTAGGTGTTCAATACTTTTCTAAGACATTTTGGTAAGTATATATTAGGTGTTCATTATTTAAGTTGTGTTCAATACATTATGTTCAGTAGTTCCAGCAGTTTTAAACAAGTCACAAAATCTAACTGCTGTTGAAGAATTTGCAACAACTGACCCATCTGTTGCAGCAAGTTTGTAATATGTTGCAACGGATGAGTAAGTTGTTGCAAAAAGTTTCAAATCTGTTGCAACAGATGATTCAGTTGTTGCAACATGTACATAATCTGTTGCAACAGATGGTTCGGTTGTTGCAACAAGTTCATAATCTGTTGCTACAGATGGTTTGGTTGTTGCAATATCTGGGTCAGTTGTTGCGAGAAATTTAACTGCTGTTGAAGAAATTGCAATAACTAACCAATCTGTTGCAACAAGTTTTTAATCTGTTGCAACAGATGGTACAATTGCTGTAATATATGGGTCAGTTGTTGCGATAAATCTAACTGCTGTTGAAGAAGTTACAACAAGTTGATAATTTGTTGCAGCAAATTTTTAATATGTTGCAACAAGTCAATTATCTGTTGCAACGGGTGAGTAACTTGTTTAAATTAGGAACATTTAATGACTGACACATCTGTTACAACAAGTTTATAATTTGTTACAACAAATTCATTAGTTGTTGCAGCAAATTTTTAATATGTTGCAACAAGTCAATTATCTGTTGCAACGGGTGAGTAACTTGTTTAAATTAGGAACATTTAGTATACAATAAGTATCATTGGTTTTCTTTGTTTACACCTAAATATGGGAGAGCAAGTAGTTCTCGTCAAATTACTCCAACGATCGCTTGGAGTGACTCAGTATACGCTTCGTTGATCATACATACTGACTCAGAATACCATCAACTTGGTTAGGAACATTTAGTAAACAATAAGTATCATTGGTTTTCTTTGTTTACACCTAAATATGGGATAAGCAAGTAGTTCTCGTTAAATTACTCCAACGATCGCTTGGAGTGACTCAGTATACGCTTCGTTGATCATACATACTGACTCAGAATACCATCAAATTGGTTAGGAACATTTATTAAACAATAAGTATCATTGGTTTTCTATGGTTACACCTAAATATGGGATAATCAAGTAGTTCTCGTCAAATTACTCCAACGATCGCTCGATTTGGGAAGTATACGCTTTTAATTTCCCATCAAATCAATGAAATTACCGTCTAATCCATTAAGGATATTAGTAGATAAATATATTAATCACTAAATATCATTGAATCTCTTTGTTTAACACTAAATATCATTGGTTCCCTCTGTTAATAACTAAACATATGTGACTTATATCGTAGTTGTTGCAGCAATTTCATGATCTGTTGCAGCAATTACATAATCTGCTGCAGCAGTTGCATAACCTGTTGCAACAAGTACATAGTCTGCTGCAGCAATTGCATAATCTGTTGCAGCAATTGCATAACCTGTTGCAACAAGTACATAATTTGTTGCAGCAATAGCATAACCTGTTGCAACAAGTACATAATCTGTTGCAGCAGGTAATATAGCTGTTGAACAAGTCATATTACTTGTTGGATAAAACAAGTTAAGGAGTTTCTGCAACAACTCATTCCATTTGTTGTAAAAAAACTCAAAACACTATAGGAACAGTCATGTCACTTGTTGAAAAACCAAGTTAAGTTTGTTGCTGCAACAGGTCCGATTACTGGTTGGCAAAATCCCAACAAGTTACACAGCTGTTGCAACAGAACTATTACTTGTTGGAAACTGTTCAGAAATTGCAAAACCACAAAACATACGTTGGTGATTTGAGCAAGAATTTGAGCAAGATCAGCATATCATTTAAACCAATTTTACTAACAGAAACAACATAAAAATGTCATAAAATCCAATTTCACAAACATAAATAATAATAATTTTTTTTACAAGACATTGCAAATTTAACAACTATGGAACAATTCGGTTTGGGCATGTAGTTTTTTTATGGCCAGCTGTTTTGCATATGGAGCATTTGTTTTTCCTTGTTGCAAGTGATTCCCCGATTCCACGCCTCCTCTTTGTCTGTCTTCTTCCCGGTTTGCTCGGATCAACATGTGGAGGAGGTATTTCTCTCTCTAAAATCTCCATAGGAACTTCCCAAGATTCTTCAGAAGGCACGGGATTCATTTCCTCACAGTATGCGATTATGTAATTCTCCACCCTGTAATATGGAGATGAGTAGTCATAAATCCGCCTTCCAAAGTCTTCACCATATTGGACTCGAAGCGCTGCCATAGCATGTGGGCAAGGTATTTTGTCCTGGTCAAAAACTCTACAAGTACAAGATCTTCTTTGCAGATCGACTGTTGCAACTGAACCGTGGCCGATGATGCTAAACTTGTAGTTGGCAATTTGATGGGCCAATAACTTATTACCCAAGTTGATAAATTTTAATTTTTTTTCCATTAAGGGAACAAAGATGGTTGGTGAGTCGATGAACTCCATACGCCTCTCATGAAATTTCTCAGTAAACCTCCTGTTTATGGAATCAAATAGAGCAGTAATGGGAAATTCTCTTTCAACATTGAACATTGAGTTCATCGACTCAGCAGCGTTTGTCGTCATAAAATTATACCTGACAAAAAAAACATATTAGTGTTGGAACATGTGGCTGAGGCTCAGCTGTGTAAAAAATCACAACAAGTACAGAAATGGCAGAATGCCCTGCTCCATCTGTGGAATCCAGCACGTTCAAGATGTTCGGCGGCCCCAGGAACCAAATCTCTGATTTGATTGAAATGGTCATTGAAGACATCAATGTTGTATGCTTTTGCTGCTTTATAAAATTGAGATACGACCGCCCCATTGTGAAAGATGGTTCTCAGATTTTCCCCTAGGTGCCTCATGCAAAAACCATAATGACATGTAGGGAAGACAATAGAAACCGCCTTTTTGATACTTGGATGTCTATCAGAAATTATGCACAACTCAGGGGTATCCTCTATATAGCTTATCATTTGTTCAAAAAAATATTTGTATGAATCATCACACTCCTTGTCCACTACACAAAATGCCACTGGAAAAATATGATTCTCTGCATCTTATGCGACTGCTGACAACAACACTCCTTCATACTTGCTCCTCAAGAATGTCCCATCGACAGCTATGACTTTTTTCATTTGCGCAAAACCAAGCATCCAAGCCTTATAGGCTACAAAAAAGTACTTGAACTTCATCAACCTTCAATACCGTCTTACTTCCTGGATTTGCAGAATGAAGCATATAACGGTACGCATCAACCACCGCATACCCGTGCTCATGTGTCCCCCTTGTCAAAGCCTTTGCAATCTCCATGCCCTTCCAGACCTTCCAATAACTTACCTTACAACCCAAATCTGTACGGATTGATTGCCTCATATCTTTTGTAGATGGGCCTTTACCGTAAGGAAACTTATCTTTGAAGTATTCGCCAATAGCTTTCGCAGTAGCGTGTGGATTATGGCTCGTAATGTGCTCAAAACCACATGTATGATGCTTTATGTAGGTTCTGATACAAAATCTGTCAGAACTTAAAAGCTTCATAGCCCTCAGCCACCACTTGCACTCCGGTTGTACACATCTGAAGCAGTACACAGTATGCGAATTAATCACCTTCTTGATTCTAAAATCTTTCTTCAAGCAAGAAAGTTTCAACCAAGTGGCTAGTTCTTCCTTGTTCTTGAATGACATTCCTTTATAAAAACTTGTTTCATCATCTTGAACATGGCTAGACTGCATTGATTGTGTAGTGCCCACTGTATTGCTCGCAACTTCAGGTATATGGATCGGGTCAGCCCCACTTCCATTATCTGGGATATCCACATCCACCCCATCTAATTCATCATTTAACACATCTTGTTGGTCTTGAGATATATTATGGTTCTCTACCGGGCTTCCAATAACGTATACCCTTAAAATGGGCCTAGCTACATCATTCAAATAAGCACGCAAATGAACCTGATCAGTTATCTTAAATGGCAAGATCCTTTGATTTTCAAAAGAGCTGTGCATGTAAGTGATGGCAAGATCTTTTGGTTCACAAGTTAATTCGCAATAGGTGATGATTAGGTTCACAAAATCATCAAACATAACATCTCTTTGGACAGTCATCGCTATCGTCTCTAACATGTCGCTACCCTTCCATCGCCAAATATATCGATTATTCTTCTCGATCCATTCACCATGGCAATCAACCCCTATTGTTATTGAGTCCCCCATTAGTGGTGTTCGAGGTACCTGAAGATATTTTGTTTAACAAAAAATTGGTCATGAGAGTACATACCAATCTATAACAAAATGAAACAGCTGCATCACTTGTTCCAACAGATTATTAACTTGTTGGGACAAGTGGACTACTTGTTGCAACATGTAATAAAATTGTTGCAACAACTCACTGATCTGTTGGAGTCAGCTTTAGTTTTTTTGGGATAATGTTTCAGACTGTTGAAGATGTCCAACAGATAGTCGAGTTGTTGCAACAAGTAGTACACTTGTTGCAGCAAGTCAATAATCTGTTGGAAGCAGCTTCAGTTTTTTGGGTTCTGTTTCAGACAAAAACTGAAGCTGACTCCAACAGATAGTCGAGTTGTTGCAGCAAGTCAATAATCTGTTGGAAGCAACTTCAGTTTTTTGGGTTCTGTTTCAGATAAAAACTGAAGCTGACTCCAACAGATAGTCGAGTTGTTGCAACAGGTAACACCTGTTGCAACAACTATACAACTTGTTGCAGCAAGTCAATAATCTGTTGGAAGCAACTTAATTTTTTTGGGTTCTGTTTCAGACAAAAACTGAAGCTGACTCCAACAGATCGTTGAGTTGTCGCAACAAGTGGAATACCTGTTGCAACAACTCAAAGTTGTTGTAGGTTATTTATTTAACAATTACAACAACTTCATAATCTGTTGTAGAAGTTGCAACACCACATTATACGTTGCAACAACTACAACAGCTACTGTAAGTTGTTGGAAAATCAGTAGATTTATACTCAGGTGAAAAATCGAAATAAAACAGCATTGTTGTACTTACCAAATGAGCGAAAAATACTTATGAAGTAATTGTCAGTGCTACACCAACAAAATCCAGTCAAAAAATTGCAAAATTGGGTGGTCACGTTTTTTTCTTTCTTAAGCAATAATGGCGGACGAAGAAGAAGAACAAGAAGAAGAAGAAAGAAGAACAATGGAATGAGTTATGAAGTAATTCCCAGTGCTACACGAATGAAATCCAGTCAACAAAATTGCAAAATCAGGTGGTCTTATTTTTTTCTTTCTTGAGCAAAATCCAGTCAAGAAGTAGAAGAAGAAACGAGCAGCAGAATAAGAAGAAGAAGCAAGAAGAAGAAGAAGAAACGAAGCAAAAAAGAAGAGCCCATGATGGAAACGGCGCAGGCAAACAGATTTGGCGCGTTTTTTTTTTGGCTCTGTAGGGTTTATATGGGTTGGGTCAAAATGTTAAAAATAAAACTTGAGGATAAAGTGTAAAAAATAAAGTTTTGGGTTAAAGTATTAAAAATATAACTTTGGGTGAGTCAAAACTCCCTAATCACTAATCCAAAGTTTATCACCCCTACTCAATTAAAAAAATTGAAGTTAACTCAACTCAATTTTAAAACTCATTTGTCACCTATTTAAAAGGCCCCAGACACTTCGAACACTAATTTACCACTTTACCCTCAAAATGCTTGCATTATCACTCTCATCACCACTATAAAAAGCAGCACTGTCCCAAAACCCTAGCTCCTCTTTTCACAACCCTAGTTCTTCCCCGTTTCTTCCATATCGAACGAATTGAAGAGGTATGATTACTCAGACACCTTCTTCCAGTTGCTGTTTCAGATCCTCTTTCATTTTGTATACTAATTTGGTATCGCGCTATAGACATTGTAATTTCTTTTTTTTTTGTTTAAATGTTTTTCTACATCCTCGGTATTTTATGCTGTGATGGAAAATGGCGTGTTTATGATGATACTATCCAGAAAAGGGAACAAATCTTTTACCTCTTTGCCATTTTATATTAAACCGTTGCTAATTTGAAGAGTCAAACTTTTTTTTCATTAAATCTCCCCTATTGCATTTTCTAAATATTCTTTTAATATGAGAATTGTGATTCATAATATTTTTTTTTATGTATTCTGTGGTTTTTAATATTTTTAGTTCCAGAGTTGTGATTTTTAGATGCCTTTCTTTTTAGGAGAGAGAAAATACTATGATATCTTTTAAGGGAGTATCATTTACTTAGAAAATGTTGGCAATGCAATTTTGTGATTGGGTTGAAAGTTGGTTTAAACAGGTGATGGCTCCGAAGCAGCCGAATACAGGGCTATCTGTTGGGCTAAACAAAGGCCATGTTGTGACCAAGAAGGAATTAGCTCCACGTCCTTCTGACAGAAAAGGGGTGAGTTTTTGAATTCTTTGTTTTGCACGTCTCTGTTGTTTTCTAATGCTGATAGCTGGGGCTTGTATTGTTTGGATTTGAATATATCTGCATATTTTTTAAACTTCTACCTTGTCCATGGAGCATATATAAGCAAAGGTCAGGAAATTAGTTGGTCTGATTTCTGACAAGTCGTGGAAATTGTTAAACAGTAGAGAGTGTTGACAAGATGTCTTTGATAGGTGTTTCTGTGGCTATTATGTGTGGGGTGCGAGAGGGAACTTTTTGTGTAGTTCTCTATGGCATATTGGGCTTCATTGCGCACAGCTCTGGCTTTTATAGCACAGGGTTTAAAATTGTAAATACTTGGTTAACTTTTGAGAACTTAGACTGGCAGATACACATGATTTTCTTAGTCTTAGAAGAAAATGTCAGAAACTTTTGATTTTGGTTACCAATTTACAGTTTATTGAATTTGGGAGCTGAAATATTGTTTGATTTGTCTTAGAAAAAAATGTTGAAGCTTTAGATTTTGGATACCAATTTGCAATTAATTGGAGTTGAAGTTGAAATTTTGTTGTAGGAAGAGTACACTTGTGCTAGAATGGGTCGGATGTTGTGTCAGGACAAAGATATATCCCTTTGAGAATAAAGGGAGTGAATAGTCGCTCGTATACTCCTTAGACTGTATGCTGTCTTGTTGAAGTGTGCCCTCTCTGTACTGTCTTTTACAAAGAAACATGATCAAATAATTTCTAGCTGGAATCTGGATCAATGCGTGCTATGCTTTTTTTGTCTCCCAATTTTACATGTTTCACTTGCATATTTTGAGCACATCATAATCTTCTTTCCATTTTATTTGTTTCTAGAAAACAAGCAAAAGAGTCCACTTTGTGAGGAGCCTTATCAGAGAAGTCGCTGGATTTGCTCCATACGAGAAAAGGATTACCGAGCTTCTTAAAGTTGGAAAGGACAAGCGTGCCTTGAAGGTAGCCAAGAGGAAGTTGGGCACTCACAAGAGGGCAAAGAAGAAGAGAGAAGAGATGTCTAGTGTTCTCCGTAAGATGAGGTAATGTCTTGTTTTCTCTTACCATTCAGTAGAGAGAGGAAGTTAGTATTTACTAGTATTATTCTTTTACTGAAGAGTGTTACAAACCCTCGCCGGTGGCCTCATGTTTCATTTCTTTTTCTTTTGGACTTTTACAGGGCTACTGGAGGCGGAGAAAAGAAGAAATGAAACCTGTATCCTCGGTTGATGATTGAAGAACCCAGTTAGTTAATTCACTAGCTTTTGTGTTTGCAATGTATTTTTGTTTTCAAGAAAGAAGACTTGTGATTAAAAGCTCCCGATTTATGTTCTATGAAGATTTTAAAATTAGTGATATTTTAGACATTTTTGCCAAGTGCGTGTTTTTCTGGTAATACTAGTGTTAATTTATCTGCTTTTGCTTGTTACCATAGTTCTACTGAAATGATTTTGGATGGCTTCCCTTAATTCAGTTTTTGTCACCCTTTGGCGCCTATGAAAAATTTTAAACATTTTGTGCATGACTAAACTATAAATTATTTTGCATTCAGCTCCCCCACAATTCACAAAATTATTAGGTTGGTCTGGGACTTTATAACCATGATGCAATAGGGATAAAAGTCTAGGCCATATTCCAATACTTGGAAGGGGAACAGCCGAATAGCCTTTTGCAGTGTGTTTTAGTTTAAAAGTTGTTCGGCAGCGTCAGATATTGAATGCAATTATTTGTGGTGCAGATGTGAAGCATCTTTTGAAGCTACCTAGTCTAAGCTGCAAATTTCACCTATATTATTTCAAGGTTCATATTTGAAAAAGATACGGCAATGTAACTGTGGTGTTGGTGTCTACGTCATCTCTTCCATTGAGGAAGAGACGAAAGAGAGTTATTTAACTAAAATTTGTATAATTTTTTTTTCCACTTCAACTTCAAATACTTGTTAGTTAGGTCTATTAGTACCATTATTAACTTAAAGCGCTACTGAAATGCTAGGGAAAAGAAGAGTAACAAGCCTTGCTTCAACGATTCAATGTCATTTTGTGGAACTTGCGGTTGAAACATATGCTTTAACATGGATAGTTTGATTACATAGGGACCCATTAGGTATCGCGGAAATGTTTTTCTAGAGATCTTTGCGTTTGTTCCATGAAATATAGTAATATAATTTTTGTGGACTGTCAGAGATAACCAACCAAAACCAATGAATTCATAGCTACGAAGACACAAAAAACGCCAGCATTCTCGGGCAGACAAGGAGAAACAAGTTGAAAATAACAAGGGAACATAAGGTAAATAAATGGCAAAGGGCAGCAAGGAGACCGCAAGGACAAGCAGTGCATACTTAATTATATTTCTAAGTCTTTTCTTTGTTTAGATTTGGTCTATTTTCAAAATATCATTATTAACTTGAGACGTCGAAGTTGATCCTCCATTTGGTGAGATTCTTACTCTGAACAAGTTTCTCGTCAACTTGAAACAACAATAACAACAACATTCCCAGTATTATCTCACACCGTGAGTCACCTTACTCCTATCTTGTGGGGATAGAAAGGTTATTTCCAATAGACCCTCGATTCAGGAAAACATAAGCATCGCATTAGTAATAATACAGACAAGAAGAGACAGTACCAAAAAGCTCGTCAAACTTGAAAACAAAGTAAAATCTAAAACCTGCACAAAGAAGAAGAGGAAAGACAGTTTCATGAAAATTTCATCAAGAGATCCAACCGACAAACTCATATATACTTTGTTTGAATTGGCAATGCGAATTCCATTAAGCATTGGCAGGGTAATTTACATACCCGTCCAGCTACTTCAACAGTCTTCCATTGCATTCAATCCATGCAAGAGTTTCGCAAATCATATTATTCTTCTTAGAACTTAAACTTATACTTAATTACTTGTTTTCCTACAAAATATGATCTACTGAATGATTAATGTCATTATGTTGGCAAAAGGCCTGTTATTGTTCCTGAGTCCTAACATTCACAACATCAATGTAACTCTTATCTGATAGGTAGCAAATCTTTTATGTACCTAACCTGTGGCAACTAGCGATGGCAAAATAGATTAAAAATAATAATTATCCACGCATATTATCCACTAAAAATGAATTGGATAATGAACTTTTTAAAAATAGGTCAAATATGAATAACATCCATATTACCCATTTAAAAATGAATAACCAATGGGTTTAACTTTTGTAAAAACTCAAACTGGAGGTTCCTCAAGTTTGAGAGACTAAAAATTCTCCCAAAAGTGATCATATTCAACAAGCCATGGATAATATGGATATCCATATTCTCCGCCAATTAACCCATTTTTTATCCATATTAAATAAGGATCGGATCGGATAATTTATCCGTTTTTTACATCACTCATTTTCAATCCACCCACATCCGACCCAACCCGCCGTTTGCCACCCCTAGTAGCAACTAACAACCTAACAAGTATGAAGAAATATTTTGTGATTTCCAGGTGTACACTGACCTGCAAACTTAAATTGTCTTAGTATAAAAAAGGAGCAAGGAAACTGATTGTGGATGCGCCTATGATTCTAGTTGTCATAAGTCATAACCTAATAGTCTTGTACGAAAATTCAGCATTGCTATTCAATCACATAATTTCAAAAGGTATTTGGAAACCTGGAAAATCAGCGGCACTCAACTAACTGGACAATATAAAGCAGATGTTCGAAATTGATTCCTCTAGAAGTAAAATGCAGTAAATGAACATGTTAATCTTTTTATTGCTGGTAGTTAGTCTGACTTTGTCTCCTGCTTATGAATTTTGATTTTTCATTATGAAAAATAGTCAAAGCCAAACAGAATTTGACAGCACCAGGTTTCCTAATTAGTCCCCTCATGGTTCAAGAAATCAGCTAAGAACCAGGAATATAGCTTGCATGGATTAATACACTTCATGATGACATGTCGCATACTCGTATTGGCAGTGGCGTACGCAAGATTTTTTACAAGCGGTATCGATATTTAAAGAAGTGAACAAACGAACAAATATAATAACAACTCCATATTAAAAAAAAGATTCAAACTATAATAATAATAATAATAAAATACAATATAATTACACCACTATAACTTTCCTCGACGAATTTTCACTTTTTGAAATGTTTTCATAAAACTTCATTATAGTACTAAATATATCTTTTTAGATAAGGCAACACACAACCACCAAATTCAAATAAGTTTCAAGGAATTTAAAATAATTTATTCACAGTATAGACATGGTTTCATCTCATTGATCCATTCTTTCAAGTTAGATGAACTTTGAGATATTAAACTTGATTTTGAAAGCTTAGAAAGTGATTTAGGAAAATATATGCCTATTGAAACTAAAGTTGAATTACAAATTAAAATATCTCTAAATAATTTCACGAATTCAACTCATAAAGAGCAATAATGTAATATTAGAAGGCTTTGAGTGCTAAAAACACGAATATATAATTGCTGAGAACACGTAACCTCCCACTCAAAATTTAGTTTCCTAACCAAAGGACCAAGGAACGCTTGTTGGCAAGCGGTGTCACTCTTTGATAATTAACTTATTTCCAATATTACATATTTAATAAAAATATACATTTGAAAAAAATTTCCGATGAAGCGGTGTCGGATATGTCTCCGCCCCTGCGTATTGGTGTCAGTCACGTCCATCAATGATGGTTCATTAATGTCTATTAATTTGGACTCCTTTCCCTTTCTCAACGTAGAAAAAGATCGAGAGGGTTAGGCATCAAAGATAACACAGAATCCAAGTCCAAGGTCTGGGTCTGAAGGAAACCTGGGCGTAGCAGTGAATCCAATGCAGAAATGTATACAGAATGCAATGAGAACAGCAAGTTCCTAAGGGCACGATATATAAATTTTTTGTTTGATTGTCTAAAGGCACAAAATATAATCTAATAAAAAGAAAAAAAGGGGGAGGTCAGGGAAGAAAGGTGGGATATAAGATATAAATACTCGATTTAAAAGTCACGGAAGAGCATGAGAGCATCGTCAAGATTCATTAGGGAAGATTCCAAAGTAATCCGGACTTTTCTTAGGCGATTGTATCTGTTGTGCAGTTCACTGTGCAGTTCCTTTACCAGCTTCTCTCTGGGCATCTGAAGAATCTGGCACACAGGACAACAGTTAAGATATTAGAGCATGTGAATCCGATAATAGTCATTGAAGGGGAAGGTAAATGCAAGAGAGCTTTTTCATATATGAAGGAGATTTCCAGTTCATGCAAGAACAGTGATTTTAGCCGACATTCCTTTCAGCATTAATTTTTCGTGGATTCCTACTTCAGACAAGCAAAATAAAGGGGAAAAGAACTTGCACAATTCCTTCAAGAATCTTTCCTAACTATGGTCCGAACCATAGATGTAGCAAGCGAAGTGGTGGTCATGACAATGAAGTTAATGGCAAGACATAGGAACAAACAAAAAAGAAAAAGGTTTTGCAACTTGACCTCAACAAGAGACCAAGGCAATGTGAAGCTGAGGTTGGCCTAAACCTAATTCACTCAACTCTCCCCTCAGGGGTAGGAACACCCAATTGTAACTCTGAAGTTGAAACCGTATGACATTCTCACATTCTGTGAAATCAAAGCAACAGATTATTTGTATTTAAGGCCCAGTCTTCCACAGTTATGCGGCACGATAGATCACTCCATCCGCTTGAGGGAAAGCAAAAACTAAAATGGTCTAATCCTCTTCCCATTACGTCAACTTTCTACAGCCTCTCCAAATAATATATGTAGCTTAAAATTTCCCTAGATACTTGTATTCTTTCTTGACCTGCATGTTTACATGACCGAATGCTATCATTTCACTATCAGACTACCCACTATATTTGAATTATTACTTTAGCCTAATGATTTCCCATGTCTGCAATAATTTGCCCCATCTACCAGATTTCAAACATAAATCAAATGGATCGCTTATTATTTCCTTTCTTATTCCTTTCTTTGTTAATCTTCCATCATGATTGGCGGAAACAGGAAACGACAAGTTCTTTTCCAGTATATCATTCTTGATATTGTGTTTGAAAACTTAATCTGCCCAGCAACCGGAAAAAGGTGGAAGAAACACAACTATGTTTAAAGTCGCAGAATAGATAACTAATTCACATCAAGTTGCATTCAGCGTAAGTGGTTCGTGTCTCAAAGTAGAATTAGAGGACTGTTTACTCCTTTTTTATTTGTGTCAGTCTCTAGACAGACTAATTCTTAGCCAATTGATACGTCTGTCTTAGACAATCAAAAGAAGAACTTCGTTGTGAGTCAATCATCTTTCATTAGAAGATCCAGAACCTAAAATGAAGGATGGTCCCAAATGCATACTGTTCAGCAACAACAACAACAAACGCAGTGTAATCCCACTGGGGAGGGTAGTGTGTACGGATGTACGCAGACCTTACCCTACCTTGAGAAGGTAGAGAAGCTATTTCCGATAGACCCTCGACTCAGGAAAGAAAAAAGAGCAGCCCAGTGCACTAAGCTCCCACCCGGACCACATGTTAAAAGGCTTAGGAAGGATAAAACGGAAGGTGTAACAAGAAGTAGCAACACCAATAAACCAATCAGAAAACTGAAGCAAAAGAAACAATAAGTAATAACAGAAATATAAGAATAAGACAATACAAGGTAGTGCACTAAAACTACTGGTATGAACAAGGCAAACACTCGGCTGCCTAACCTTCTACCCTATTCCTCGACCTTCACACCTTCCTATCAAGGGTCATGTCCTCGGTAAAAAATGCATATTGTTCGACGATCATAAAATAACTAATTATTTGGTTCATTAATAAAGACATTATCTGCCAACCTACACAATAGAAGATAAACGAAAAATAACAAAATAACGTGCAATAGACAGAAGAAGAACATTGATAGGTGAGCTCTGCAAACAAACCTCTTTTTCCTGTTCTTGCTCGTGTGTTATTCTCAATCTCAAATTAAGGGCAGCATGGTACATTTCATCTAGAACATGTTCCCAAAGAGACTGCTTATTAATTTTCCACAGTATGAATTCTGATTGCCTTGCTCCACGTGCAATAACTTTCTGGAGTGGATGGGGAATATCATTAGTATGTGTTAGAAGCTTTGTTCAATGCGCTCTCTCTCTCTATATATATATATATATATAGATGTGTGTGTACATGTGTATGCACGCGCTTGCATGAGTTGCAAAGAAAAGAAGAATAACAAGCTTTCTTCAATAAAACAATTTCGAGCTTATCATTTTAATTTGTATTTTTGTCCCTCTTGACATATTATGTCCTGCAAGTGCAAGCCCATTAGGGGGTTTGAAACACCATCAACCTTCCATATCTTAGAACAAAAAGCATATTAAAGCTTCAGCAAGAGTTTAGATCAGAAGGCTCTGCAATAACTGATTATCTAATGTAGCACAGGAGGGCAACAAGGAGAAATCCCTCGTTGCACAAGTGGGTATTTATGCTATCTCATGCAGCTACTTATTGTATCCTTTGTTGACCTTAGTTGATTGTGAGATTTATTGGCGCTGTGTGAAGGTTCACTATTATCCACCTTCCTTTTCTCGCTTCACTATGGATGGAGACCTTAAAAGATGTGAGGGAATTGCTGCTGAAGCAAGGACGTGTCTAGTTAGTAGCAATGTTTCTGCTTATAGAAAGAAAGCCAGCAGGAAGAAGCAACCATTCTCCTGTACTTCTGATGAATCAGAATGATCGTCACGCCCTAGATTCTTGAGATTTTAAACAGGGCATTCAAACTGATGGATTTTCTTATTGAGGAGCTTAACAATTCACCCGCTTTGCATAATTGGGTAATTTTGCTGGGTTAGAGAGTTCACGGTCTCCCAAATACCATCCAACTTGAGCTGAAATTTAAGCCCCCACCCCCCCCACCCCCGGGCCAAAACACACACACCCCAAAAAAAAAAAATTTGCTTATGGATCTCTATCAACGAAGTTGTGCACAGTATCTGGAACTTCCAAAGGACTCTTTTCTATAAGTAGTTCCAAAGGATATGTTTGCTGCTTAAGCAAAGATCTTTTTTTTTAGCTCTATGAATTTCAGGGTATGCTCCAGGTGTCTAGAAATGTCTCATTTTGATCAGCGAAATACAAAATTTTACTTTCAAAAAGAACAAATTATCTCGTGGATTACGTGAGACGAGAATATAGCAAGGGCACCTCCCCTGGAATTCATCCTGAGATCGGAAACATACTCAAATCATCCCCACCATGGGATAGATCAGAGTAAGGCATGTTACTATTTAGCAAGACATAAGATATACTTTATAGCATGTAAAAAGACAGCACTTACCCTCCCTTCATATTGGCTTTAGCTATCTTAAGATACAGAAGCAAGCCAAATATGCCATTTTGCTGCTTCCATGACATTGGCATAAGACAGCAAGAAAATCCACAAAATAATTTCGAGATATTTTTTTTTTCTACTCTCAAAGGTCTTCAATTTTACGGAAGCATTCCAATCAGGAGATTTTCTTCTTCTACTACAACAGAAGCCCAGAAATATATTACCTTCATCTCCAAGTAGTCATCTTTCCACAGCTTAAATAGAATCTTGACTGCATCTTTCTTTTCAACAAATGTGGTATCTGAAATCTGAAAAGAAAACAGTATTGTAAGATTGCTTCCATCTCATTATCAACAAATTGTAGCGTGAAAAAAGAAAACCTTCGATCACCCAAATATTCTGTAAAAACTCAAACAAGAAAGCACTTCAACATTGTTCTTATGATGCATACTTTCTCAGGAGCCTCTACATGTGAGCATAAATTTCAATGGAACAAACATAGTTATTTCCAGAAACATCAGATCCAGACCCCTTATCTCTCTATACATCTAGATTTCAAATATAAATACATATATATATAGGGTTTTGCTAACCTACTATATGGCCATCCTAGGTTAGCACTGTACCCACGATTCAAAATACCCCTGTTAGTACATTAAATATAAGGGTTTTTCTGTCTTTAACCCAATTTTCTTCAGCTTTGTGAGTTGCAATTCGCTACAGCCATTCTTTCTTTTTTTTAAAGTAAAGATATATACTGAAAAGGTACCAAGATGGAATAGAAAAAGTTACAGGTCATAACTGCAGCTCTCACTCCAACGTACTACATTTTTTCCCCTAACAAGTGTAAAAATTCCGAACACTGATCCATCCTATCTAAGGTATTACTATGACACCAAAAATACAAGTTCTTGATACATTTGTTTTGGACCCTAGGTATCTGCAGCCTCCTCCCCTCTACAGCCATTCATCTTCAAGTATGTGGGAGAAACCAAATAGAACTTTGGCAGATGGTTGATCTCCAGCAGCCAAAGGAAACAAGGATGGGCAACAGGACAAAAACGGAAATGGCAGCGCTAGGATCTGAGAATCCAAATAGCTTTTCCGAGCTGCCCCACTTTTGGCTGAACTAAGAAGCTAACCAGAAATGATGAAGCCACACAATAACGTTTCGCAAAAAAAAAAAAGAAGAAAAAATTAGTAACTTTTGCAGTTGAAACATATTTTCTAACAGTTGATGCAAAATTCGGTTTTACTCACAATTAGAAATTGGAAATCCTCCCATTTGACAGAAAAGTTGCAGTTCGTTGGAAACAATTGGTAGTCCAGTCTTAACAAGAGCTATTGAATTTGTGTATGAAGGCTTGAGGGTGGCTGGTGATTTTTGTTGGAGTCCTCTGTGATTGGTACTGGCTGCTTGGAGGTGTTGTTTGGACAGAGAAATAGTGTTAGTGTATGGAGGTTGCTGTAAGCTCTCTTAAGGTAATGAGATAAGGATGGTCTTGTGGTGGTTTATTCGTGGTGCAGAGGACTGTCGAGTGGTGATGGGGCAACAGTGGTGGCTGTTGTTCAAGGAGAGGGTGAACTGAAATGGACTCCAGATGATGCAGGGGAGAGGGAATGAATTGGGGTAATTCAAAAAAGACAAAAATGCCACATAGACATTTTAAAGAAATAAAAAAAATGGGGAGAGTGCTATCCTACTACACTCTTCCTTATTAAAAAAGAAAAGAAAAAGAAACACACAAATCCTCTAATCTGTTCCATTTTTACTTATTCCCGTCATACTTTATCTAATGATTTTTGTTGTTAGCTTCAGTTTTGTGAAATGTGTTTGCTACATTTGGGGACTAAATGTTTTAAAGGCCTACATTAAAACTTACATTTGCTAGAGTAAATTACAATTTAGAGAACCAAAAAGATATAAACTCTCAGTTCCTGCACTAAGCAAGGAATATTTCTGGGTGAAGTGAACTTGGCATTTTGATAATAAAATGAAGCTTTTGAATAAAAAATAGGGGAAAACTGAAATGATAGTCATCAATTAAAGTTGACAGCAAACAAATAAACCAGTTTCAACGAAAAAAAATAGCTATCTATGCCTAATGATTTCACTGAAGTACTTTTCGTCCCTCAACAACATTAGCTGGACTTGATAATAGATGTTTTAAGGACTAAAAGAAACAGGGAAGACAGCGCAAGTACAGAGCCTCATTGCCATTTATTTATTTAAATTTATTAATTTAATTCTCATAAAGGTGGTGTCTGGACCCGCTTGTGGGCACCCTGAATGTTTCACCGGGTATCTCTTACCAGTGACGTACCAGGTGACTCCGCCAACCAAAGCTTAGGCAAATGGTGAAAAATCACCTAGAGTTTTTTTTGTCTCTACTGGGATTTCAACCCTGGTCTCTGATGGTTTTCACCACTTCATTGACCTCTACGCTACATCCTTGAGTGCCCCCATTGCTACTTATGTAGCGAACGATTAGTAGAAATCTAGCATGGGTAATGAGTTCAAATTAAGTTGCCTTTAAATCAACATACATTCAGCAAACCTGTGATACCTTATCAGTTTCAAGAAGACGATCAGCTTTTGACAGTAATCTGAACATCCTGTAGGCCTCCCTTCCATACCTTTTTAATACAATGGATTCCACCTGCAAATTATAGCATATTGAGACGAAGTAAGCCAGAGTTTAGCAAATTGAAACAGTAACCTTGGTCTATAAGTTTGTAACCAACCTCTTCAATGCGAGCTTGTTCAATAATGTTCTTCAAATCTGTGGACACATAACTATCACTTGTTATAGCGGAAATCAAACACCAGAATCCACAAGGTTTTGGACTTTTCTCAAGATTATATTACAATGAAAAGTCAAGAATGGATAGATATGCTTACCTACACTATAAGTTTCATCTATTGCCATCAATGGGGTTTCACATCCTAATTCAACAAGGGAGGCTCTTATACGCTCCAAATCCATACCAAGACCACCATCCCTCTTTATCACCTCATCATAAATAGCATTTATGGACTGAGGAACTGCAAATAATGATTTCAGATTTCAGTGAAAAAAATGACCAACACATTTAGAAGGTGGGATAAAAGAGTCATGAAATTTAAAGCCAAAGATAACACTACAATGAAACAGCTAAAACAGGAATATGATATTCATCAAGACAAATTGCTCCTTTCACAAAAACAAACCAAATGCAAATTTTTGGCACAATATCTTAAGCAAGTACAAAAATGTAAACTGTACAGGCCACGACTTTTACTCAATTACAAACCTTATCATACAGAAATTACTCAACTACAGAAAAGTATAGAAGCAAGCATGCCACTGTTGTGCATGTCTCTGAAAAGGGTCTATAAGGCTCAGGCTCCAGTCTAGAAAGTTATCCATATATGAGTATATGATTCAACATGAATGCACCTTCACAAAAAACTCAAGATGTTAAAGCCTCAAAAGCAAGGACGAAGATTAACGTTGGTGGGGTTTCTATTTTATGAAGAAAAGTTGGTGAACTTTGTAGATGTGAAATATCATGTGTTTTTATGTCATGATGCTGTCAATCCCTCATCTCAAACATATACATATGCGTCAGTTGTCACCATGCACCTGCCCATAGTTGAGCAAATTATCATCCACATCTTCTTCTTCCCTTTTTTTTTTTGGACAAATGCACACTTTAGTTTCGATGTATCTGTTAGTAATATCAGCAAGAGGTCAAAGACATGTTTCAGATTAAATTGACCAGTATGAAATCCACACTCACCTGAGTTATCGATTCTCACTTTAGTCTCAGAATGTCTACTCAACTCCAGGATCGCAGCAAGCACAATGGCAGCATCATTATTGACACGTACTTTCACATTTGCAACGCAAGCCTGTATCCATACAGTTTGATAATAGCTGTGATTCTAGCAAGGCATTGTTTGAGATTCTAAGGAGATTTCAATTCTATTGTTTTTTTTTATGGTTTAACGATTTTTGCAAAATAACCTAACAATGAAACTAATTTGAATGTATTGGTACTGCATCACAAGAAGTTGACAGACCAACCTTGTGCCTTAAGCGGCGAATAAACTCTTCAAAATTGGCACGCCAGAGTACTTTATTTTCATCTGTAGCCAGCAGTTCTGTGTTTGACTCTAAATTATCTTGCTTCCGCTAAAATCACAAAAATAATAGATCAGCCGACTAGCAAAATAGATATCTATAATGAAAATGTTATACGAACCTTTGTGCCAAGTGTCACAACAGTAGTCTTTTTGTCAGTTGTTTCCACAGAAGCCTCGTTCCATGTGTCTGTTTCAACTAAGAATCTCATGGATTCCATTGGAGCTGCTGCTGCCAAGGCTCGTTGTTCAATGGTTTGTTTTACAATCTGTTTTCATCAGTAAATAACAAAATCAAGAACCTGAACAGTAAAACACCAACTTAGATAGCTTTTTCTGCACTATATTTAGTTATCCAACTTACAAGGTTGCTAATGCTCTCATCCACCTTCCTCGCCCCAAATAACCAAATACTGGTAGTAGTATTCTTCTTATTAAAAAAGGAAGCAGCAGCTCTTTGTCGATTTGAAAGAACGCTTCATGATTGCCCAAAAATTCGGTAGATATAACCTAAATTCCTTTCTTGAATCCCTATGCTAGTGCTCCCTCCATTACTATTTGTATGACAGTGTTTGACTGAGGATGGCATTTATTATTAATGGCAATGGACGAAATATCGAAGTACTAGTTGAAAATTTAGTTTGACATAAAATACCACACTAAAGCTAAAACTTGACTTTATTGGATTTGAATTTTGGAAGTTGTTAATGTTGGATTGAAAGAGAATTGTGTCAAACATTTTGGAATGATCCAAAATGGAAAAAGTGCCATATAATTGAAACAACTGGAGCATTTGTTTTACATTGTGAACAGTGTTATCAAAGGTGAAAAGCGCAAAAAAGATCAAAGGTCAATTGGGAAAAACCGCAAATGAACTGGGGGCTTTAATGGGGAAAGACGCAAAAGGAGAAAAATACAAATATGTATATGTAGTCTAAGACTAATAACAAACATATGGACAAAGAAATTGAAAAAATCGCAATAAAGTGAAATATCAATTTTCTAGTGTCGCTTCCTTAGGATTACACTCATTAGCAAGGAAAAGTATGTCTTAGTGCCTTGAAGACGGCATTGAAGCGCCCGCTAAGTAAGGGCGAAGCGGTCAACATGTTTTGTGCCCCACTTCAGGGCTTAAGCACGCTTTAAGAGCGCCTTTGACAGCACTGACTGAGAATCCTATCTCCTATCTCTTTTCCTTGTTTACTGTCATTTTCTGTGACTTCAACATGGATTCCTCAGTTTCAAGTGATAAATGAAAGTACACTGTAAAATATTGATGAAGCTTAAATTTAATCTTTTTTTCCGGAAGCTGATTAAAAATACTCCAATTATGACCGACCTTTTCCAATTATAGATAGGCTCTTATTGGGAAGAAAATTTTGTCTTGTAAATAAATAATGTGTGGAAAACATATATGGTGCTGACATAGCCTTTGCCCTAAGACACTTATGAGTTTAAGTAAAACAGTCAAGAATTGAACCAAACTTCTTAGCCAATTAGACAAGGAACTCCTCAATTTGTTATGTTTTATTGTCCATCATAGCAAAAGCTTCAATGTCTTGTTGTAAACTTGTACATGAGAGTGATATGGCAATATCTAGTTTTAAACTCAGACAGTTCGACCTCTCGTAAGAAGATTTGCTGGTTAATAGAAGAACAGAGAAGTATGCTATTGCTCGCAAAAATCACCATGACATTTACTTGCAATCTATGATTAACAGTGCCAAAGCACATGCTGAATTAAGTTCTTCATCTTAAGAAGGAAAGCAACGATTGCACAGATTTCTAGAGTTCAATTAAAACTGCAGCGGAAAACCAACATCAGATGGAGTCATCAGGTCTTTGATGGAAAACAGTATTGAAAAGAAGTTGCCATCATCATAAAAAACTTTGACATCACAGTACCTTGGCAGATTTAGCACCTTGTTTCTTTGCAGCAGTTTCTTCTTCAGCTGGTGGACCAAGAAATGGTTCAGGGGCAGGACAGCGTTCCACGAATCGAGCGTTAACTAGCTTGTTGAAGTTATCTCTTGCAGCTTCAGCGCTAGAATCTCCTGGACAGTGTCGAGGGCCTCTTAAAGTAAGAAAGATGTTTAGGATATGCAGCTTAAGCTTTTAGAAGATTGACAACCCAACTTTTGTTGTTTCAGGTTCAAGTAGTCATAATCAAGAAACAAATAAAAATGCAAATTGTGGTTATGAAATAGAACAGGATGCCTGCTGTTTGAATTATGCAATAGCTTCCGGTGATCATAAAGCTCAAAAGTTGCTTTATGTATGAAGAATATAGATGTCTATAATCAGAGTTTATAAGACACTTAGCAGAAAACTACAGAAAAGATAATTCTTTCACCTTGATTTGATGTCTGCTTGAATCTATCTATAATTTGGTTGAGTGAAAGCCTACCATGTTGAAGCAACCCTTCAAAAATCTCTTCACACTAGAAAACAAACAAACAAACATATTCAATACCCAAAACATAGAATATAATCAGCTCGAAATACGGCAACAAAAATTAAAACCTAACGATAACCTCGAAACTCACTTCTTTTCCAACTTCTTTTCCGACTTCTTTTCCGACTTTTTCTCCGAGTACCTCAGACACAATCTCTAAAAACTTAGGGAACCTCAATTTATGTATTATGTTGTCAAATAATGCCATGTAGTTTGTAATAACTTTTGGTGCCTCCCCAAATGCACCTAAATGGCAATCAATATATCAGATATCAAGTAACTTCTCACTATCTATCCTCAAATTGAAAAGAGTTTTAAGTTATATACACTACTATCAGGTCACCAAAGGATATGTACAGATAAAAGTGGCCTGACAGTGTAAAAATTCCTTACATGACGGTGTATATAAATTAATTGAAAAAGCTACTAATTCGTAATATGAGAAAGTAGTACTAGTGGCATTAGTGACAGTACCTTCTTGTTGAACTGCAAAGGCTTGAACACAATTGTGATGAATAAGAACAAGTAAACAGTTCCTAACATTCTCTCTGCTAAGCTCTGTGAAACGTACAATTTGTGCTAATGATTGAGTTCCTCTTTGCAACAGACACTCGCAAACTTTCTGCAAAAATTATCAGAAGATGAATTAGAAATCAACAAATTGATTTTAGTTAAATTGAAAACCATCTACAAACTTTGTGCATAAGAGGATAGAGTAACCCTAAAAGGGAAGAAAAATTAGAACATAGAAATCTTTAGACATAGGTCTTAGGTTTTTACAGCATTAAGATCGCCGAAGTAAGAAGAGATGAGATAAACAGCGAGTTTGATGCCGTGCGGCGACACCATTGCGGCCCACTCTGCTTCTCTACAGACAGAGAGCGAGAGAGAGAGAGCGTGACAGAAGAAGCGGAGGCGGGAAGAAGTGATGGTTGAAAGTGATGAAAAACTAATTCCGAAATTTAGGGCTTATCAGGGCATCAAGGGTCCATAGCTCAGTGGTAGAGCATTTGACTGCAGATCAAGAGGTCACCGGTTCGAACCCGGTTGGGCCCTTTTCCTCTGTTTTTCCTTTTGTGGTCGATTATTAGTACTACTTTAGAAATATATTTTTTACTTTTTAAACAACACAAAATTTTGCTTAATATTATGAGAGTTAGTTTTGATATTTTAGTGTAATAATTGTACTCGTATTCCATATTTTATTTTACATAAAATAATGCATATAGATTCCCGCATAATTATGCATGTACTATTTACAATGAAATCACTAATAGCAACCAAATATTGTATAGTGAGAATACTAAATCTCCTCGAACCACGAATATGGCATCGAACCAAACCTTATATTTTTTAGCCGGCTACAACCCCTATTGATTAAGAAAAATATTTGTGAAATAAATAGAGGTACGAGATTGCTAAACCTCCCTTAAGTACTGGTAATGATAGCGATTGAACTATATGAATTATTGGTTTAATTGTACATTTAATTTAAAAGCAATTAAATTAAATATGAAACATTGAATTTTGTAAAGCGAAAAACTAAGATTAAATAATAAATTATATTTGAATGATCAAGTTTAAATTTAAGTGCAAATATTAATAAATAAATTAATAGATTAGCGTTATGTTATAAAGGGGTCCTAATTTGTGTGTGGTTCTTTTGGGTTTTCTTCAATAGAACTGGGAAGAATATCTGCTAGACGTTAGTAGTTGCACCCTGCTGGTTGTACAAACTAGTTTTGAACGTTATTCTCTTCCCTGGGTGGATGGATCCTAATTTCAAGGATTTATTTTGCAGCAGCAGTTTGTTGCTACTATATGGTTGGTACTGAGAACTAGTACTTTCATTTATAACAACAAAAGAAAAAAGTCCAGGATACATTTTTAGTGCAGTAAAACTTGATTGAGAGGTTGAATATGAAAACATTAATGAGGGGAGACTGCAGATTGGGTAGGTAATATATGATGAGATTCAAAGTGCTCGCGACTTTATAATTTCAAGGCTCATTTCTCTAGGATCCGTTACGTTGCTTGCAATTCAACTTGAATTCCATGTAATTCTCTCTTCAATCTCCGCCTATACCAAAATCTTCATCCTCACCTTTGATGTCTCAGGAGACCTAAAATTATAAAGATTATAAGGATTGAAGAGAAAGGTATAGAAAATAGTATTACAGGAGGGAAATAAAGAAAATCTTGCTTTTCTCCCAATTTTCAGTAGTTATGAAGTCAAAATCAAAGACAGTATAGCGGCACTCATCTGCAGGCAGCAGAGAGTTAGTGAAATCTTCATAGCTTTCTCCACTACCACTTGTTGAGACTCAATTTTGAAAACTATGTATCTCTAGTTTCTCTTTGATTTTAATTCCAAAAACCTTATCTTACACTCATCATGCACAGCCATCCCAGAAGCAGCATTTGCCTGCATGCCCATAAATTAATTTGTCAACACAACCGAAAAGGGAAAACATTGTATATATATATATATATCACGGAGAATGATACGTAGTCAATGCATTATGTCACCGGTGGTGGAAGCAGGATTTTCATCGGGATACAAAAAATAAATACGCAAACAAGCTAAGGGGATTCAACATCAAACATATATACATGAAATTTTTTTTTGACCTACATAGTGTAATTTTAACTCCACCTAACAAAACTCCTTTAGCTCATTCATCACAAGTATGAAATCATAAACCTAAGGTAAATTCTAGACTTTTAGTTTTGTGCATCAACAGTGCTGTAAAGATTTTTTATACTATCAAGCTATGTTAAGTAACCTACGACGTATAACTATTTATAGAAAGCCTAATATTATAATCTAAAAAATGTATTAGTAACATGTTACTATAGCCGGTTAAAATGAAGAATAGCACAAATATTCTTCAGTGAAGAACACAGATGCAACGCACACAGCCCAAACAAATGTATGCAACTAACCCATCAATTTTCAGGAAGACAAAATGCAAATGGAGGTGATAACTGATAAAGGATTGGTTTCATTTCCTATCCCTCTTAATTTCCCCTTTTTAGTTAATCAAAGTACTCTTTTTTATCCCTTGTTCTTAATTTACATGAACAACTCCCAAGCACTAAAACGTAGTTCAAACAAACAACAAATAAGGCATTATATAGGAGGAGAATCTCCTCGTGAACATAAGAGATCATCAGCTAGCAAGCAAACAATTGAGAAATCTCCAACAAATTAACATGTCATATTTAAAATATTTTTAAAAACATTTAAAGGGTGACAGATTGAGGGCGAGAGGGAAGAAAGATACCATGATGTGTTGAAGTTAATGAGAAAAGTAATTAAGGATCTCCACAAGATGGATAGGAAAAAAGAGAAGTAAAACGGATAGAATGGATTTGTTGTATGGGAAGGAGGAGAAATCCTTGAATTCAATTTGCATGTTTATAAAGCAGGAGAGAATTGCGGAGAATAAGAGAATTTTGAGGGAACAAAATGAAGGTTCACAATTTAATACACTTGTCGTGTCCACGACTACTATTTTCTATATTTCTTCCGCGTGTCATGCCGTCACAGTTCGCACGACTCGTAGTCCGTAATCCCCGATGGCGAATCTACATAGAGCGTTATGGATGCTCAATCACCCATTGTCTTTGACTAGATTTAATAGATTTATATAGAGCAATTAACAAAAAACTTAGATAAACATTGGATAAGCACTCACAAACTAAATTTGTTTTCTCTTTTCTTATCTCCAAACACCTACGACTTTGAAATCTTGGATCCACTGGTATTCCCCTACAGACACCTTTGGTTTCTTCCCTTGAATTTTTTCAGATGCACTTTAAGTACAATTTTCCCCGTTCCTGTTGACTTCTTCATAACTCCTTTTAAGTGTATTTGGTTTCTTTTTATGAACACTTCTGCCATTTCATGTTGAGTTGGCAATTATTTGGGTGAAATTGAAGAAACACGGAGTTGAAATTTCACTTGGTATTGAAATTTTATAAGTGAAAACTATTACTATTGTTATAATTTGTGTTTGAAACCAGAAAATTAGAGACGTAAAGAAATAATAGTTCAATAAAATAAAATATAAAATAATTTCCGAGCACACGAGTTGCTTGCGTGTCCTTAAGGAATTTAATTTCCTCACTATTGCCCAAGGTTATGGATTACTTCCTCCCAGGATAGAACAGAAAAATTATTATGTAATACTGGCAATCGAAATTACAAAATTTCAGTGAACCCAACAAATGGAGCAAGTCACACTTGACACTTTCTTTATTTGGAAATACAATGTAACAATATAGAAAAAGAGGGGAGAAGTATTCAGATTATCTATGTTTGAAAAATGTTGGCCTCTAAATTTATAGACAATGAAAGGCTGAGATGAAGAGGTGCAATTCAAAAAGTGCCTCTTCCATTTCCCATTCACACCCTTTAGAAAATACCCAACAATCCTCCACTTGAAGGGGAAAATGGCCATATGTATAAAAACATGCATGAAAAGTGTGTGATTTGCAAGTAAGGATTAATCGCATCTGGATGAGTAGGTTTCCTTTTGAACTTTTCGTAGTGAGCTTATGTCGCATATACTCGGTCAATCGGTAGATTTGATATTTTTGAATCGTCAATCTTTCGTGTATATCTAGACAACCATAAGTCACACAATCAATCCTTAACCGTCTTTGATTCTCATTGTTGTGTTCGTTTCAGCCATGAACACCGCCTGGTTTATAAATGCATAGAAAACTGGTCTTACTGAATTTTCCTTGAAGCGGCTTATACTTTACACTTATATAGGTGATTCCTAAACGTGTAATTTCATAAATACACTATTTGGTATGCCATATATCAATCTTAAAAACCATTAAAAAGCTTTAACGTGTTATCCTTGATACTGAACATTGTCTTATTATAAGAATGGACCAAATATTTTTATTTGAAAATGTTGAACCGTCATTAATAACTTTGTTTGATCTCCTTGAACTTAGATTTTGGGATCTCCACAATGACTTGTCCTCAGCCATAGTTTCATTCCCCTCGATGATCTTTCAACTACCTCTCTAGTTAGGCCTTTTATAAGTGGATACGACACATTATCGCTTGCTTTACGTAGTCAATTATGATAATTCCCCTAAAGATTAGTTGCCTAATGGTTATGTCTTCATCGTATATGACGAGATTTTCCGTTATATATAATGTATCTAGCACTTCCTATTGCCGCTTGACCATTGCAATGTACGCATATAGGTGCCAATATTTTGAGCTAAGATGAAATTTCTTAAAGAAATTTCGGCGCCATTTAGTATTTTCACTGGCCTTGTCTAAGCCTATAAACTCAGCTTTCATTGTAGAGCGGGCAATGTATGTTTATTTGGATAATTTTCAAGACATCACTCCTCCACCAACTGTAAAAATTTATTCACTAGTGGATTTATAAATAGTTAAATCGGTAATCTAATTTGCATAAGTATACCCTTTCATTACCGAGATATTTATTGTATTACAAAGCATAATTTTAAGTATATTTCAGATATCTCAAGAACTCATTTTATTGTCATGACAATTCAATGCGAACTTTCTTATGTCGTAGACTAATACGTCTCGACTTTCTATTGCATATCAGATTATTGACTACACTTAATGTAGCAACATTATATTATATCAACAGTTGTAATGATTGGTATTAGTTGTGGCCACAACCTTTTAATATATAACATATTTCGCAATCACTCCGCCTTTTTCTAGCATTTGTATGCTATTTATTCTTATTCCAAAATGCAATAAAGATCTATATGAGAAACTATAGCACCTTTATTCATGAAACAAATCCAACTTGCTATGATTTTTTATCAATTTTATTAGATGGTTCACCACATTATAGACCAACGTATTAATACATCCGTTCTAGAAAGGCACGTGAACAACCTTCAAATTGATAGTTTCATCAACTAATCATCACTAAGATTGAACAAGTAATGAATTTACGAACTACCATATCAAAGTTATTCTAAATAATATAAACATTGAGTCTAACATTAGCTTTTGTCATGCATAAGCTAAACAGCCCCACATTTCAAATATTTCATGTGCTTTTCAAACAAAGACTACATAATTTAGAGTATTCTTAATGTAAATACATTTGTTATACTCATTAATTTGAAACCATTTGATAATATTGTTTGGTCAAATTTCGCATACCATTGTTTTGGATACTTGTTTCAATCCGTAAAGCGATCTAACAAGTTGACACACCTTCTTATCTTTTCCAGGAACCACAAACCCTTCATGTTGTTCCATATAAATTTCTTCCTCCAAATCTCTATTTAAGAAGGTTGTCTTCATATCCATCTGATAAATTTCAAGGCCATACACGGTGGCTAACACTATTAACATTCGAATAGATGTAATCCTCGTTATCAGCAAGTAAGTGTCAAAGTAATCAAGACCTTCTCGTTGTCTAAACCCTTTGACAACTAACCTTGCCATATATTTGTAAATAGCACCATCAACTTTCATTTTCCTTTTGAAAATTCACTTAGAATCCATATGTTTATTTCCTGGAGTAAGATCAACGAATTCCCAAGTATGATTACTTATATGGATTCTATCTCACTATTGTCTGTCTCTTTTCACAGTTGTGCTTCCGAGGAAGACATAGCTTCTTTAAAAGTTTAAGGCTCATTCTCTAACAAGAATATCAGAAAATCTGGTCCAAATAAAGTATACGTCCTTTGACGTTTACTACGCCTTGGATTCTCCTTATTAGGAGTTTTTTTTTTTTTGTTTCTTCCCGAGGTCGCTTAGATCTTTCACTAGACGACTCGCATTCCTTTTTATACGGATAAATATTTTCAAAGAAGTCAGCATTATCTGATTATACCGCCGTATTAATATGTTTGTCGGGATTTTCTGATTTATGAACCAGGAAACGATATGCCTTATTATTTGTTGCATATCCTATGAAAACGCACTCAACGGTTTTCGTCCTATTTTTACCCTTTAGGTTTAGGAGTTGTATTTTAGCCAAATAACCCCACACTTTAAAATATTTCAAGTTAGGCTTTCTTCCTTTCCATTTTCATATGAAATGGATTGTGTTTTGTCACGGAAAACTCGATTGAGTATTCAGTTAGCTATAAGAATAGCTTCCCCCACAAGTTCATGAGTAAACCAGAACTTATCGACAGCGTATTCGTCATCTCTTTTAATGTTTGATTCTTTTTTCCGCAATCTCATTTGATTGGGGTGTGTATGGGTTGTTGTTCGATGAATAATACCATATTCCAAAATATATTTCTTCATATTCACCACCCCTATTGCTTTGTAGAGCTAATCACATGAACTGTTGTTTGTGTCACGACAGAGCCAGAATAAACGGTGAAGTTTTTAATCTTCAAACCAATCTGACACAACCAAAATTAATAAACGATAAAGTTTTAATCTTTTAGCCGAGTAATATCTGATACAATCAGGTCTAATAAACAGTGAAATTTTTAATAAACCGAATAATAAACTGGAGTAGAAAATCACAAAGATTTTAATTACCAAATCGAGTAGAAAGTCACTTAGACTTTAATCTCCACTAATAAGTAGAAAGTAACAAAGACTTTAATTTCAACGAACGAGAAGAAAATCACGCATATTTTAATCTCTAAGCAGGGAAAAACCACGAAGATTTTTGTCTCCATAACTGGAGTAAAAATCACAAGGATTGTAATTCTTTTTCCAACTGATTTTTTCACTAAACCATTACAACACTTTAAATAGTTTGATCTCTTACTATGATCAAATAAATATATGTACATTTTTACATATCTCAAAAATATTTTCAAGTATCAGTGTAAACCTAATTCACATCTTACAAATCTTGAAAATAATCTTTCACATTAACATGTTACTAAATTCTAAATCAACAAATTAATTAAAAGGAATAACAAATTTAATTAAATACGTATTTATTCTCAAACATGCATATAATTTCAAGATTTGTTATAAGAGATCATCACACAATAAATATCTAACCCTAATTTGTGTTATATATATATATATATATATATATATATATATATATATATATAGTGAATTTCATAAATCACAAGGATAGATAATTAATAATAGAAAAAAGAAAGTAGAACCCGAATTTCTCTGTTGCCCCTTCTTTGACGTGAAGAAGAGCAGCCACTTTCTTTTTGATCCATTGCTTTAGTTTTGTTTCTTTGGCCATCTCCAAATTCAAAATAGCAATGAAAACTCTTCTGATTATTGTTATTGTTTTCTGCAATTCTCTTGCATTAAATCTGAATTCTGATATTCAACCACCATTTTATTGTCCTTCATACTTGCTATGACCATCGGCTTTAAAATAAAGAACCCTCCAATAACTTAAACGGTGCCACAAAACCACAGAGTTTGTTGTGCGTCATTCGATGTCGATCATAACAAGGAAGCAATAATGGAAGAAGAAAATTCCACCCCTGGAAGTATTCACTGGAAAAGTCCATATGGCGGCAGAGCCAAAAGTATCACATCTGTGTTTGACTGCTATAAATATCCCACTCTAATACATATGCACCACTTGGAGTAGGGCGTTGACTGGCACCTTTCTAGTATTTCTGTTTGGTCGTTTGTCTCACCACAAATAGACATGTAAAACCAAAATTTCTTTCATGTTGTATTGGGTTAAATAGTTGTAAAGCCGGGTCGGAAACTACTGAAGTTATATTGTTTGGGCTAAAATCACGAAGTCAAAGTGTTTGGGCCGAAATCACGAAGTCAAAGTGCTCGAGCCGAAAACACGAAGTCAAACATGAGAATCGAAGTCGGTTCAGGAAAGATCACACGATCGAGGATCGATCCTTACCCCTTATACCTCGCCTCCGGACATATCTTACATCTATATCTCTTTATGATGCTCGTACTGCTATTTTAGGAACATTAAGTGTATTGAATCTCATAATAAATGAGGCTTTCTTTGTAATCCGTTTATAGCTTTTATTGTAACCTTTGCACTTACCCATGTAACCTTTGCACTTACCCATGTAAATTAAATATAGAGACTTCTAGGCTTCCCCAGGCGGGAAGATTGGTTTATAAGGGTGAAAGACACCCCCTTTTTGGCACACTTTCTGGCCAGACAAGAAAAATATACATGTTCTTCATAATCTTCTCTATTATCTTCTTTTTATAATTTCTTATTGAATGACAATTTGATTATTCTATTATTATCTCAATTCTAAGCCTACGAATTTCGCCTTTATTTGATAGCAAAAGAATTTACAGATCCTTAACCCTATTATAAATTCAATTGTCATCCAATATTTAGGGTAAACAGTTTGGCGCCCACCGTGGGGCTAAGGATATTAGTAAAATTCTTCCAAATAACGAAGGTTCAATTCTACGGTTGTTTTTGTGAAAGTTTCTCTGTGAAAGCATGGCTCAAATACCTCCTCTCAGGAGCGAGGCTAACGAACAAGAAGAGAATACCAACTTGGTCGGACATGAAATCCCGGCCGATATTAACTCCCATGTAGCGGTCGAAGCCGCCCAAGCATCAGGCTCAGTGCATAGTGTTCGAGGGGAGAAGCGCTCAAGAATTCAACAAAGCGGGGAGGGCGAAATTAGCCTTAAAGTGATATTTGATATGTTGCAAGCTCAACAAGTGGCTATAGCTCAACTCCAAAGTCGCACCCGAAGCCTAGACCGGGCAGAGCGCACTATCCCTCAAGCAGTAACCGGACAGAACGAACCGATCATGATAACACCAGATGAAAGTGGTGAGGGGTTCAATTCTGGACTCGCTAAAATGATAGAAGAATTAACCAGGCGAGTCGAATCTGGTGAAAAGAGGATCGAAGCCAACGACAAAAAAGTTGAAACTTACAACTCAAGGGTAGATCAGATACCGGGAGCACCTCCGGTATTAAAGGGTTTAGATGCTAAAAAATTCATACAAAAACCATTCCCCTCCAGTGCAGCCCCTAAACCGATCCCCAAAAAGTTTCGTATGCCAGAAATTCCTAAATACAATGGAACTACAGACCCAAATGAACACATAACAGCCTATACCTGTGCCATAAAAGGGAACGATCTCGAAGACGACGAAATCGAGTCCGTTCTCTTAAAGAAATTCGGAGAAACCCTGTCCAAAGGAGCGATGACTTGGTATCACAATCTACCGCCAAATTCCATTGATTCCTTCGCCATGTTAGCAGATGCTTTTGTAAAAGCCCATACGGGGGCTATCAAAGTTGAAACAAGGAAATCTGACTTATTCAAAGTCAGACAGCACGATGGTGAAACACTAAGGGAGTTCGTTTCTCATTTCCAAATGGAACGGATGGATCTGCCACCGGTTACCGACGACTGGGCAGTACAAGCTTTCACTCAGGGGCTAAACATCGGCAGTTCAGCCGCATCAAGACAGCTAAAGCAGAGTTTGATCGAGTACCCGGCCGTCACATGGGCAGATATCCACAATCGATATCAATCTAAAATCAGAATAGAGGATGATCAGGTCGGAATTGCCTCGAGCTCATCCTATACTGTGAGAATTCCTGACCGGCCTCGAAGAGACAATTGCCAAGAATCAAGGTCAAGTCGAGATAGGCACCGACCATATCCGGAAGATCGACGGCTCTTGCCAAGAAGTTTTAAAGCTCCGAGACATGAAAGTATGAACGATAGGAACCAAAGGAACAGAAGGCCATTACCGAAGGGAAACTTCGACAAAGGCAATGCTCGACAAGAAGCACCCCGATTATCCGAATACAACTTCAATGTGGATTCCGCAACTCTAGTCTCAGCCATCGGCCGCATCAAAGACACCAGATGGCCGAGACCACTCCAAACCGATCCGAACAAAAGAGATCCTAATCTTATATGCAAGTATCATGGCACTCACGGCCATAAAACCGAAGACTGCAGATAGCTAAGGGAAGAGGTTGCCCGATTGCTCGAAAATGGGCATCTTCGAGAGTTCCTTAGCGATCGGGCAAAGGCTCATTATGAGAATAGAGATCGGCCAACTGGTCAAGGGGAGCCAAAACATATTATCAACATGATAATTGGGGGAGTAGACACACCCCAGGTACCGGTATTAAAACGTACCAAAATCTCCATCACCCGGGAAAAACGGACTCGAGACTACGAATCCGAGGGGACTTTAAGCTTTAGCAAAAGGGAAATTGAAGATCTAGCGCAGCCTCACAACGATGCATTAGTGATATCAGTAATGGTACATGACACCCAAGTGAAACGCGTTCTTATCGATCCTGGAAGCTCGGCCAACATAGTCCGATC
>MCJB01019832.1:0-79659 GCA_002018475.1 Nicotiana obtusifolia | reverse complement strand
ATTTTTAGACTACGAATAGGTCCGCTATGGTACTAGAACTCCTCTGCAAAATTTGGACTTTTAGTTATAATTTTTGAAATTCTTAAACTTTACTTTGAAATTCATGCCTTTTAGAGATTAATTCGTAGTGTTAGATTTTTGTTTTGTTTTGATCGCGCGAGCGAATCCGTTAGATGTTTTTCGACTTGTGTGGATCTTTAGGTTGGAGCCTCGATGGCTCGGATGAGTTCCAGGCATGTTCCAAAATGGTTTTGAACTGAAATTTGACTGATGGTGTTGTTGGTGCTCAAGTATTGTAACGCTCCGATCGGTCATTTGTTGTAATTGCGGCCTGTTGCCCCTTTTATTTCTTAACACTTATGTGTTTATGCTTTTACGACCTGCGAGGTGGGTTAGTTTCGTTTGGGAAAGCTTTCGGGTTGATTTTGGATCCTTGATTCTTGACTGATAAGTTAAAATTTGAAAATATTTACCAAACTTTGAATTTTGTGGAAACAACCCCGACACTGTGTTCTTATTGCCCCGATAGGTACGTCTCGTGATTTTGGACTTGGGTGTATGTGCGGAATTGATTTCGAGAGTCCGTATGTCGAATATTGTAGATTTACCAGAATTCTGCAGTTTGAAGGTGAAAGGTTTGCCGCAGTTTAACTTTAGCTACTGAGCTAAAAAAATTTGACTTTTAGACTTGGAATAAGTTCGCTGCGGTATTTAGAACATGTGTGCAAAATTCGGACGTTTAGTTGTTATTCTACAAGTTCTTGAACTTTACTTTGATATTCATGCGTATTAGAGTTTAATTCGTACTTTTATATGTTTTTTCTTTGTTTTCATCACGCGAGCGAGTCCGTATGATGCTTTAGACCTGTGTGAATATTTGGATTGGAGCCACGAGGGCTCAGATGAGTTCCAGGCATGTTCCAAAATGGTTTCGAACTGAAATTTGACTGATGGTGTTGCTGGTGCTCAAGTATAGCAAATTGCGCCCTGTTGCCCCTTTTATTTCTTAACACGTATGTGTTTATGCTTTTACGACCTGCGAGGTGGGTTAGTTTCGTTTGGGAAAGCTTTCGGGTTGATTTTGGATCCTTGATTCTTGACTGATAAGTTAAAATTTGAAAATATTTACCAAACTTAGACTTTTGTGGAAACGACTCAGGCACTGTCTTCTTATTTGCCCGATAGCTCCGTCTCGTGATTTCGGAATTGGGTGAATGTGCAGAATTGATTTCGAAAGTCCATATGTCTAATCGTGTAGATTCCGGAAAGCTTTCGGGTTGATTTTTTATCCTTGATTCTTGACTTAGAAGTCTAAATTTGAGAATATTTACCAAATTTAGACTTTTGTGGAAATGACCCCGGCACTGTGTTCTTATTGCCCCTATAGCTCCGTCTCGTGATTTCGGACTTGGGTGAATTTCCATAATTGATTTCGAAAGTCCATATGTTTAATCGTGTAGATTTACCAGAATTTGGCAATTTGAAGTTGAAAGGTTTGACCGTAGGTTAACTTTCTGCTATCGACCTCGAAATTTGATTTTTCGACTACGAATAGGTCCGCTATGGTATTAGAACTCCTCTGCAAAATTAGAAATTTTAGTTATAATTTTAGAAATTCTTAAACTTTACTTTGAAATTCATGCCTTTTAGAGATTAATTCGTAGTGTTAGATGTTTTTTTTTTTGTGTGTTTTGATCGCGCGAGCGAATCTATTAGATGTTTTTCGACTTGTGTGGATCTTTAGGTTGGAGCTACGAGGGCTCGGATGAGTGCCAGGCATGTTCCAAAATGGTTTCGAACTGAAATTTGACTGATGGTGTTGCTAGTGCTCAAGTATTGTAAAGCACCGATCGGTCATTTGTTGTAATTACGGCCTGTTGCCCCTTTTATTTCTTAACACTTATGGGTTTATGCTTTTACGACCTACGAGGTGGGTTAGTTTCGTTCAGGAAAGCTTTCGGGTTGATTCTGGATCCTTGATTCTTGACTTAGAAGTCAAAATTTGAAATTATTTACCAAACTTTGACTTTTGTGGAAACAACCCCGACACTGTGTTCTTATTGCCCCGATAGGTCCGTCTCGTTATTTTGGACTTGGGTGTATGCGCGGAATTGATTTCGAGAGTCCGTATGACGAATCGTGTAGATTTACCAGAATTCTGCAATTTGAAGTTGAAAGGTTTGCCGTAGATTAACTTTAGCTACCGAGCTGAAAAATTTGATTTTTAGACTTGGAATAAGTTCGCTGCGGTATTCAGAACGTGTGTGCAAAATTCGGACGTTTAGTTGTAATTCTATTAGTTCTTGAACTTTACTTTGAAATTCATGCGTTATAGAGTTTAATTCGTATTTTTAGATGTTTTTCCTTTGTACTCATCACGCGAGCGAGTCCATATGATGCTTTAGACCTGTGTGAATATTTGGGTTGGAGCCACGAGGGCTCAGATAAGTTCCAGGCATGTTCCAAAATGGTTTCGAATTGAAATTTGACTGATGGTGTTGCTGGTGCTCAAGTATAGCAAATTGCGCCCCGTTACCCCTTTTATTTCTTAACACCTATGTGTTTATGCTTTTACGACCAACGAGGTGGGTAAGTTTCATTCCAGAATGCTTTCGAGTTGATTTTTTATCCTTGATTCTTGACTTAGAAGTCTAAATTTGAAAATATTTACCAAACTTAGACTTTTGTGGAAACGACCCCGGCACTGTGTTCTTATTGCCCCGATAGCTCCGTCTCGTGATTTCGGACTTGAGTGAATGTCCAGAATTGATTTCGAAAGTCCATATGTCTAATCGTGTAGATTTACCAGAATTTGGCAATTTGAAGTTGAAAGGTTTGACCGTAGGTTAACTTTCAGCTATCGACCTCGAAATTATTATTTTAGACTACGAATAGGTCGGCTATGGTATTAGAACATCTCTGCAAAATTAGGACTTTTAGTTATAATTTTAGAAATTCTTAAACTTTACTTTGAAATTCATGCCTTTTAGAGATTAATTCGTAGTGTTAGATGTTTTTTTTTGTGTGTGTTTTGATCGCGCGAGCGAATCTATTAGATGTTTTTCGACTTGTGTGGATCTTTAGGTTGGAGCTATGAGGGCTCGGATGAGTACCAGGCATGTTCCAAAATGGTTTCGAACTGAAATTTGACTAATGGTGTTGCTGGTGCTCAAGTATTGTAAAGCACCGATCGGTCATTTGTTGTAATTACGGCCTGTTGCCCCTTTTATTTCTTAACACTTATGGGTTTATGCTTTTACGACCTGCGAGGTGGGTTAGTTTCGTTTGGGAAAGCTTTCGGGTTGATTTTGGATCCTTGATTCTTGACTGATAAGTTAAAATTTGAAAATATTTACCAAACTTTGAATTTTGTGGAAACAACCCCGACACTGTGTTCTTATTGCCCCGATAGGTCCGTCTCGTTATTTTGGACTTGGGTGTATGCGCGGAATTGATTTCGAGAGTCCGTATGACGAATCGTGTAGATTTACCAGAATTCTGCAAAATTTGATTTTTAGACTTGGAATAAGTTCGCTGCGGTATTCAGAACGTGTGTGCAAAATTCGGACGTTTAGTTGTAATTCTATTAGTTCTTGAACTTTACTTTGAAATTCATGCGTTATAGAGTTTAATTCGTATTTTTAGATGTGTTTCCTTTGTATTCATCACGCGAGCGAGTCCATATGATGCTTTAGACCTGTGTGAATATTTGGGTTGGAGCCACGAGGGCTCAGATAAGTTCCAGGCATGTTCCAAAATGGTTTCGAATTGATATTTGACTGATGGTGTTGCTGGTGCTCAAGTATAGCAAATTGCGCCCCGTTACCCCTTTTATTTCTTAACACCTATGTGTTTATGCTTTTATGACCAACGAGGTGGGTAAGTTTCATTCCATAATGCTTTCGAGTTGATTTTTTATCCTTGATTATTGACTTAGAAGTCTAAATTTGAAAATATTTACCAAACTTAGACTTTTGTGGAAACGACCCCGGCACTGTGTTCTTATTGCCCCGATAGCTCCGCTCGTGATTTCGGACTTGAGTGAATGTCCAGAATTGATTTCGAAAGTCCATATGTCTAATCGTGTAGATTTACTAGAATTTGGCAATTTGAAGTTGAAAGGTTTGACCGTAGGTTAACTTTCCGCTATCGACCTCGAAATTATTATTTTAGACTACGAATAGGTCGGCTATGGTATTAGAACATCTCTGCGAAATTCGGACATTTAGTTATAATTTTAGAAATTCTTAATCTTTACTTTGAAATTCATGCCTTTTAGAGATTAATTCGTAGTTTTAGATGTTTTTTTGTGGTTTCATCGCGCGAGCGAATCCGTAAGATGTTTTTCGACTTGTGTGGATCTTTGGGTTGGAGCCTCGAGGGCTCGGATGAGTTCCAGGCATGTTCCAAAATGATTTCGAACTTAAATTTGACTGATGGTGTTGCCTGTGCTTAAGCATTGTAATGCTCTGATCGGTCAGTTGTTGTAATTGCGGCCCGTTGCCCCTTTTATTTCTTAACACTTACGTGTTTATGCTCTTACAACCTGTGAGGTGGGTTATTTTGGTTCGGGAAAGCTTTCAGGTTGATTTTGGATCCTTGATTCTTGACTTATAAGTCAAAATTTGAAAATATTTTCCAAACTTTGACTTTTGTGGAAACAACCCCGACACTGTGTTCTTATTGCCCCGATAGGTCCGTCTCGTGATTTTGGACTTAGGTGTATGCGCGGAATTGATTTCGAGAGTCCGTATGTCGAATCGTGTAGATTTACCAGAATTCAGCAATTTGAAGTTGAAAGGTTTGTCCCAGATTAACTTTAGCTACCGAACTAAAAAATTTGATTTTTAGACTTGGAATAAGTTCGCTGCGGTATTTAGAACGTGTTTGCAAAATTCAGACGTTTAGCTGTAATTCTAGAAGTTCTTGAACTTTACTTTGATATTCAGGCGTATTAGAGTTTAATTCGTACTTTTATATGTTTTTCCTTTGTTTTCATCACGCGAGCGAGTCCGTATGATGCTTTAGACCTGTGTGAATATTTGGATTGGAGCCACGAGGGCTCAGATGAGTTCCAGGCATGTTCCAAAATGGTTTCGAACTGAAATTTAACTGATGGTTTTGCTGGTGTTCAAGTATAGTAAATTGCGCCGCGTTACTCCTTTTATTTCTTAACACTTATGTGTTTATGCTTTTACGACCAGCGAGGTGGGTAAGTTCCATTCCGGAAAGCTTTCGGGTTGATTTTTTATCCTTGATTCTTGTCTTAGAAGTCTAAATTTGAAAATATTTACCAAACTTAGACTTTTGTGGAAACGACCCGGGCACTATGTTTTTATTGCCCCGAGAGCTCCGTCTCTTGATTTCGGACTTGGGTGAATGTCCAGAATTGATTTCGAAAGTCATTTTGTGTAATTGCGGCCGGTTACCCCTTTTATTTCTTAACACTTATGTGTTTATGCTTTTACGACCAGCGAGGTGGGTTAGTTTCGTTCCGGAAAGCTTTCGGGTTGATTTTTTATCCTTGATTCTTGACTTAAAAGTCCAAATTTGAAAATATTTACCAAACTGAGAGTTTTGTGCAAACGACCCCGGTATTGTGTTCTTATTGCCCCGATAGCTCCGTCTCGTGATTGGGACTTGGGTGTATGTGCAGAATTGATTTCGAAAGTGTGTATGTCTAATCGTGTAGATTTACCAGAATTTGGCAATTTGAAGTTGAAAGGTTTGACCGTAGGTTAAGTTTCAGCTATCGACCTCGAAATTATTATTTTAGACTACGAATAGGTCCGCTATGGTATTAGAACATCTCTGCAAAATTAGGACTTTTAGTTATAATTTTAGAAATTCTTAAGCTTTACTTTGAAATTCATGCCTTTTAGAGATTAATTCGTAGTTTTAGATGTTTTTTTGTGGTTTCATCGCGCGAGCGAATCCGTAAGATGTTTTTCGACTTGTGCGGATCTTTAGGTTGGAGCCTCGATGGCTCGGATGAGTTCCAGGCATGTTCCAAAATGGTTTCGAACTGAATTTTGACTGATGGTGTTGCTGGTGCTCAAGTATTGTGACGCTCCGATCGGTCATTTTGTATAATTGCGGCCGGTTACGCCTTTTATTTCTTAACACTTACGTGTGTATGCTTTTACGACCTGGGAGGTGGGTTAGTTTCGTTCCGGAAAGGTTTGGGGTTGATTTTGTATACTTGATTCTTGACTTAGAAGTCTTAATTTGAAAATATTTACCAAACTTTGACTTTTGTGGAAACGACCCCGGCACCGTGTTCTTATTACCCTGATTGCTCCGTCTCGTGATTTCGGATTTAGGTGTATGCCCGAAATTGATTTCCAAAGTTCGTATGTCGAATCAAGTTGATTTACCATAATTTGGCAATTTGAAGTTGAAAGGTTTGACCGTAGGTTGACTTTCAGCTATCGACCTCGAAATTTCATTTTTGGACTAGGAATAGTTCAGCTATGGTATTTAGAACTTGTCTGCAAAATTCAGACTTTTAGTTGTAATTTTAGAAATTCTTGAACTTTACTTTGAAATTAATGCGTTTTTGAGTTTTTTTTTAAGCAAACATACCTCTAGGCAGATTGCCTAGCGGTTATGTATATATAAAAATAAAACACCAAGTTATCCATAGTTTACAATTTGTCAAAAATCTATCCAATGCAAAGCTAATTCTATGCGTAGTGAATATGAAATACTATCTATTACAAATCGAGTGGAAGTCAACTCCCCATGTATGAAGGCATATGTATCCACCAGCCAAGTGCAAAACCTTAATGTAGCACCTCTATTGCTCTCACCAGGCGCCAAGTTTTGCGTTTCAAAGGAAATGGCATATGTGAATCTCCAACTAATACCTTCAACCAGATGTGACCCACGTATTCTATATCGGAATGACCTGGAATGTAGTTGGCGTCGGTACAGATCGATACTAAAGCTTGGCCTCCACTGACTTCGACATACCTTGTTGTCGACAACATCAGGCCTGACAATTGTAAGTCCAGTCTCAAATAGTTCCCAAAGTGTTGCAGTATCGAACCTATGAAATAGCTTCAAGTTCGGCAAGTGTACGACCACATCTTGTCCTCGAGAAGGTGACTTCATGATAATTCTGCTTCGAAAGTAGTTGTCTTCAAGTATGTTGGGCTTGCTCTTTCCGAATTGACTTCGAACAAACACAATATCCAGCTTCAAATGTATAATTCCTTGGTCCAGATTATATTGTATCCAATACCTAGCTGTATTATACCTTCCATACACTATTATCCCACCTCCAGAATGAGCATGATAACACACTAATACCACTGGAAAGTGTTCTAACAATGTACCGAAACTTGGCCTCCAGTGGGTTCGATATATGTTTTCATCAACTACATTGGGCTTTGCGATTGTAAGTCCAGTCTCGAATAATCCCCAAAGTAATGTAACATCGAACCTATGAAATAGCTTCAAATTCAGCAAGTGTACAAACACATCATGGCTGCGAAAAGATGATTTCAGGATAATTTGGCATCGAAAATTGTTGGCTTCGAGTATATCGGTCTTGCTTGTGCCGAATTGAACTCGAACAAATATAGTGTCCGGCCTCGAATGAATAATTCCTTGCTCCAAATGGTATCGTTTCCAGTACCTAGCTGTATTATACCCTCCGTACACTATTATTCCACCTCCAGAATGAGCATGATAACACACTAATACCACTTTAAAGTGTTCCAATAATGCACTGATTGTAATACAACAAGGCCATTCTTTAAGTATTTAATAAATCACCATTAATCTGGAGCTTTTCTTTTGGCAATCCTTATCCTTAGATTGGGTGTTTGCGATTTGTCAAAATTGATGAGTTTCCTTCCTGCATTTGGCAAATCTTTGACCGAGTTGAATCGTATAGTACCTCGAGTAGATGGTTTCAAGATAAGTTGATATCGATAGTATTTGGAGTCGAACATACCGGGCATCCCTTTCATCCCAAGTTGATCTCGAACTCAAACAGGGTCCGACCTCTAACCAAAATAGTGTCCGACCTCTAGTGAGTAACTTGTTCCTCCGTATGATATTGTAACCAATACCTCGCTGCATTATACCACCATACACTATTATCCCACCTCCAGAATGAGCATGATAACACACTAATACCACTGGATAATGTTCTAACAGTGCACAGATTTTAAAGCAGTAAGGCAAATGTTCAACTAATTCATGTACGATAATTAATCTGGAGCTCCTCTTTTGGCAACCCTAATCCTTAGATTAAGTGTTTGCGATTTGTCTAAGTTGATTAGCTTCCTTCCTGCACTTGGTAAATCATTGAACGAGTTAAACTGTAGAGTACCTGCAAAAGAAAAAAACACATGTTAGCTAAAAAATCTACCACTGCATTGCCTTCTCTGAATACATGTTGCAATATCACATTAAAGTGATCCCTCATCTCCTTAATCTTCTTCACTTCTGTACTGATTTCCAAGGAATATCCCATTCTCCCTCTATCACCTTCTTCAACACCAAAGAATCGGTCTCCAAAATAAGAGGATGCAACTCATGCTCAACAAAATATTCTAACCCTTGCAATATTGCTTTTGCTTCCGATACTATATTGGTAGCCACTCCGATGTCCAATGCCTTTGCAAATACTAGATCTCCATTATCATTCCTTACACAAAACACGGTCGAACTAGGTCCAGGATTCCCTTTTGAAGCCCCATCGCTATTGCATTTGTACCACCCTCGACCTGGATATTGCCAAACTATTCTCTTCGTAACCAAGACTGGCTTATAAGCCTCAAAATATTGGATCATATCCGGCCATAAGAGAGGTATATTGGATAGCCATGGGTATCTGTTTTTTGCTAAATAATACAAAGTCTTGTAAACTTCATGTATGACCCTATTAGTTGACACATTTCCTCCATACTTGCCCTTGTTTCTTTTTCTTCCATAGTTCCAATGTGATAATGGCAGGAGCTGCCTGAAATAGAGGTCTCAATTTCGAGCAGCATCTCGCGCTCCACCAAATTCTGATCACTTGTCTCAATTGTACTATAGGCTCAATGATTCCTGCAGCACCCATAAACAATTTCCATACCTTGATTGCTGTGGGACTAGTCAAGAATATATGGTAGATTGTCTCCTCCTTAGGATGTTGGCAGCACCAACATCTCGACATGACTATATATCCTTGCCTCCTCCATAAATCATCAGTTGCTACCTTCTGCCTCCATAATCTCCATAGAAAAAAAGATATCTTGAATGGTAATCCCTTAGTCCACATCAGATTGAACTCTTTATTAGTGCTTGATCGATGCCTCACAAGCTGCCAAGCACTGCTCACTGAGAATTTCCCTGATGGATTGGGCATCCAATGAGGTCTATCCCAACCAGTGTCGCTATCATCATAATGTACATTCTCCTTCACATGCGCAGCTATGTCTTCAGGTACTATCTACTCCAACGTGTTCCACCTTGTCGCAATTCAGATACTTCTTGACTATCTTCATCTATGTGGAAATCATCAGGCACAACATGATACAAGGCACCTAATCCTGTCCCAATTTTCATGCCATATGTTAGTTGATCTAGTCTTCATCTCCCACAAAATTTCATGCTCTATATTATCTCGAGCATTTAACATCTGCCTCAAAACATGAGATCCTTCTCGAAATTGAACAAGTGTTGGCAACTCTTTCTTACAATATTTATTCCACATGAAATTAGACCACAACGATTTTGTTGTCCTAAACCTCCACCAAAGCTTAGCAAATAATGCTTGAGAAACATCATGTATTGATCTAAATCCCAATCCTCCTTCCTCTTTAGGTAAACATAGATTCTGCCATGAAGCCCAATGTCTGCTCCTCCCCTCATCTTTAGTACTCCAGAAGAACCTAGAAAATATTTTATGAAGATGTTCCAGTATATTGTTTGGTGGATCCAGCACAGACAGCATGTGTACCGGCATACTTTGAAGCACACTAGCAATCAATGTAGCCTTTCCTCCAAACGATAACAATTTTCCTTTCCAAGCATGCAACTTATTTTTTACCTTTTTGAGGAGATCATAATAGTATTCCTTTCTTCTTCTAGTCTAGAAGATAGGACATCCAAGATACGTAAAAGGAAACTGACCTCTATTAAAACTCGTGACATCTCCCACTTTCTGGAACAACGCTTGAGAGACATTGGCATGCATATAAAATGAACTCTTAGACTTGTTAATCAACTGCCCAGACACCTTCTCATATCCTCCTAGGACTGCCATTATTTTACTCCATGATGGAGGATGTGCAGAAGTGAAAATGATCGTATCATCTGCATATGCCAAATGTTTCAATAGATCCGACCATTTTGGCATACCAAATCCCACAAATGATCTATCTTCAAATAGCTTGTTCAATAATCTAGATAATACCTCTGCCTAAAGAATGAACAAGGCAGGAGATAAAGGATCTCCTTGCTTCACTCCTCTTGTGGATTTGAAGAAACCTGAAGATTGTCCATTCACAAGTACTCAATACCAGTTGTTAGCCAATAAGTTCCAAACCATGGAAATGAAGTGCTCAGCAAAACCCATCTTTCGTAACACATGCATCAAATATTTCCACGAGACCCTATCATACGCCTTAGCCATATCAAGTTTGATTACCACATTAGCAGGCTTTGCTCGCATCCTTATGTTGGTAATAATCTCTTGTGTAAGCAGAATGTTCTCAAAGATACTTCTCCCCTTTACAAATCCAGATTGATTCTTAGATATGTAGTTAGGTAAGAACTTCTCCAATCTGTCATGAATGACTCTTGACATAACTTTGTTGATAAAATTACTCAAACTAATGGGTCGTAAATCTGAGAATGTCTGAGCATTCAACTTCTTAGGCAGAAATACTAAATTAGTATGAGTGATGGATTTAGGCAATGGTGCACCTCCAAAAAAATGTAACACCATACTATGAATATCAAATCCAATCACATCCCAACATACCTGATAAAATAATCCAGTAAATCCATCTGGACCACTAGCACTCTCTCCACTCAGTTCGAATACTGCTTTTTTAACTTCCTCCAATGTTGGATATCTGCACAACTCCCAATTCTGCTCCATGGTTACCATCAATGGCACATTCTCCAGCATCGAGAAATCGGCCGTGTCTTCTTCACTTGTGAATTGCCCTCGATAAAAATTGACTGCTGCCTTGGCCATTTGTTCCCGGCCTTCTAACCACGATCCATCTCCATTCTTTATTCTTTTCAATTGTAACTTTTGTCTCTTCCCATTGACATGGTTGTGAAAAAATTTAGTATTCCTATCTCCTTCCTCAAACCAAGTCATTCCAGCTTTCTGCTTCCAATACTACTCCTCTATACTGAGATACCTTTTCAATTCTGCCTGTGCCTTTTGAAGTACAATTCTATTCTGTATTGTTGGTTCCTCCTCGAACAGCATCTCCTTCACTTTAACAATATCTTCCAGAATAGCTAACTGTTTGAAGATGTCTCCAAAGGTCTCTCTACTCCACTTAGATAATGCTGCTTTCACTTTCTTGAGTCTATGCTTAAAAATAAGGTAAGGGTCCCCTACAAAATCCGCAATCCAATTCTGTCTCACCACCTCCATGAATGTCTCATGCTTCGTCCAAAAATTCAAGAATTTGAATGGCTTCACAAAGTTTGCAACCTGCTCCCCACGCATCATGAGCAATGGGGCATGATCTGATCCAGTTATAATCAAATGCTCCACTTCGATTGTAGGAAACAAACTTTGAAATGGAAAGTTTACAAAAATTCTATCCAGTCTTTTGAATATGCACTCAGCATTCGACTTCCCGTTCCACCAGTAAAAGGGCTGCCCTTGTACCCCTGATCAAAGAAACCACAAGAATTCACACAGAATGCAAAATCTTCGTATTCCGGAAGGTGCACTGGTAGTCCACCTATCTTCTCATCCTCATGAAGCACTACATTGAAGTCCCCTCCTACCAACCAAGGAAGCTCCAAATCATTCGCCATGTAATATAGGTTGTCCCACAATTCCAGTCGTTCGAGTGCATCACATTTAGCATATACAAATGTCATCATAATCTGCTTGCCTAGATCATGATGCAGCACCTTAACTGTTACCTGTTGCTTAGTTTCCATCACCAATTCCCATTCCACTACTGCATCAAAAAACAACCAAATCTTCCCATTTGTGTTCGAATATGCATTCTCCATATGTAGTCTTCTCTTATATCTTTGTATGTGTCCGGCTTTTTGGAATGGTTCCATCAGTGCAATAGCACATAAATTATGTTCCCTATGCATGTTGATCACTCTTGGAAAGGCTTGTTCCGTATTAACAGACCTAATGTTCCATATAAGTGTTTTCATCATCACTTATTATGTGAGGTTGCCCTCCTAGGCAAAATTCTTGTAGGTTGAACTTGTTCTCTAATCTGTGGCTTCTGTGGCTTCTTGTTCTTTACTGTTGCAACAGTAGTTGTTTTACTTTGATCATCGATGTTAGCAGGCTCATCTCCGATCATCCCAATACACTAGAACACCATCTACAGTTGCCACCAGCTCCCCAGTATTTCCCGAGTCAATCTCGATACATGTTGACTTCGATACACCCTCGACTAGACATCGATTAGCTGAATTAATATCAGTCGAGGCTGATCTCGATTTGTCTTCAAATTGACCTCGATTACCTGACTTGATCTCGATTACTCCTCGAGAGCTGTCGGCCTCGAGCTTCTTAGGGCTATTTGTAACACTTTGATCTGAATCTGTAAAGACTTCTTCAGCATTAAATTCATTGGCATCTTCTTCCAATATTGACTTATCATATGTTTGATATGGAACCTCCTTACATGAGTGATTAGTTGTCACATTCAGCTTCCTCAGCTCATCTTTGTCTGTTCCAAATCTTCTATGCACCCAGTCGATTGTGGATTCTTTTCGAACTATTTCATCGACCTCTGCGTCTCGACCACCATCTTCGATCTCAGCATCTTTCGAAACCGGATTATCGACATTATCGACCTCTGCGTCTCGACCACCATCTTCGATCTCAGCATCCTTCGAGACCGGATTATCGACATTATCCACCCCTCGATTCCCATGCACATTATGATTCCTTTCCTTCTTTTCATTATTCAGAACTTGTTCAACTGCTTCTTTCTTCACACGTAAATTTTCCAAATCCTTATTTGATGTCTCTCCATTATTTGTAATGTGTAATGCACATTGCTCATCATCCTCCATGTTCAAAGCATCAAATTTGTTTGTGATTGGTAACTCCTGCACTCTGTTTTTTCCTTTATCCTTGCCATTTCCTTTGTCATTATACTTTGTAGCATCTATAATATGGCCTCCGTTATCCCGTTGATACTCATTATTTCTAATTTGCATCCATTCCTGTCTATCTTGATGAGTAGTGGGTCTACCCACAACCTTACCACTTGTAAGAACCATAATTGAGTTGGCTGCAGTACCTACAATCTCCTTTTGTTTGTTCTTATTATCATCCAAAGGCCTTAGTTCTGGTTTGATCACCCAACATTCATCTTTATTATGACCTTGCTTCTTGCAGCTCTTACAATACTTAGGCATATAGTCATACCTAATTTTGATCCACTTTGAAACCTCTGGGCCAGTTTCATCCTCCTCCTCGACAATTTTGATCCTTTGTGGTAAGTTGGCTAATAAGTTCACCTCAAATTTTACTTTTGCACAACTAGGTCTGGTACCATTTTGTGTAGCCAAATCAACATGTAGAGGGTTACCTACAGCCCGTTCAAGAGAAAATACATACTCCTTACAAAAGAAATTAGGAGGCAGTTCCGGAAAGCTGATCCATGCTACTGCAATCGGAGTTTCCTCCTCAGGTGTCCACCATGGGTTCCACTTCGAACATTGCATCTGCCACATTATACCATCTACCTTCAGATAATAGGCCGGCTTCGATAATAGATGAATATAGTCCTCCATCAGTGAAAGCCCTATCAGTACATGGTTGTTCTCGATCAAGCCAATAGAGCATGATCCTTTCAATTCGCACTGGATCGGGATGACTTTACGTAACTCATTGATCACAGGTTTGCCATATGAAAATTTTGCAAGCACTGCCAATTGCAAACCTTGTTTCACGATGGATTGCTTTACTTCTGCTTTCTTCGAGCATACGATGGGTTCGCCATGTAGGTATTCAATTGGTTTAATAGGGACAACGGCTAGGGTTTGGGCGACAGTATTCAAGGCTTTAGGTTGAAGGAGAACGGCGTATGTTTGTGGTGGATTCATGGGTGTATTTGATGTAACAGGTTGTGGGGAAGAAGAAGATGACTGACCAGCACCATCCGGTGGCTGGCCAGTGGCCGGAGCAGCCATGAACGGCGTGTGTGAGCTTCGCAAGTATGTCGCCGAAAATCGCCTTCTCTAGAGAGAAAACGAGGAGCAAGTGGGTTTTCGGTTTCCTGCATTTTTGAGTTTAATTCTTTGTTTTAGGTGTTTTTTTTTTGTGTTTTGATCGCGCGAGCGAATCCGTATGATATTTTTAGACTTGTGTGCATCTTTGGATTGGAGCCCTGAGGGCTCGGATGAGTTCCAGGCATGTTTCGAAATGGTTTCGAACTGAAATTTGTCTTACGGTGTTGTTGGTGCTCAAGTATTATAACGCTTCGATCGGTCATTTTGTGTAATTGCGGCCAGTTACCCCTTTTATTACTTAACACTTACGTGTTTATGCTTTTACGACCAGCGAGGTGGGTTAGTTTCGTTCCGGAAAGCTTTCGGGTTGATTTTTGATCCTTGATTCTTGACTTATAAGTCCAAATTTGAAAATATTTACCAAACTGATACTTTTGTGCAAACGACCCCGGCATTGTGTTCTTATTGCCCCGATAGCTCCGTCTCGTGATTGGGACTTGGGTGTATATGCAGAATTGATTTCGAAAGTCTGTATGTCTAATCATGTAGATTTACCAGAATTTGGCAATTTGAAATTGAAAGGTTTGACCGTAGGTTAACTTTCAATTATCGACCTCGAAATTTGATTTTTAGACTACGAATAGGTCCGCTATGGTATTAGAACTTCTCTGAAATTTTGGTCGTTTAGTTATAATTTTAGAAATTATTAAGCTTCACTTTGAAATTAATGCCCTTTAGAGATTAATTCGTAGTTTTAGATGTTTTTTTTTTGTATTTTGATCGTGCGAGCGAATCCGTAAGATGTTTTTCGACTTGTGTGGATATTTGGGTTGGAGCCGCTAGGGCTCAAATGAGTTCCAGGCATGTTCCAAAATGGTTTCGAACTGAAATTTGACCGATGGTGTTGCTGGTGCTTAAGTATAGTAAATTGCGCCCCGTTACCCCTTTTATTTCTTAACACTTATTTGTTTATGCTGTTACGACCAGTGAGGTGGGTGTTTCATTTCGGGTAGCATTCAGGTTGATTTTTAATCCTTGATTCTTGACTTAGAAGTCTAAATTTGAAAATATTTACCAAACTTAGACTTTTGTGGAAACGACCCCGACACTGTGTTCTTATTGCCCCTATTGCTCTGTCTCTTGATTTCGGACTTGGGTGTATGTTAAGAATTAATTTCGAAAGTCCGTATGTTGAATCGTGTAGATTTACCAAAATTTGGCAATTTGAAGTTGAAAGGTTTGACCGTAGGTTAACTTTCAGCTATCGACATCGAAATTTGATTATTAGACTAGGAATAGGTCCGCTATGGTATTAGAACTTCTCTGCAAAATTCAGACTTTTAGTTATAATTTTAGAAATTCTTAAACTTTACTTTGAAATTTATGCCTTTTAGAGATTAATTCGTAGCGTTAGATGTTATTTTTTTTGTGTTTTGATCGCGCGAGCGAATCCGTAGGATGTTTTTTGACTTGTGTGGATCTTTGGGTTGGAGCCTCGAGGGCTCGGATGAGTTCCAGGCATGTTCCAAAATGGTTTCGAACTGAAATTTGACTTATGGTGTTGTTGGTGCTCAAGTATTGTAACGCTCCGATCGGTCAATTTGTGTAATTGCGGCTAGTTACACCTTTTATTTCTTAACACTTACGTGTTTATGCTTTTACGACCTGGGAGGTGGGTTAGTTTCGTTCCGGAATGGTTTCAGGTTGATTTTGGATACTTGATTCTTGACTTAGAAGTCTTAATTTGAAAATATTTACCAAACTTTTACTTTTGTGGAAACGACCCCGGCACCGTGTTCTTATTACCCTGATAGCCCTGTCTCGTGATTTCGGATTTGGGTGCATGTGATGTGCCGGGTAATTTCGGCACATTTTGGTACTATTTGTTTAGAGTTTAACTTGTTCTACTTGCTAATTATCACGATACTTACGTAATTTTAGTGTAATTTCAGGGGAGGCAACCCATGTGTCCTTAGGTCTATTTGAAGGGTTTTCTGATGCAGGAATGAGATGAATGAGCACAAGAATTAACGAGGAGTTGTTGAAACTACAGAAGAACATCGAGGTGAGAAATGCTGCACAAATGCAATCGCATTTGTGCCGCAAACAGCCACCGAAAGTGGAGCAAACCTGGTGGGCAAAAATGCGACGAAGCTTGCCAATTTGCGGTTCGCATTTAAGTTATGCGAACCGCATTCTCACCGCCAACTGAAGCAGAAAGTTGAGCAAAAATAATGGGCAAAAATGCGACAAAGCTCGAAAATTTGCGGTTCGCATTTGAGTTATGCGAACCGCAATCTCACCGCAAACATACACAGAAAGTTTAACCCACAAGTCTGCTGAAAATGCGGTGAAAGCTCCTAATTTGCGGTCCGCATTTCAATTATTCGAACCGCAGTTTCAACACATAATTGTCAGGTAAGTGTTCGCGTCTTTTCCTATTCTACACCTTTCATGCTAAGTAAAAAAAAAAAACAAACAAAAACACAAACAAACAAAAAGAAGAGAAGACGGAAACAGAGAAGAATTCCGACGAACATCATCGGAAACCTACAACTGTCAGTCCAAGAGTTCATCCACCATTAATCTAAGAGCTTCTATCTCCTTCCCAAGGTATGTGCACTCTTTGATTCACCTTAAATTCTTAGTTAGAAAACCTAGGGTTTATTATTCAATATAGAATTTCAAGGTCCTTCGAGTGGAAAACAGAAATCTTGGGTTTGTTTGCTTAAGGGATGCATATTCTTGGGTATTTGAAGGTATTTGCAGTCCACAAATTCAAAATGCTGACCGCAACCAGACCGCATTCCCTAAACCCTAGATTTTGAGGGAGACGACAAATGCGGTGAATCTGCCATCGCAAAACCAAATTGCGAACCGCAGATCCACCGCGAACACACTCAGAACAGTTAGTTAGCACTGGTGAACTATTCGGTGACTATGCGATCGCAGATCTTATTTTGCGATGAGAGTGCAATCGCATTTGTGTGTATCGAACAGACTTAGGCACATCATCACTTTGCGATGGCTTTGCGAATCGCATAGTGGTTATGCGACTGCACACCACACCGCACTTCTACAACTCTTTGGTCATTTCTTCTGGTTGTTGTCTTTTCTCAAATGATGATAATATCACTAACATAGCCCACTTATGCAGATATGGCCAAAAAGCATGCTAGCAAGAGAAAGCAACACCCCGCTTCAACCTCTGAACAAGCCAAACGAGCAAAGGAAGACTTAATTAGACCTAACACCTCCCAGTCTGAAGAGGAGGATTGCATCCCGGAGGTTGATCTAGTTGCAGAGGCAAGGAGAAAGAAAGGTGATGACCTTCAGCTTTGCTTTGAGGTCGAAGGCTCAAGATCTTTATTCAGGGAGGCACTCACCAAGAGATGGATCATAGGGGAAAAGAGGTTGAGTTTGAACGGGCTGCAGGACAAATACCCTCATATTCTCGATATCATAATAACGAGAAGATGGGAGTATTTCACTAAGGACCCTAGGGAATACAATGAATCAATAGCCCGTGAATTCTATGCGTCATGTGGAGCATCCAAAACAGCATATCATCGACGCAATCGAATATTCACTGGCACCATTCATGTTCGGGGAAAGACTGTGTTCTGTGGCAGAAATCATATTAATGACCTCTATTTCCCAACTGGGACTCAAGCACGCCCGAGTACGATGCTAAGTACTCAAATAGAGAGAATGAAAGGGGGTGGATCGCGTCAATAATTGCTAAGGGGACTCCAGCCTGGATCGGTCCTAGTAAGAAGATTTTCAAAGAGGACCTCACAAGGGAGGCCAAATATTGGCTCAGCTTCGTCATCTCCCACTTAATACCGTCAAGGAATGAAACAGAGATCAGCATTGAGAAGGCACTTCTCATTGCATGTATAATGACGGGTGTTGAGATTGATGTGGGGAGCCTTATCTTCCAGGAAATTGGCATCCGAGCTACTCAGCAGGCCACATCACTTCCATTCCCATGTTTGATCACCACCCTCTGCCAAGAGGTGGATGTCCCATTCTTACCACATCAAGACAAACTTGGGAGGTCTACGGGAGATATTGATATCACTCGTATCATTGATTCACCGGCCCCAACAACAACCCCAATCAAAGACATTGACTCTCAAATGTCTAAAACTTCTACAGTTGCCGAAGCACCTGCACCCTCGTCTACCACCGGCCCATCAGCCTCACACGTACCAGCCATTTTAAGACTTGGTTTAATTGCTCATCATGCCAATTCTAAAGTAGACCAGCTCTTGAAGACATTGCCCTGACTAATTAAATAAGCCTTGACTCTGCTGCAACAACAACAATTAGAATTCGGAGAGAGGTTGTCAAAGCTTGAGTCGAGGGTTGAAAGCATTGAAAAAGGTGAAGTGAGGGGTCTACCCCAACTGCGGGAGGATGTAAAATCACTAAAGACCGACCTCCAGAAGATGAAAAATCTAGAGTTCGACATATCATCTCTCCTCCCCAACGAGGGTAACCAGGGTGCTGGCCGGGCTGACTTGGGCCTAGACTTCACGACACTCATGGCGGACATCCCACCGTCATCTGCTAAAATGTCTCAGCCTCCTGCCCCTACAGTTCGGGTTGAATCTACTGATGACGAGTCATCGGAAGGGTCATCAGAACTTGAAGGGGACAACTCTGAAGAGGCCAATTTAGAGCTTGATGATGGTGCAACCCCTAAGCCAAAAGGAAAATAAATTGCGGTGCCCACAGCAGAGGAAGAACAAGAGCAGGCAGACATCGAAGAAGCCATCGAGCGATCATTAGTAGATAAGGCTGCCAGGAGATGGCCATCAGCGGGAGAAGGTAGCAGCTCAGCGGCTCCCCCATCGGCTTCGGATCAGACTCATTCTTCTCCTCCAGCACCGGCAGATACCTAGACTACTGCATCTCCTCGCAATTGCGCCACCAGGGAGCCCCTTGTCCTTTGTATTCTGTTTTATGCATTGGGGACAATGCATGTGTTTAAGTTGGGGGTGGTAGCCTTACATTCTTATTTTGTCTGTATATCTGATTTACTTGTGAGCATGTTGGTGTCATTTGATACTTGTACATTGTATAAAAATGCTTTATGGTTTATATGTATATGTTGTGATAATTAAATAGTTAGCAATAAAGTACCCCTTGTTTTTTCTTTTGTCGGGTTCTTTTTAAAGTGTGTAACAGTAGAACCGGGCATTTGAGTATGAAGTATATTGACCAGGATGGTGCATCTGTTGACAATCAAATATGTAACCATATGTGAAGTATAAACCCCTAGAACAAATCAATTAGGTGGACTTGAGGCTCGCTCAGTAACTCTATGTCTACTTAGAATTGTGTATGTATACACGAGGAAAGCCTCGAGTTACTAAATGTGAATTCCAAAGCTGTAAAATATGTTAACCAAACAGTTGATGTGACATTGTGTGTGAGCTCATTGTTTTGATAGTTCTTCTGTTCACTGCTGCCATCTAGAACTTGCCCGATTGGTTTTTGTTGCCTATCATATGTACGCTAAGTTAGAGAAGTGATCTTAGGCTTTATTTGATTAGTGATGAAACCTTTCTAGCCTTTTCAGCCGACCTATGCATAATGTATATCACTAGTACCCTATTTTGAGCCTTGTAGCCTTTTTCTTGGCCTCCGCGTTACAACCTTATCCCATTCCTCAAAGATGACTTCTTTTGAACCCATTCCTCCTTGAACATTGAGAGCATTGTTAGACGTTAAGTTGGGGGTGTGGATTAACAAGAAAATGGGCAAGATTGTGAAATAAAACTATAAATCCGTACCTCAAAAACTCATGTGAATCTATGGAACCTTCGAAAAAAAAAAAAGAGAAATATTCTATGTGTGTGTCATAAAGAAGCTTGAGAATCAAATAAAGAGGTGTGCAAGTGGGGTTTAATGCGGGAATGTAAGGTCATTGAGGCCATGGGGTCAAAAAGGAACAAAAGGTTGAAAGAAAGAAGAGTGTAATGAGTGTTCAAGGAGGAAGTAGCCACTATTATCTAAATATACATTCTACCCTTCCTTAAACCGACATTACAAGCTTATAATGTCCTTATGTGATCTCTAACCAAGTGTTCTTATAACTAGGCGATGAATTAAAATAACGGCAAGCCTATGGCATGGCAGGTGGTGACACTTGAGATTCTGTTCTGAGAGCGAGCGAACTAGTACTTTTGTCCCTTGGTTCTGCCATAATAACTATTGTGAGAGTGGGACTTTCTTTCTAGTGAGGGCACATACGTTGATAGTCAGTTGAGCTTTGAGTAAAGCATAAGTAAAATCAGCTGAAGGTAGCATTTAGTTACTCTGTTGAGGCTCAAAGTTCACTAATTGATTGTTTGTCTTTGAACATCTAATGATTCAAAGGGGGTACAGTGGTAAAATGGGTTATGCCTAAGATGTTAACAACAAACACCGTCCATGGTTAGTGTTGCTTCATATTTGATAAGTAGAGTCTAGTTTAGGATAGTGTCGTGCTAGTTGCTTGAGGACAAGCAAGAGCTTAAGTTGGGGGTGTTGATGTGCCGGGTAATTTCGGCACATTTTGGTACTATTTGTTTAGAATTTAACTTGTTCTGCTTGCTAATTATCACGATACTTACGTAATTTTAGTGTAATTTTAGTATATTGAGTGAAGAGATCCAGAAGCATGAAAAGAAGTCCAAAACGCCAGCTGAAAGGCAAGAAAAGAGGTCAGGAGCATCGTAGATTCAATTATGCGATCGCAAAACAGCTATGCGAGTCGCATAATTCACAGGAAGATCGCAGATACAGACAGAACTTTAAGCTAACTTTCAGGTTGAGAGTGCGGTCACAAAGGTGACCGCAAAACAGGAATGCGAACCGCATTCCCATCGCAAACACGAACACAGTCTGGGTGAAAAATAGAGTGAAGAATGCGATCGCAGAGTCAACATGCGAACTGCAATTTCAGATGCGACGAGGGTGAAGTTGACTGGTGTGATCTACAATGAAACATGAAGATCTGCGAACCGCATTCCTGTTTTGCGACAGGAATCCGACTTGCATAAGTGCAACGAGGGAAAAACTAACTGCTGCTCGCCTAGGGTTTTGGGCCTCTATAAATAGCTTTTATAGGGTTTCGTGAAAGGGGGACTTGTCAGAATTCAGACTAAAAAGTACGGCTTTTGATTATTTTCGAATTGAGAGAAGGTTTTGGGTGATCAAAACTGAAAGTTCTATATTTTTGTAAGATCAATTCAATTATTCTTCCTTGCTCTTCAGTTATTAGTATGTGTAGCTAAACTTTAATACTAAGGTTGTGAACCCTAGATGGGTGGAATGTTATTGAGAGTTTGATATTGATTCCAATTTCGGAAGAAGCTTGATATTTATTTATTTCTTGTTCTTAAATAAATCGTTAGTGGTTGCAAACATTAACGAATGCCAATTTACGCTATCTTATCTTGGAAAAGTGAGATAGGGTTTGGTAGTAATAAATAACAGAAATTCAAGGCTTTAAACCTTGTTTAACGAATTCTCTTAGGAATAAGTAGATTTCAATCTGGCAAATAATTGGTTATTCTTAGGATCGACTCTTTTGTATTCGGAAGAATTGTAAGAGGATACGTTATCCGCATATTGGGAAATATTGGATAAGTACAGTAGACACCAATTGCATATCAAGACCGGAATTCAATATCAATATCAAGAATATTCTACTACATTTATGGGGATACAACCTTGGTTTCTTAAAATTCATAGTTCTCACGTTTACTCTATTCTTAAACATTAGTTTTCAGTTTTCCTTTCTTACGTATTAAACACTTCTTTATCTTATTTGGCTACTTGATAGAATTACGACTAAGTAAAGTATTGCATTAATTGGACAATCATTTCACACCTATTCCCTGTGGGATTCGACCCCAACCTTGTTGGGTTACTATATTTGACATCGATCGCTTACACTATTGTTAAGGTGTAATTTGAGCGAATCAGCATGTTTGTCAACAACTTGAGCCAAACACACTGCTTCAGTTTGCGATTGAAATGCGGTTCGCATAGTTAAAATGCGACCGCATTTGTGCATTACCTTGTCGCATTTTTGTCATCAATTTGAGCCAAACTCACTGCTTCAATTTGCGATTGAAGTGCGGTTCGCATAGTGAAATTGCGACCGCATTTGTGCAGCAAACTTCGCACAGTGGTTTTTCTTCCCTTTTTAGGCATTCGTTCCCAGTATTGTGTCCTTTTGAATCTCCTGCATTCTAACCCACCCTTCAAATAGCTTGAGTAAATCTATCTATCAAAAACTTCAAGAAATTTACAGCAAAATTAATATTACCACACATGGGTTGCCTCCTATGAAGCGCTTGATTTAACGTCGCGGCACGACGAAGTTGACACTCATATGAATTTACTCAATGGTCGGGCACGGACCATCTTTTAGAGCCAGCTGCTCCACCAAATGCTTCTCACCATCTGATCGCAAGTAATGCTTGACTCTTTGGCCATTCACTTTGAAAGTTCGGAGCCCATCCTCCGATGCTAGTTCTACGGCTCCAAAGGGAGAGACTTCGACTACTTTGAATGGATAAGACCATTTCGATTTTAGCTTGCTCGAAAATAACTTGAGTCTGGAGTTGAAAAGCAATACCAAATCACCCGCCTTGAATTCTCTTTTCAGGATCTTCTTATCATGGAGAAACTTTATTCTCTCTTTATACACAGCTGCACTTTCATAAGCACGGAGACGGAATTCCTCCATTTCATTCAGTTGTGTTAGCCTCAAAGTTCCAGCTTTTGCACAGTCGATATTCAATCTTTTTAAGGCCCAGATAGCCTTGTGCTCCAGTTCCACAGGTAGATGGAAAGCTTTTCCAAAAACTAGCCGATAAGGAGACGTACCAATGGGAGGCTTGTATGCTGTGCGGTATACCCACAGTGCATCATCTAGCTTCTTCGACTAGTCTGTCCTGTTTGCATTAACCGTTTTTGCTACAATGCTCGTTATTTCCCAGTTAGAAACCTCCACTTGACCGCTTGATTGCGGATGATACGGTGTGGCTACCTTATGCTTGACACCATACTTTTCAAGGAGAACTTTGATGGCCTTGTTGCAGAAATGAGACCTCCCATCACTAAGAATGGCTCTGGGAGTGCCAAACCGAGTGAAAATGTTCTTCTTTAAAAATGTGGTCACATTCCGTGCCTTATTGTTTGGTAGGGCAGTTGCTTCAAACCATTTGGACACGTAGTCTACAGCTACTAAAATGTACTTCATCCCGCATGACCTTAAAAGGGGCCCATGAAGTCAATTCCCCAAACGTCGAAAAATTCAATCTCCATCACAAAATGCATTGCCATTTCATGCCTCTTAGAGATTGGACCTTGTCTTTGGCATTGTTCACAAGCCTTAACCAATTGATTGGCATCCTGGTAGATCAAAGGCCAATAGTAACCACATTCTAGAACCTTCGCCGTTGTTTTATTTCCTCCATGATGACCCCCCACCGGTGAGTCATGACAAGCCTTTAGAATTTGCATAATTTTCTCTTCTGGCACGCATCTTCTGATAATATTATCCGCACGAACCCGGAACAAGAAAGGCTTCTGCCAATAGTTGTTCTAGCAATCTCTCAAGAACTTCTTCTTTCGATATGACTTCAACCCGTCCCGGCATAAGGTCACTAACTAGGTAGTTAGCGATATCGGCATACCAAGTAGAAAAAGTATTAGATAAGGCCAATATGTCTTCATCTAAGAATGCATCATTTATGTCAAGATCTCCCTTTGGTCTCCCTGCTTCTTCAACCCTTGACAAATGATCCACCACTTGATTTTGAGTCCCTTTGCGATCCTTGACTTCAAAGTCAAACTCTTGAAACAACAAGACCCATGGAATCAATCGAGGCTTTGCATCTTTATTTGCCAGGAGATAGCGAAGAGCTGCATGATCTGTTTACACTATCACTTTGGAGCCCAACAAATAAGCTCGGAACTTCTGAAAAGCATAAATAGTGGCCAGAAGTTCTTGTTCAGTCACTGTGTAATTCATCTGTGCCCCATTGACTGTTTTACTGCCATAGTAAATAGGGTGAAGAACATTGCTGTGATGTTGGCCAAGCATTACTCCAATGGTTACACCACTAGCGTCACACATAAGCTCGAAAGGAAGAGACCAATCGGGTGTGACCATAATAGGTGCTGTGGTGAGCCTTTGCTTCAACTCCTCAAAAGCTTTGAGGCATTTTTCATTGAACACGAATTTGATCTCCTTTTCAAGGAGTTTGCACATAGGATTTGAAATCTTTGAGAAATCCTTGAAGAAACACCTATAGAAACCAGTATGCCACAAAAATCTGCGAACACCTTTTACAGAAGTGGGTGGAGGAAACTTAGAAATGATATCTATCTTTGCCCAGTCTACCTCTATGCCATGCCTTGAAATTTTATGCCCCAACACAATTCCTTCATCTACCATGAAGTGACATTTCTCCCAATTGAGCACAAGTTTGGTCTCTTCACATCTCTTGAGCACTTGTTTAAGATTATTAAGACAATACTCAAAAGACTCACCTACCACCGAGAAATCGTCCATGAAGACTTCAAAAAAATCCTCTACCATGTCAAAGAAGATGGACATCATGCATCTTTGAATAGTAGCCGAAGCGTTGCATAAACCGAATGGCATCTGGCAAAAAGCAAATGTTTCATAGGGGCATGTCAATGTCGTCTTCTCTCAATCCTCCAATGCTATATTGATCTGATTGTAGCCGGAGTACCCATCAAGGAAACAATAGAAGGACTTTCCTACTAGCCGCTCAAGCATTTGATCAATAAAAGGCACAATGAAATGATCCTTGCATGTGGCACTGTTGAGTTTCTAATAGTCCATACACACCCTCCAGCCGGTTACCGTTCATGTTGGGATAAGCTTATTTTTCTCATTTTTAATCACAGTCATGCCTCCCTTTTTCGGCACGCAGTGCACCGGGTTCACACACGAACTATCGACAATGGGGTAGACTACCCCGGCATCCAACCATTTGATTATTTCCTTCTTCACCACTTCTTGCATTGACGGGTTCAACCGTCGTTGGTGTTCCACACTCGGTTTGGTCCCACTTTCCAATTGAATTTTATGCTCGCAAATTCCAGCAGGGATCCCACAAATGTCTGCAATTGTCCATCCAATGGCTTGCCTATGCTCCTTCAAGAATTTCAACAATTGTTCCACCTGCACATCATTCAACAAAGAAGAAACAATTACTGGTAATGTATCATTTGAACCAGGAAATTTATACCTCAAGTGCAGGGGAAGTGGTTTGAGCTTTATTTGTGGTGGCTCAATAATAGATGGCTTTGCGGGAGGTGTAGATCTATTTTCCAAGTCGAGAGAGAGCTTTGGTGGAGCATAAGAGTAAGAACCAAGCCCCTCCAATGCATTTACCGACTCCATAAAACCCTCCATATCCTCACCGTCAAAGTTCACCAAGATAGCCGCCAATGCTTCACTGAGGCATTGTTCTTCCATTTTCATTTCAACCGTATCTTCCACCTCGTCAATAATATCAATCACCCAAATGCTTTCATACTCATTCAGTAGCTTCATACCCTTACTTTCTTGGAATGTAACCTCTTCATCAATCACTCAGAATTTGATTTCATTCTGTTCCGAATCCATAAGTGCTCTTCCAGTGGCTTGGAAAGGTCTCCCCGAGATAATAGGGATTTGTTTGACAACATCACAATCTAGAATTACAAAATCAGTGGGTATATGAAACTTTCCCACTTTCACAATCACGTCATCAACAATTCCTACCGGTTTCTTGATGGAACGATTAGCCATTTGCAATCTCATACTTGTTGGCCTTGGCATTCCTAATCCCGCTTGTTTGTAGATGGCACATTCTCACAAAGGGTCCTTGCAAAATCACACACCCCTATAGTGCAAGGAATGGGGTTTGTGGCAATAATAGAACTAACCCGGTGAGTCATGTTTACCCACCTCATTCTTGGTGGTCCTCTTCTTGGTAATCAAATCTTTCAAGTATTTAGAAAAACCAGGCATCTCTTGAAAAGCTACCAAGAACGGTATGCTCACCGATAATTGCTTGAGAATGTCATAAAACTTTTCAAACTTGCTATCATCAACCCTTCTTGCAAGTCTTTGAGGAAAAAGAGGAGGAGGAGGTCTGGGAATAGGCGGAAGAATGTTTGATGTTTCTTTTGTCTTTTCCTTTACCCCTTCTTGGGTGTCTTCTTGGACATGCACAACTTCCGGAGTTTTCTCAACTTCAACAACATTAGGATCTTCAACCTCAACCCCTTTTTCAAATTCTTCCACATCAACCGCTTGTTCACCCTTTCCTTGTATTATCTTCCCACTCCTGGTAGTAATTTCCATGACATGAGAAGTTGGGCCACTCCCACATCCCTTTGGGTTCACAATTGTATCACTAGGGAATGTTCCCTTTTGCTGTGGATGTTGCTCAAGAGAAAGATCTCTCATTTGCATCTCCAATTTTTTAATGGCTGCAGTATGAGAGCCAACCAACTCGATCATGTTCCTCATGGAATTGTTTGATTTTTCTTCATTTTGCAGTATTCTTTCAAGAAGACTTTCCAATTTAGACTCACTAGATGAACCTTGATTTGAGTACTGACCCTTTGGGCGAACATAGGGATTGGAACTTCGATTTGAAAAGTTGTTGTTGTTGTTCCAGTTTCCTTGGTTTGAGCCACCTTGGTCGTTTCACCATTGGTGGTGACCTTGCCCTATCGGGTTTGGCCTCCATTGATTTTGTGATCCTTGACCTTGGTAGTGTTGCCTTTGATACCCTCCTTGAGAGTTGTTGACATAGTTTGCTTCCTCAAAATCTTCATTTGGTACGGGCTGCTCATTCTCTACCACATTCACTTTCTTCTTTTGGTTTTCAGTGAACATCTTTGTCAACACATTAACATTCGTAGCAAGTTCTGCAATCACTTGGTCTCTCTCTTGATTTTCCTTTATCATGTTGCTCAAGGAAGGAGAGCCATATGCAATTCCACCTGTAGTGTCCTCACAATGCCATGCTTGATTATACTTTTCCATTTTGTCCAATATCTGTGTCACCCTTGCGAATGACTTGTCCATGAACGATCCGGCAGCTGCATTCTTGGCTATTGATTGGTTCATCGGATCCAAACCCATGTAAAATTTCTCCAATAAAATGGAATCTGGGAAACCATGGTTCAGTGACCTCACCAAATATAGTTTGAAGCGATCCCCTGCCTCATGTAGTTGTTCTCCCGGTAATTGCTTGAACAAGAAAATTTTATCCCTGAGCTCGGACTTCTTGCTTTGTGCGAACCATTTAGACAAGAAAGCTCAGACAAGTTCTGGCCAGCAATGAATGGAGTTTGGAGGAAGATTCTGGAGCCATTTCCTTGCGTCCCCAGCTAGAGAGTACTTGAAGCATCTCAACCTTAGGGCACCATCGGAGACATTGTTCTGCTTGTGCATCACACATACACCCAAGAAATTTCTGACATGTTGTGTTGGATCATCGTCAGTGGAATTCCTAAAAAATCCCGCCGCTTTAAGCATAAGAATTAACCCGTGTTCCACCTTGAAAGTTGCAGCACCAATAGCAGGAGGTACAATAGCATTTGTATCCTCAATATACTCCTCAATATCCACAATAGGATTTCCTTCCGCTTCTACCTCCACATCATCTCCATGTTCTGACATGTTTTCCTATCAACACCAAGCAGAACGAACAAAGTGTGATAGAGTAGAATAAGACGTACAGTAAAGTACACACTAATTAGTAATTTCAAAATCGTATTCCCCGGCAACGGCGCCAAAATTTGATATGCTCAAATTACACCTTAATAAATAGTGTAAGCGATCGATGTCAAATATAATAACCCAACAAGGTTGGGGTCGAATCCGACAGGGAATAGGTGTGAAAAGTTTACTTGATTAGCGTAAACAAAAGTATTAATTGAATTTAGTTTCAAATAAAGTCTAATTGCAATATTTAGAATATGAATAATATGATTAAAGAAACCAAGGTTGTGTCCCCCTTATGAAGTGTAATGCTACCGATGTCAATATGATATATTTCTAATGGAAGAATCTTTTGATATGCAATTGATGTCTAATTGACTACCCAATATTTTCCAATAGTTGGGTAATATTTCCTCTTTATGATTTTTCCAAATATAAAAGAGTTGTGGTTAAGAACAATCAATTTATGCCAAATTAAAACCCACTTATTCCTAAGCGATTTTATTAAACAAGGTTTAAAGCCTTGAGTCTTTGATATTTACTTCTACCAAATTCTACCTTGCTTTCCCAAGCAAAGATGGAATATAATGGTGTTTGTTAATGCTTGCAACCACCAACAACTGTTTAGGGAATGAGAAGTAAATAAATATCAATCAACCGTTAAATAAATATTCAATATCAAACACCTAATAACGTCACATCCATTTAGGGTTCACAACCTTTAAAATTAGCTACTCATACTACAATCTCAAACCAAACGAATAATAATTGTCATAATGCTTACAAAGTAGAAGATTATTGACCCAAAAGATTCCAAGAGATAAGAATATTCAAGCCTTGTACTTTCTGCTCTAAAGTCTGACCAGATAGCCCCCACAAAATCCTAATAGACCTATTTATAGAGGCCCAAAAATCGAGGCAAAATTTGAACTAATATGCCCCTGAAGTCAACAATACGACCGCATTCCTATTGCATAACAGAAATGTGGTCCGTAATTTTGACACGCCTGTCGCAGATTTCACCCCTAGGTTTTCCTTCATAGCATTCATGATTTGCGGTCCGCATTGAAGAAATATGACCGCATCTTGCATCACAATTTCGTCCTTCAGTAGACTTCATGTGTGGTCTGCGGTTGCTTCTGCAGCTCGCATACTAGTTATGCGATCGCATTTCTGACTCTAAATTTCGCCCAAGACTCTGCTTTGGTCTGCGATCTCCGTGTGCAATTTTGCAGCTCGCATACCTGTTATGCGATCACATATGTGACCGCATTCTTGACGTGACATTTTGCTCAGAAGTCTATCTTGCTCTGCGATCTTGATGTGAAGTATGCGGCTCGCGTATGATGTTTGCGATAGCATATTCACCTCTGCGATGCTTTTCTGCTCTTTTCTTGTATTTAGGTAGCTTTTTGAACTCTTTTCCATGCTCTTAGATCCTTACACTTCATATACTGCAAAAACACTAAAATTACATAAGTACCGAGGGAAATTGCATGTAAAACAAGTCAAAATCTAAGCAAGTAGTATCAAAATGTGTCGTAATTCTCCGGCACATCATTAGTTCCTTCTTATGTGACTTCTAACTTATCCTACATTTCCTTTGCAGTTTCACAACTAGATATCTTTTCAGATTATTCTCCGCTTATAGCGTTGTACAAAATATTTTTTTCCTTGGTATTCACTTGGATAACAGCTGCTTATTCTTCAACGTAATCATCTAAATCAAGAGGATCAGATGATACTATGATTTCACTGTCCTTATCTTTCTTTGGCGGAATTGGAAGATTTCCCTTTTTGATTATAAGCTGAACCTTAATGTCATATAACATATATTAGATATCCAGGCAAACTTTCTGATGGGAGAAGTGCCGGCCATTGAAATAAGGAGGTTGAACTTGAGAAGTTCCTTCTTGAAATAGTGCTCCAACGACCATGTTTGATGCCATGATCTTTTACTCACTTGCTGTTAAGCAATCTTCGTGAGTTCTTGCTCTGATACCAATTAAAATTACAAGGGGAAAGAGGGGGGGGGGGGTTGAATTAGAGCCGATTTGTAAAACATAGTTGACTATGTAGGAAACTAGTCAGCTAGACTTTACACAGGAATAAATCACAACAAAAATAAACTAACCAACCAAAAAAGTAAAGGAGGCGTAGCAGTTTTTACAGTGGTTTAGTACCGTGTGGAACCTACATCCAGTTCTCTTGGGTCACAACAGTTCTCTTAGATCTTCAGTATGCTTTTACAATAGCGATGGTTTTAGTTCGTTCATCACGATCGATATACAACAACAATGTTTCTTTCGAAGATTTACACAACTCTTGTTTTATTTTCTAACTCTTACACCTTTTGCGACACTTGTAGACTCAACAATAGAGTGTTCGTACTAAGAATTAGAAGCTGCATAAAAAAATGTGAAGTTGGGTGTAGATCGATGCCCTTCTACTTCTTCTTTTGTAGCTTGATGAGTCTTGTGATTCCTTATCTTCTGTGATTACATAGCAACAATTATTGGAGGCCTTTCCTTGTGAGGCATATACATCTAAGAGTGAGACCAAGGTTAGCCTCATGACTCTGGCTTGAAAGGCTAATTGGATTCATCCTTAATGTTGACGAAATGGTTCCTCCATTTATCATTGATCAGAGCATCAGCAGACTGTTCTGGATTTGTTCTCTAGCCGTGATTAGCTCTCTTTCCTTGCACGCTTGAGGATCTTTGGAAAGTATGATTGATTGACTTTCCTTCGGTGTTCTTTGATTGACCGGTTCTCTTTCCATTTGATGCAATGTTCAAAATATATAGCCGTTGAGTTCCTCTGATTTCCCATATGATCTTCTTTCCTAATGTCGTTGCTCTTTGAATCTTCACATAATGAGATGTCATTAGTCAAGTATTTTTCAATTATTGAACATTATTTAAATTCTAAACTTAACAATGTGTGTGTTGTATCAGACCACATGTAGAGTCGGTAGATCACATTTTCGGTAGGGGTCATTTTGCTAAAGCCATCTGGAAAGTGTTTACTGGTCTTGTTTGTTTCCTCTTACAAGACATGCCTTCTCCTGATAAAATGGTGGATTAAAAGAAGAAAGAATGAGGTACACAAGCTGCTATTGGATACCCTTCCTATCATTATATGTTGGAACCTATGGAAGAATAGGTGTAGTGCAAAACGACACAAGGCCCCGATATAGAGCAGGGTTCACCAAGTCAGCTGAGAAGAGGGTATGCCGCTATCAACGATCAATGCCACCTGCTGAGAAATCACCCGCATCCATTAAAGATGTAGTACCCCTGGCAAAAGAGACGTTAATGCATATGGAATAGTACTAGCATGCAAAGTTGAATATCCTCTTATGGAATGGAATTCCAGGATAAAAGGATTAGGAACATGGAAACAGTAAGTAAATCAATCATCTTTAAATCAAAATTTAAACAAAATAAAACTTCAAGTAAACATGTTTATTTTAGGTTAGGAGATCCTAAGTAGAGACACACCACCATGCACATGGTATGGAGTCCGATCCCTGCCTGATCAGCTAAGCAGTCTCACCTTAATGTATACGGGTGGACATAGAATCACAGTACCACCATGTGCGTAGCATGGCGTCCGATCTCCGCCGGATCGGCTACGCCGTCTCACCACAATGCGGTGTGGGTCGAAATTGTCCCTGATAGCTATCAACTCATCCCAATCAACGGGAATAATCTCAACATATCATAACGGAAATTCATCTGTCAACCATCTCCTACAGCGACACGTGTAGTTTCATGCTTGGGAATTTATAACCCAACCTTCCTCGATGGCCTAACGGTACTCCCAAAATTTTTTTTATAGAAATATATTCATCTCATAGTCTTTCATTAAATCTTTCATTTCATTGGCACTATTGGCAATACATGTAAATCTTCATTCTTGGAACGATCGCTTTACCTCATTCTTCATAATTTCATTCTTTCACTTGACATGGTTTATCTTAAATCATTTAAAGACATTTAAATCAACCAAAAATCATAGCTTCAACTCATGAATACATAAGAGTTTAGAACACATTGGAAACATGTATAAAGAAGAGCATAGTAATTCCAATAGAGTCATGGATTCAGTTTCCAATTAGTTGATGAATCGATCATACCTGAACTATTTCCCAAGGAAGAGCATGATATATATAAAAGCAATTGAGACATGATTTGAGAAATTATTAATTTGATACATCAAAACATTTGTGACGATTTAGCACAATAAGGATTGGAGATTGGATAAACCGCACTTGGTATTCATATGGAATTCAATTCTATGGAAAGAGTTTGATCAACATACCTCAAGTAAGCTTTCCTTAGAATCACTACGGCGTCCCACTACTCTTAGCAATTTAATCTACATTAGGGAGGCATTCATAGGCTTAGCTATTATTGGTATTTCATCAAACACTAAGTGTGCAAATTTGACTACAAGGTTTTAATGGTGAAATTCTTCACCTGACAAAGAATTTCAAACAACAGCTTACCCACAATTGTTCAACAACCTCCATAACCTCTTCATTGATACTTGCATGCCCAACGGCACGCCCCTAAATCAAGAACTACGCCTCAGATTCTTCCCATACACCCCAAATATTGAAATAGAGGGCATATGGCCTTCGGTTGATAAAACTCATTATAAACATTGCAGGTTGTTGAAGACCTTGTTAGTGATTTCCTTGAATCTTCAAGATTAAGCAAGAATTAAAAGGATACAATGGTTGGAGCTCCTCCCCTCTCTCTCTCTCTCTCTCGCTCTAGTGTTTTTTTCCCTTCTAAAATGAGTCGATTCTCTCACAAAAACGACCCCTTAAAGGTTTATATCAAAATAGATTCGGGTTAAAAAATTCTCAAAAATGCCCTCACGAATCAAATCCACGGTCGCGAAATGCATCGCAAATTGGATATGTTGTCCGCAAATTGGACCGGGAAATGGTTCATCGAAATTGGGCTGGCCAAATCAAATCTGCGGCCGACATAACGGCCCATGGATCGATTCCGCGGTCTCACACTGGATCGCAGAATCTCCTATTCCTTATTCTAATATGCGACATATATGTGGTCTGCGAAACAAATCTCGGTCGCACATTGGATCGCAAAATGGCCTTAAAAATTAAGCTTCTTAATGTTCCATCCACGATGGTTCTTCAGTTGTAGAATGGAACACATAATTGCCATTTTTCTGCAAATTCTCAACCAATTTCACAATGCGTTGCACGACCCAAAAAGTTTGTACCACAAAACCTCAAATTCTTGGCAAAATATTATGGGGCCTCACACCTAGGCAAGATACTAAACTTAAGTGTGCGAGAACCAATAGTCCGAAAATCCCTTGCCTCTCAAATCGGCCTGTGTACATGTAAAATCTTCCCAGAAACAACTCAATAACGTCAAACAAAGTTATAAGAATCAATTCCATTCAATAAATCTTCGGTCTTTATTCAATTTTAAAGAATCCAACAAAAGTCAAACCGTGCCCACATGGTCAAAATCTAAGTCAAGGGGTAAATTTTGACTACCCGAAACCCCACGAGTCAATATATGTGATTATATTACAAAATTGAGTCCATACCGACTCCCAAAATCTCAATTTCCACTCTCTTAAGTTGTAGGAAACCTAAAATTTGCCTCAAAATTACATGTTTTATGTGTTAATAATCCATTTAAATTCTTGAAATAATACCAAATATAAGTAGAAATCACTTAGCGCAAAGTGTTGTGTGAAATTCTCCTACAAAAATCGCTCCTCTCCAAATCTAGGGTTCAAAATAGGAGAGAATCGGCTAAAATCCCAAACTATAACACTTAAATGTTTGGCCAAGCAATAACCTTCGCAAACGCGACAACTGCCTCGAGTTCGCGAAGCACAAACAGTCACAACCCCAAAATAAGTAAACACAGTTGTAGCTTCGTGAACGCGATGCACAGGCACCCCAGGTCTACGCGTATACGAGCCCCTTCACGCGATCGCGAAGGCCAAGTTCTAGCCAACTCCCAGCCTGCCTCACCTCTACGCGAACACGACACACAAGGGGCTAATGCGAAGACCAGCTGCCACAACCCATCGCGAAAGAGACCTCCTATCTAGGAACATGAAGAACTAGATCAGCTTGCCTTGGAATAACCCTTTGCGATCGCAAGACCTGCTCCGCGATCGTGAAGCACACTAGACATTAGCAGAAAATCTGTAACCTCAAACAAGCTCCAGAGACTGAAACTTACTCAAGACCTGAGATCTCGTCCAATCATATAAACAAATATGTGAACACTACCCACACCTATCAAAAGCCTCGACACATATATGAGACCATGCCATCTACGAATCGAATATCAAACCACAAATTGAACTTCTCTAAAGTTCAAGAACTTCCAAACTTCAAACCGAGCGTCCGATTCAAGCCTAACCAATATGAAATACGTCCAAACTTTTCACACAAGTCTCAAATGAAAAACCATATCTATTCAATGTTCCGGAGCAACAATGTGAAACTGATATCTTCAAGGTCAACTCTCAGTCAAACCTATGAACCTTTCAAAATTTCAAACTTTTAACTTTCGGCAATTAGAGCCAAACCATTGTAGGAACCTTCAAATAGAATTCCAGACATACACCTAAGTTTAGAATCACCATAAGAACCTACTTGATCCATCAAAATACCAATCCGATACCATTTACACAAAATTCAAACCTTGGTTAACTCTTACATTTAAGCATCAAGCAATAGAACTAAGTGTTTTAATTCACTCCAAATCTTCCCAAAACAAACCAACTATCCCCACAAGTGACAAAGAAACACAAAAGCATACCATCTACGAATCGAAGATCAAACCACAAATTGAACTACTCTTAAGTTCATGAACTTCCAAACTTCAAACCAAGCGTCCGATTCAAGTCTAACCAATCTTAATTACGTCCAAGCGTTGCACAAGTTTCATGGGTGTTCATGATGCTACGATCACATTAAGTGTGTAAACAAACTCAAAGACAACACATTAAATACTTTTAAGATGCCATATATTCTAACATGATCCTTAACACATATAATTAAGTTCATTTGTCATAGATTTAGATAAAGGAAAAGTCAAGAAACCATCAAGTTCCAAAAGGCACAAAGAGGTATATAATTCCCCCTCCCGAGCATGAAAACCCTGGCACAGGCATATGCATGCCTCACCTCATATATGAATCACTCCTGCATGTATAAAATAATATTATCTAGTAGGAAAAATTCCTCAACAAAGCTAGGCAAAACACTTACCTCAAACAAGCTAAACCAATAGTCTAAAAATGCCTTCTCGCACAAATCAACCTCCGAACGCCTCGAATCTAGACAAAAACAACTCAATAACATCAAATAATGCCATAGGAATCAAACCCAAATGATAAAGGTTGAATCTTTAATCAAATATTCAAAGTCAACCAAAAAGTCAACCCGGGCTCGCACCTTGGAACTCGACAAAACTCAATAATTCTGAAAACCCATTTGAATATAAGCCCGATCATACAAGTTTCATACAAATCCGATTCTGAATTGATGTTGAAAACCCAATTATTCACTTTAAAATTTTTTTGCCAAAATCCCCAAATTACACTTTCTTATTTTCTAAGCCAAAACCCTCTTTTCTTCTTTAAGATTCCTTGATATAGAGCAAAAACCAATGATAGTTTCATGTTACAATCATAAATTTGAGTTAGTTTTACTTACCCCAATGAAGTAGATAAAAACTACCTTAAAAATCGCCTCTTCCCGAGCTCCAAAACCTTGTGAGATAAAGTAATTAAATCCGGAACAAGTAAAAACAATGCAGCAGCGTTCCTAGCTCGAATCAGATCCTAGATGATTTCGAAACGTATATGTGATAAGCCCAACATAATCCTTGTGAGATTTCATTCAAGATAGCCTTTTGAATATCCCAGTTTGGCTTTAAATTAAGGGAGATATGATACTTTGAAGTTATAAAGGAAGTCTGAAAATTTAAGGGACGCAACTGGTATTTTCGTAAATATTGCACCAGAATTCAACAATCACAAAATCTATGTTTTGGCACTCCAAAACTCATTTGGAACCTTCTGGACGCAAACCATATATGCATTTCAATCATAAAACATTCTACGAACCTGCTCGTGCCCTGAAAATTCCGAAAAGACGTTGTCTTAACCGGATGTTGACCGTGATCAAACTCCAAATCCTTAACTTAACTAGTATCTCAAGCAATGATTTATAACACACCCGAACCCCAGGGGACCCCATCCGATCATACCAAAAAGTACAAATATATTATCGAAACTTATCCAAAGGCTTAAAACACCTACGAAAACATCACAACAAAGAATCGCGGCTCTAACCGAATAGAATTTCTCTTCAGCAGTTAAATCTTTATTCCTTCAAAAGAGTCTCCGAATCATACTTACACACTTTGGATTACTTCCAAACTTTGCACACAAGTTCAAGTGAACTATATAGACCTATCAAAAATCTCAGAACACCAATTCGAGTCCAATAACATCAAAGTCAACTCTTAGTAAAACTTGTGAACTATTAAGTTCTTCAAATTGCCGATTTTCGACAGATAGTGTTCAAATTTTATAGGAACCACTAATAGTAAATCCGATCATAACAAGTCGAAAATCATCATACGACCCTATAGGAATCATAAAAATGCGATTCGGAGTCTGTTTATTTAAAAGTCAAACCTTTGTCAACTATTCCAACTTAAAGCTTCCAAATAAAGAGTCATTCTTCCAAATCAATCACAAATCACTCCAAAACATAAATCGGCCATACACACGAGTCATAATACATCATATGAAGTTAATTAAAGTCTCAAACTACCGAATGGAATGCTAAAGCTCAAAATGATCTGGTCAAATCATTACATTCTCCCCCATTTAAACATATGTTCGTCCTTGAACATGCCAAGAGTTGTTCCAAAGCTATCAGATAACTATATAAACTCACCATACACATACCCAGGGGTGATCCCACGTCACCTCTATATATCCACACAACCTAACTAATGACTTTATTCTTCAATAAACATACCTTATCCTAATCTAATTTCTCTAATTGCTCTAATTCTAGGTTCAATACCCTTATCTCACCCAGTACAGGCTGTGCGACTGACATTCCACACACAATGCCACCTAGAGCTACATATGATGCAATTCGCACTCAACTAGAGACAACTAGAATAAAACCAAAGATTGAAGGACAACCAAATAAGAGAATTGCCCAACAAGTCCGAGTCCGTTTACCCAAAAGTACCGAGTCCATTTACCCAAAAAGTCAAACCTTTATCAACTCTTCTAACTTAAAGCTTCCAAATCAAGAGTTATTTCTCCAAATCAATCCTAAATCACTCGAGAACCAAAATCGACCATACACACGAGTCATAACATCATATGAAGTTAATTAAAGTCTCAAACTACCGGAGGGAACGCTAAAGCTCAAAATGATCTGGTCGGATCATTACATTTTCCCCCATTTAAACATATGTTCGTCCTTAAACATGACACGAGTTGTTCCAAAGCTATTAGATAACTATATAAACTCACCATACACATACCCATGGGTGATCCCACGTCACCTCTATCCATCAACACAACCTAACTAATGACTTTATTCTTCAAAAAGCATGCCTTGTCCTAATCTGATTGCTCTAATTCCAAGTTATATACCCTTATCTCACCCAGAATAGGCTGTGAGACTGACATTCAACACATAATGCCATCTAGAGCTACATATGATGCAATTCGCACTCAACAAGCGACAACTCGAATATAACCAAAGGTGGAAGGACAACCAAATAAGAGAACTGCCCAACAAGTCCAACAGGTACAACTCTAACGACACCATACTATGAATTCATCCCACGATGGAGAAGAAAAACACACGAAATAACCACATCCTAACATAATCCCAATGCGGCATGTGGCTTCGCCCAAACATACTAATCCACATAGAATACCCTTCGAGCCATATTGCTTACAATCAACAACCAATGTGTATAAATAGAAACACGTAAAATGTATGACCATAGCCTTAGAGAAACAAATAGCATAATATACCCCAGACAAGAAAACCATAACCAAGGTGCAAATGACAATTCTACACTCCAAGTGCCATCTTGCTTGAATCTCGCCACAAGGCCTAAACGGAATTACACCAGATTTGTGAACAGTCAAGTGGTCTCACAATCCATCATAGCAGAAAAGAGCAACATAAGAAACAAATCAGGGCGCAAATAACATCCGTTCTGCCTGATGTCATACCCATGGTAAATGTCGTGCAAGAGTAAGCAAACATGATTCGATGTATAATTCACATTCTCTTTACGCATATAAACAGCCCACAAACAAATTCCGATAATCTCAAAATAGGTAAATAACATTTCAAAAGTCCGTAATAACCTATCCACAATACATACAATCAGTTGTCTAACTCTTAACATATCTTCACAGTCCACAACCAAGAAATAGTCTGCCTTTGAGAACATCCAGTCTCCAAACCTTGAGAATACAACCCATATCCGATCCTATCTACACTACTCAATAACTGACGCACCACTCATACACAGTCATCTCACAGTAAATACTCCATAAATCTTCTGTGCCGCACAGCCAAAACCTGAACATCAGTAGTCAAAATCTAGGCGTTTACCATAACACTAGTCAAGTACCCGCGAGTCAAAAACACAATGCGTCTCCTAACAGACAAACCCTTCTCAGGCTATAACATGAGGTACTAACATCCTCTAAACAACTAAAATCTCCCAGAAGTTCTAGAACTCATGACCTTCCTTTCAAAAATCGAACCATAACCTTGCGCACGGAATCTCAATCATATACCTCATATGTCATGCTATAATATGAAAACACGTGGATCCCATTTTCAACTATGAATCACATGTAGGAGACATCCTATAAACTGAAATCCTTCCACTAACTCAATCCCGTAGAACAAAATCACAACACGTAACGAACTCCCCATGCCTGCAAAGTACATCAATCACAAGTCATGGCCCATCGCAAACTCTTTAGAACTAACAACAACAACAACAACAACAACAACAACAACCCAGTAAAATCCCACAAGTGGGGATTTGGGGAGGATAGTGTGTACGCAAACCTTATCCCTATCTATAAAGGTAGAGTGGCTGTTCCTGAAAGACACTCGACTCAAGAATGTAAAACAAATGGAGCAATAGAGAAACAATAGCAACAACAATGCTATAAGACAGTGTAAGCAAATAATACAACAAATAATGACAGAGATCCATGGAAATGCAACAACAGAATAGCGCCAATCTCACTACTAATATTGACATACCGTATATAAAAAAGGTACTAGGAATAGGAACATTTCCCACTACTACAACTACTACTAGTAAGACGAGGAAAATGCTAGACTGTCTATCAACCCACCACCCTAATTTTTACCTCCACACCTTTCTATCGGGGGTCATAAATCAATTTGCACATAATCAAATCATTGGATCTAAATCCCTCTAAATCAACCATCACAGATACTGCCCAAAAGTAGATTTACCTCAAGATGAAAACGCTTGCGCTAAAGAACCCTTTAATGAATCTTAATATGCTTCTTTCACCTTTGTAATACTACAATGTAGAATCAATAATGATATAGAAATACCCACAAGTCTCGGCACCATCCAATTAAGGCCCCAAGTTTTATCCATACGCAAGTTCAAAAATCCCTTAATATCACGTATGAGTCCTGAGCCCATCAGAACCTTCTCGATAGTCATTGACCTTGCTCTAATCCCCAATGCGCATCAAATATGAACAACCTGCGTACCACAAGCACATGAATATCCAAAAGAAATAACTAAGCGATTCCTTTTTCCTTGCACATTACATCCACAACGAGTATCAAACTTGAATCATCCCAAGACCTCTACATGCCCATAAGGTGTAGTACGTCATATATCCAACCGATCTCATGCTCGAAATCATCCTTGATGAAATCTTTCTCAAATGGTAGATAATCCACAAGCATATCATAGCCCAAGAACAAATATAGCATGACCATGCAATTTCATCGTCGATAGTAGACTCTCCCACTTAGCTCGTAACCATAGTACACATCATCTGATTGCCACATTACTCTTCCTTCATAACTTCCATGATCTCATTCTGCTATCCAACTAAATTCTTCATAAACACATATAATCACTAGTCATAAAACACTCTAAAGACTTTGCCAAGTACATACTCATCCTTGTGATAGTCGTGCGAGCCTCTACAAACAATCCGAACTCCAATCATACCACATACATCCCACTAGATAAAAGGAAAACTCTTCACAAGAACATCATAAGGATCAGACAACCCCAAAACATTTCGCAGGAGATAACCCACCTACTTAGCCTCAAAGTGGCATCTCTCTATGACCCTATCATGGTCACCACCCTTGGCAATCGCTTAATATTCCCAAGTTCGTACTCAACGACTAGATAGAAGAATCCGACTCGTACCCCAAATGAACAACTGAAGGATCTACTACTGCATTCGTTTCCAAGACTAGAAAACATAGCGCAATGATAATTAATCATCTATAGACTTTTTGTCACGAACCAAATCCCAAACCCAATCGTGATGGCGCCTCTCGTGAAGACAAGCCCAGCCAATTCGAACCATAACTCATTTTAAGCAGTTAATTTAACAAGAGAACAACAACAACACAGTTTAATAGTATTCATTTATGGAAAAACATAGTGAACCATCCCAATAACAGTTCAAACCGGGATGTCACAACGTCATGAGCAACTAATGAAATGCTAATAATAAGATTACTATTACAATATCTTTGGCACAATTTTTTGAAGAAAGTGGAAACAACAAATAAAAGAGATACGGGGCTGCGGACGCCAATAACTACCTCGTAGTCTCTGAATCACCACTCTGACAGTCGTAGTCAATGCCTCGGAGCGGAATCAATAACGCCTGTATCTGCACGCATGGTGCAGGGAGTAATGTGAGTACTTCTAACACAGTGAGTAATGCATATAAATAATGACTGAAAGTAAGGAAACATGTAGAGACAAGGCAATACATCATGAAGCAGTAAACCATTGTTTGAAAACAATAAATCAGTAAGAAATCATTTAAAAATCTTCCCAGCTCTGGTTACCAGTTGCCATTGTTAAAAACTGTAACCTATAGTTGTCATCATTACCAACTGTAATATCGCTGGGCTCAGTATCAATCTCACAGCTCTGGTTACCAATTGTCATTGTTACCAACTGTAATATCCCTTCGGCTTTGGTTACAAGTTGCCATTGTTACCAACTGTAACCTACAGTTGTCATTGTTACCAAATGTAATTATCACAATGGGTACCCACTCTCACTGGGGGTGTACAGACTCCGGGAGGGGCCCCTTACGGCCCAAGCGCAATATCAAGCCACCTCGTGCAATATATCTAGGCCCTCGGCCTCATATCAATCAAGCCACCTCGTGGCGTACATCAAGTATCTCAGGCCCTCGGCCTCATCTCACTCAGTAAAACCTCAAATTCGGCCCTCGGCCGCACTTAGTTAGAAAATCATCACATGCCCCTCGGGCACAGTAAACAGTAGTTTTCAGCCCAAAAACATCATTTAAATATCATTTAAATCTCAAAACTGAGTAAAAGTAGCTGAGCTGTAAATAGTGGAAGAACAACATGACTGAGTTCAAGTATGAATCAGAACAGTGAGTAAACAGTGATAAATTACCCCTGAAGGGTTCAAATAACCGGCACGAAGTCCAAATAAATATAGCAATCAGCCCCAATCATGATGATACAAATAAGTTTCAATCAATTAAGTAGCAAAAATCGTCAATCGGGACAGACCAAGTCACAATCCTCGGTAGTAAATGACCCCATGCTCATCATCGAGCAAGTGCCTCACCTCAATATAGCACTACGATGTGCAAATCGGGGGTTTCAAACCCGCAGAACATCATTTACAATGACTACTCACATCAAACAGGTTGCCCTTCGAATTGGCCTCCACGTGCGTCGAATCTATCCAAATTCAGAACAACGTCACAATATGTTGAGGGAACAAAGCCCACCCGAAAACAATCAGTAAATACTAAGAAATCCCAAAATTAAAAAAACCTCGAGCCCCGGGCCCACTTCTCGAAGTTTAAAAATTTTCACATCAACGGGTTCCTTATCTCCTAACGAGTTCACCCATACAAAAATTATCAAATTCCGACATCGAATTGGCTTTCAAATCTTAAATTTTCGTTCTTGCAAGATTTGGCAAAAAAAAAAACTGATTTTTCTTCCATGGATTCATGGATTCATGATGTAAATGAGTGTGGAATCATGATCTATGAAGGATTTATGATAAAGAACACTTACCTCCTTCAAATTTGTGGAAACCCCTCTAAAAATCGCCCAAATCGAGCTCCCCCAACTCTATTTTGTCAAAATGGCCAAAACCCCCCTTTTTTATAGTTTTTTCTGCCTCGGGCGCCACAGGTGGCGCTGGTTCCAGTAGCCAGAGATTCTCTGACACAAAAATAGGTATAACTTTCTCATACGGTGCCCGTATTGGACGATTCTTTTTGCTATGACTCTGAAATTTCGATACGGATCTAATGAATCAATTAAAACTGAATTTAGAGAAAATTTGCATAATATGATACCACTTATTCTTGAAGAGACGACATCGACACGTTCTTGAAGTGCCCAAGTTAAACTCCATCAATCCAAAATCCATTCGAGGCCCTCGGGACTTCAACCAAATATATCAACAAATCTTAGAACATCATATGGACTTAATTGAGGCCTCAAATCACATCAAACAACGCTAAATACATGAATCATACCCCAATTCAACCTAATGAAACTAATAAATTCTAACTTCTACATACGACGCCGAAACCTATCAAATCGAATCCGATTGACATCAAATATTGCACGCAAGTCATAAATAACATAACGGACCTTTGAACGATTTCAAAACTGGATTGCGACCCCGATATCAAAAAGTCAACTCCTCGGTAAAACTTTCCAAAAATCTTCTATTTTCCAACATTTACCAAAATATGTTGAATTGTCCTACGGACTTTCAATTTCAAATCCGGAAATATGCCTAAGTCCGAAATTACCATACGAAGCTATAGAAACTCTCGAAATTCCAGTCCGACCCTCGGATCAAAATCTCGCCTAACAACCGGAAGTCGCCAAAATACTAACTCCACCAATTCAAGCCTAATTCTACACCGGACCTCCAATACCAATTCTGATCACACTCCTAAGATATAAACCACCTCCCAAAGCTAACCGAACCATTAGAACTCACATCTGAGCCCTCTATCTCATAAGTGAACATCCGGTTGACTTTTCCAACTTAAACCTTCTTAGAAGAGACTAAGTGTCTCATTTCTTACCAAACCCACTCCGAACGCTAACTACTCAACTCGATCACATAAAACACGGATAACGAAGCATAATGAGACAGAAAATAGGAAAAACAGAACGGTAACTCACGAGATGACTAGCCGGGTCGTCACACCTTTGTAGTCCATCCACAGCATGACACGTCATCAGTGCATAGCAGATCCCGAGTGCACAATATCACATACGAGTGAGTAGAAGAAAATCAAATATATGGGCTTCAATTTGAAACGAGGCCGCACGATAATGAGAGAAAGGTGAGAAGTTTCCTAGATGCCCTGTAGCCTCTCAAAGATAAGTACGGACGTCACCATACATATCCTCAAGACTCCACTAGACACTTGCTCATGACTCGTAGAACATATAAATCTAGAGCTCTAATACCAACTTGTCACCACACAAAATCTACCTAGTCGTGATGGGACCTAACCCAAGTGCTAGGTATGGCCAAACATAGAGTAAGATAACTCAAGTGAAGGATCAATAACAACAAGAATTAACTTAATTGAAATCTATAGCACAACACAAGGACTTATGTATAAGTTATGAGTTGCTATGATTTAGATTTACAAAAGTGATATGAAGAATAAATACAATATCTATTTGATCTTTACATAAACAATATTTAAAATTTTAACTACCATGAACAAGAGAGGGGAATGATGGTACGTGGTCAATGCAACAGTCCATCTTCCAGAGCTACACAACTCCAAGATCTGCATGCAATGTGCAGAAGTGTAGTATAAGTACAACTGACCTCATGTACTCAGTAAGTATCTTGACCAACCTCAATGAAGTAGTGACGTGGTTTTGAGTTAAAAGATACTCACCTATTATTTTACTTGTGCATATGATAAGCATAAAGAGTAAATAGACACACGAATACTCACGTAATAAATGAAGAAAGAATATAAATGATAGAGGGCACAAAATATCATCAGTTCTCAATCTCACAACACAATACGGTAAAAGAAATCAATAGACAAGAATTACCATAATACATCTTCTCTGCTGCGGCGCGCAACCCGGTCCACATATATATAATATCGTCTCGCCGTGCAACCCAATCCGATTTATATTATCAATATCATTGAGGAGTGCAACCCGCAACATGTAATATCAACACCGTTGCGGCATGTAAATCGATCCCATATATAATATCAATATCGTTGCGGTGTGCAACCCGATCCCATAGATAATATCAATACTGTTGCAGGGTGCAATCGGATCTCATATATAATATCAATACTGTTGCGGCATGCCACTCGATCCCATATATAATATCATTACCATTGCAGCGTGCAACCCGATCCCATATATAATAAGATCATATGAAACTACAACAACACCAAGAACAGGAATGTTCACAACGTAACACCAGGAAAACGAACACGCGGTATTCAGCTAGGAAACACAAACTCAAATGAAGTAAAATGGGCAACCCAGTATCAGAGAGCTAGTCTCCCTTATAGAAAGACAAGGATTTCCCAAATTATAAAGACACAACCAATTTAAATGTCGCCTCATCCGGCAAAGCAAAGTGGAGTAGGACATAAAATGAGCAAAGATATTTGGAAAGTAAAAACAACTATCAAATGGAGGTATTTAATAAGTAAAATCATGTAACAAGTAGAGGCATGTAACAAGTAAAAGCACCTAGTAAGTGAAAGCATATACTAAGTGAAGGCGTGTAACAAGTCAAGGCGTCTAATAAATATATCACGTAACAAAAGAGGCATGTAACATGTAAGGGCTAGTAACAAGTAAAGACATGAATTTAGAAGGACATGTAGTAGAAGTAAATCAAGTATAAGCATAAGAGTAACAATAACAGACAAGGTAGGAACATGGATATAGTAGAAACATGAAAAATAGGAAACACAGAGGTAAATACATAAGCAACACAAGCATGAAAGTAACATACAAAAAAACAAACATTACCAGAAACTGAAGTAGAGCGCTTGTAAATGTTTAAAGTTCGAGTAATCATAACAAAAATCCAACTACCACTCATTTCACATGGTAACAACCAACCGGCCGATCGTATTTCAAATCGCACAACCAACACTCATCGTGCTAATGTTATATCAATACGCACAAAAATATCGCTCATGTCAAACATTGCCCTAAGGCCCCAAACATCATCTCTTATTAGGGATAAGGAAGCTCAAGTAGCATGATAATAACTAGTATAGATGGGTGTTCCTGATGCTACGGTAAAATTAAGTATGTCAACAGTCTCAAAGACAACACATTAAATCTTTTTTAAGATGCCATACATTCTAATATGATTCCTAACACATAATTAAGTTCATTAATCATAGAATTTAATGAAATAAAATTCAAGGAATCACCAAGTTCCACAAGACACAAAAAGGTATATAATGCCCCCTCCCGAGCATGAAACCCCTGGCACATGCATATACGCGCGTCACCTCATATATCTATCACTCCCGCATGTAGCAAACAACACTATTTAGTAGGAAAAAATTCCTCAATAAAGCTAGGTAAGATACTTACCTTGAACAAGCTAAACAAATACTCTAAAAATGCCTTCTCGCGTGAATCGACCTCTGAACGCTAATCTAGGCAAAAACAACTCAATAACATCAAATAATGCCATAGAAATCAAACACATATGTAATCAAATAATCAAAATCAACCAGAAATTTAACCTGGGACCACACCTCGAATCCAGAAAAAAAACTCGCAAATTTCAATAACCCATTCGAATACAAGTCCAACCATACAAGTTTCATCAAAATCTGACTCTGAATCGATATTCAAAGCCCAATTATTCACTTTAGAAAAATTTTACCAAAACCCCCAAAATGCATTTTCTTATCTCTCAAATCAAGACCCTCTTTTCTTCTTTATGATTCCTTGATTTGGAGCCAAAATCAATGATAGATTCATGTTATAATCATAAATTTGAGTTTGGTTTATTTACCCCCAATGAAGTAGATGAAAACTCCCTCAAAAATCGCCTCTTCCCGAGCTCTAAAAACAAATTTTGAAAAAAGTAAAGAAACAAATACAGTAGTTGTCCCTAATCAAATTGGATCGTAGATGATCCCGAAACTTATATTTGATAAGCCTAACATAATCCTTGTGAGGTTATAGCCGAGATAATTTTGAATCACCTAATTTGGCTTTAAAATGAGGGATATATGATGTTTAAAAACACATTCGAGCCCCTCGAGAACCCATCCAATCATACCAATTATTTCAAATATATTTTCAAACTTATCCAAAGGCATAGAACACCTACGAGAACATCATAACAACGAATTGAGGCTCAAACCGGGTAGAATTTCTCTTAAGTTGTTAAATCTTTATTCCTTCAAGAGAGTGTCTCATACTTACACACTTCGAATTACTTACAAACTTTGCACACAAGTTCAAGTCAACCACGTAGACCTACCCAAAGTCTCGAAACACCAATTGAAGTCCAATAACATCAAAGTCAACTCTTAGTCAAATATATGAATTCTTAAGTTCTTCAAGTTGCTAACTTTTGCTAAATAATGTCGACTTCTTCTAGGAACCTCAAAGATAAAATTCTAACATACATACAAGTCCAAAATAATTATATGAACGTACTGGAACCATCAAAACCAAGTTTAAAATCCATTTACCCAAAAGTCAAACATTGGTAAACTCTTCAAACATAAAGCTTCTAAATCGAGAGTCATTCTTCCAAATCAATCAAAAATCACTCAAAAACCAAAATCGACCATACACACAAGTCAGGTGAAGTTACTCTAAGCCACAAACCACTAAATGGAATGCTAAAGTTCAAAAACGACTGGTCAGATCATTACAACTATGTGGTGAATTTTTCCATACTATGTTTTGTTAGATGGTTTCATATGAACTAGTATTTATATTGATATTAGGATCGGGTTGCATGTCGCAACAGTATTTATATTTATATTGTGATCGGGTTGCACCCCGCAACAGTATTCATAATGATATTGGAATTGGGTTGCACATCGCAATATTATTTATTGATATTTGGATCGGATTTCACACCACAAATATATTTGTTATTGATATTTTGTTATGATCTTTGTGAGTATTTCATGATTATTTTTTCCTTAGGGAATGGTTCATAAGGTTATGTCTTTGTTTGCCATGTCTGTTAACTTGCTCCTTAGTTCTCCGGTTGATGTTCTTACTATTGTTCGTCATATCTATTACCTTGTTTTCCTGCTTATTATCTACACAGATAAATATTAAGTGAGTACATTTTGACTTAAAACCTCGTCACTACCTCACTAAGGTTAGTCAAGATACTTACTGAGTCATGGGGTCAGTTGTTCTATACTACACTTTTGCACCTTGCATGCAAATTTTGGAGCAAAGCTACTGTAGATGACGAGGCAAGCATTAGGGATGTACCAGCATTTTGGATTCAAGCTAAATAGTTGTATAGTGGTTTGGGACTTTAAATTCTGTTTATGTAAGCTTCAAGCAGATGTTATATTTAATCATTATACCATCTTTTTAAATCTAAATCTTAGTAGCTCATAACTTGTATTACCAATAATTGGGATAGTTGTATGGATTTTCCGCCATCTTATTTATTGTTGTTATATGATTCTCCATTTGAGTTATGTTATTTATTGTTTGGCTCACCTAGCATGTTTGGATTAGGTTCCATCACAACTTGGTGGGATTTTGGGTCGCGATAAATTGGTATCAGAGCACTAGGTTCATAGGTTATATGAGTCACGAGCAAGTGTCTATTGGAGTCTTGTGGATTGGTATGATGATGTCCAAACGTATCTTTGAGAGGGTATAACGCATCGATGTGAGGGTAGTAGGTGGGTTATCTCCTTCGAAAGATTTGACGTTGTGTGATTCTTATGATGCTTTCAATGGAATGTATATACTACAATGTTAGGACACTGGAGGAAGTTGGCTTGATTTTTGTGAAGATGAGTACGTATCCAGAAGATGATCAAAGTGTGTTTTGAATAGTTCTATGCAAGCTTATATGGAGATTCAGCTAGATAGCAGCACGAGACCATGGCGAGTTAAGAAGGAAGGGCATTATCAGATGAGGTGTTTGTGGCTCCAAGCCAATTGGGGGAGTCTACCATCGATGATCAGGTCATTTGGGCATGTGTTGCTATAGTTCCTGTATTATGATGCATTGTGGATTTGATATGGTTTGAGAAGGGGGCCATTGAGGAATATTTTGGCAAGGAATTTGCTGGACGCATTAAAGTAATATACTTTATTGATATATGAAGGTTGTGGGATGACTCAAGTTTTAAATTGATCAAGGATGAGGTGTGAATTTGCTTTTGAAGTATTCATGTTCTAATAGAGCACTAGTTGTTCATCATGTTTGGCTATGTATTCGGAGATTGAGCATAGTAGATGACTCTTGGGAGAGGTTCTAGTGAGTTTAAGTTCAAGGAGGTGGTATTTAAGGATTTATCGAATTTTGTTGTGTGGCTAAAGATTTGAGATTTGCTTGGATGGTGTCGAGACTTGCAGTATTTATATATTATTATTGATTCTAAATGAAAGTATTAGTGGGATGAAAGAAATAACTTCTTATTCGCATAAGGTCTCTTCAGAGCGAGCATTTCAGCTTGAGCTACTTTTGGGTTTGGTAGTCTGCATGACTTGGTTGATTTACATGGATGTAGTTTTACTGTCTTCGCTATGTGCTAATATGTTTCCAAGAGTTCATGATGGTTTTGGCCATGGCACGAGGTTGCTGACTTCTACATGTATAAAAGGTTTGTGCATATCAAAGTGGTTTCCTGGAGTGAGTTAAGTGGAAAGGTTTTTGGTTGATAGAGTGTTTATCTTATGGGTGATTCAGAGTTGAAGATGAGATTCTCCTTTTTTGGGTATTGTATCACAGTAGATTCGGAGAGCTACGTGAGTCATTGGGATTAAATGGACAAGGTTGTGGTTGAGTTTTGAAGGGAAAGGAATGAGTTCTAGAAAGCAAGGGAGATTTCAGATGTTCACTAAAAGAGGTATGTGTTGTAGGATACGCATTGTATATTGTTTCACTAAAGGAGAGTTGCATTTTCCATATTCTTGAAATTTAGAGACCGGATGCTCTCGGAGGCAGACTATTACTTGGTTGCAGACTACGAAGCAGTGATAAGGATTAGACAGTTGATTTTATTTGTTATGGCTAAGTAACTGTGGACTTTTGGAAAGTTATATACCCATTTTGGGATGATCGGAATTGATTTGTGTCACGACCCGAATCCCAAACCCGATCGTGATGGCGCCTCTCATGAAGACAAGGCCAGCCAATTCAGACTAAACTTCATTCAAACAGTTAAAAAATATGAAAATAATATAAATACGGTTTAATAAAAGTAATTTGCAGAAAAATATAGTGAACCATCCCGACTACAGCCCGAACCGGGGTGTCACAAAGTCACGAGCAACTAATGAAAATCCTAATAATAAGATTACTATTACAATATCTTGGCAAAACTATTTGAAGATACTGGAAACAATAGGATAAAAGAGATACGGGGCTGCGGACACCAATAGCTACCTCGTAGTCTCTGAATTGCCGCTCTGACAGTAGTAATCAATGTCTCGGAGCGGAACCGATAACGCCTGAATCTGCACACATGATGCAGGGAGTAATGTGAGTACTTCCAACTCAGTGCGTAATAATTATAAATCACATATGTGGGTAAGAAAACACGTAAGGCTTAGAGCAATCCACAACGAAACCGTAACACGTAAATATTCTAAGCAAATAACATGAAGTAAATGAGAACAACACCAACACAACAAAATACATTACACAACATGACTCTCGTGGCGGCGTGCCACCCGATCCCTGGGTACCCCGCGCTCACTATGGGGGGTTCAGACTCCGGGAGGGGCTTCTTACGGCCCAAGCGCTATATCTCATGATGGAGTGTCACCCGATCCATTCACATCACATCTTGTGGCAGCGTGCCACCCTATCCCATTCGAATCATTTAAAAAATATCATTTGAATTTTCAAAACTGAATTTAAGAAGTGAATCAATTCAGTTAATAAATAGTGATAAATTACCCCTGAAGGGTCCACATAACCGGCAAGAAGCGCAAATATGATTTGGATAACAGTGACATTTACCCCTGAAGGGTTCACATAACCGGAACGAAGCCCAATTATGATTTGAATAAACAGTAACATTTACCCCTGAAGGGTTCACATAACCAGCACGAAGCCCAGATATGGCAAGCAGCCCAAATCATGATGATATCAATAAAATTAACTCAATTATGTAGTAAAATCATCAATCGGGGCGGACCAAGTCACAATCCCCAGTAGTAAACGACCTCACGCTCATCATCGAGCACGTGTTTCGCCTAAATGTAGCACTATGATGTGGAAAGGAAAGGATAATATTTTCGCAGATTTTCTTTGCAAGCTGAAGATGATCTGGATTCATTCCTGAGTGACTGGCTTTTGTCGGATTGATGTTTTCATTTTTCTTGAAAGGGAGCTTGATAAAAACTCTTGGTTTTTCCATAATGGGCTTTTCCCTTTCTTCATGAAATCCTTGTGGGATTCAGCACATGAATGTTCAATGAGATTCTGCTCAATCTCTTTGATCTGTTCGTCATCGGTGATTTGGAATAGCCTTGGAATTTCAGAATAAGGTCTGAACTGCTTTTTAAAAGCTATCCCGTTGGCCTTGATCTGGAGTTGATCTTTAAGCTGCCTATAAATGTCAAATCCAATAATAAGATCTTTTCCTGGCACATCAGATCCTACCAGCTTGGTTCTGTACTTCAATGCTGGGAAGAACTCAATCGTGACTGGGTGCTTTGTAATGATAGTTGTGGTTAAGATTGCATTTGATGCAGTATTGAAATCCTTGAAATGCGGCACCCATTGATCTTCAGGGAAAACAGCAGGATTTATGAGTGAGGATGCAGCTCCTGTGTCGATGAAAGCAATAACTCGAGCTGGTTTATCCCATTTGGATGAATAGACTTTGAGTTCTACTTGAGGTACGACTGTGAGAGCACTGATCTCCTCTCGGGCCGCGATCACTGGTTTTGAAATTTGGTACTGATTATTGCCTTGATCTTCATAGATATCGAGAGAGAATATAGTTTCTTCATTAGGTTCATCATCCATAGAGAATATGGATTCAAGGTCCTCTTCTTTTGCAAGATGTATGCCGGTGTAATCTTCAATCTCTTCCAGGAGTTTGACAGCTCTTCTTGATTGGGGACAATTTTTTTGAAAAATGTCCAATTTTGTGGCAAATAAAGCATCTGTCCTTCTTGTGAAAATTTCCTGGCCTTCTGCGTCTAAAATGTTTTGTGCGCCTTTTGGATCTTGAACGTCCATCTGGAATTATTGGCCATCTGAATCTCCTGAATTCTTTCCGTCGTCTGGACGAGCTGCAGGAACATCCTGATCCAGTGATTAGATCAGTTTTGCGGCATGCTTTGTCAAGCGCTGGATTGTGCTGGATAATTTGCTTTATGGCTGAGCGCTTTGTACAAATGTCATCCAATGCGATGAAAATAGCCTGCCTGATGTAACCAATTTGTGGGATGGTTATGGACTGGAACTTTTCTTCAATGATGGTCATGGCTCGGCTTGCTAGCAATTTTGGAAGGGAAGAGACGAAGGCTTGCTTCAGATTGATGTCTCCGCCGATTTCAAAATATATCTTGGCCATTTTTTGAAAATGTCTGTCAATATCATTTCTGTCAAATGACACACACTTCATCTCGAAGAGTTGTCTTCGCATTTTCTCCTGTCGTTGGCCAGTGTCTCCGCAGAAAAATTCATGTAGGACCCGGATGTTGAAGGCAAAATCTTGGGAAGTAAGAAAATATTCTTGTCTTGAAATCCAAGTGAGTTCCACCAATCTCTGAGGATTCCCGAGAATCGTGAAGTGAGTTCAGACAAGATGGCATACTTCTCGCGTTCTACCAAATTTTTGGTCATCATCCATGTATAGAAGTCTTGGATTCTCTGAGGCCATTGTGAAACCTTGACGTCGTCCAAGGTGAAAGTATGGAAATCAGTTCCAACTGGTTTGGATGCCATGGGCTCAAATCTTCTTTCTGGGATTGGTTCATCGGTCATGCCTTCTTGTTCGTCATCTATCTCAGATACCTCTGGCTCTCTTGGCTGATTGACAAATATTGGGGGATTATCGTCTTCGGAAGAGTTCGTCATGGATTCATTGCTTGATTAAAAGCTATCTTCCGTTGAGTCGTCTTCTGATGAATTTAGGGATTCGGACCATGGAGTCTCTTCTTCTGATATGCATCTTGGTTGAGAGACATAGAAGTCTGGAGCCTTCTGGTTAGAGATCATAAGATTTTCTAGGTTGGATCCTTTCGAACTTTCTGCATGGTCTCGTCTTTTCTTGGCTTGTTTTTGTGCTGCTTGGGCATCTTTCCGTTCCCAAACCCATTTTGCAATATCAAACTCCTGTTCTTCTTTTGCGGGTTGGGTGAAGGAGAATGGATTTTGTGAGGCAGACGGAAAAGTAGAAAAGGTGTTGTCTAATTTAGGTGGGGAATATGGTTGTGGAGACATCGGGAAAAAGGTAGATTTTGAGGTGACAACTGGAGTTGTTTGTGGCTTAAGGTGGTCATTTCTCAAGTGTTGGATCTGTTCTTTGATGGAAACTGTCTCTTTTTGTTGTTGTTGGAAGAAGTGGAATAGTGAAGTTCCTGGCGGACAAATCTCATATTGTAAATTTGCCATCCTCTGTTCCAACGCTTTGATTAGTCTTCAGAACATCATTTAAGATCATTACTCACCTCAAACCGGCTAAATCCTTAGCCCACGACGCCCTTGCCTTTTGAATTGGCCTCCACGTACGTCAAATCCATCCAAATTCGAAACAATCACGTCACAATATGTTGAGGGAACAAGGGCCACACGAAAAATATAGAAATTACTAAGGAATCCCGAAATTACCAACACCTGAACCCCGTGCCCACTTCTCGAAATTCAGTAATTTTCACCTCAACGGTTCCTTATCTCATCACGAGTTCACCCATACAATATTTATTAACTTCCGACATCGGCTCGACCTTTAACTCTCAAAATCCGAGCTTAAGGTCTTCCACAATTTTTTTCCCAACTTAAATCACCAGTAAAAATGCTAAAAACAGCTATAATCTTAGGTAATTCTTTCAAAATTGAGTTAGGAATACTTGCCCCGATGTTTCTCTTGAAGCCTTCCAAAAGTCCTTCAAGATTTCGCTTCAATACGAGTTCCCTTGCTCCAACTGCGTTCAAGATGGTCAAAGCTCCCTTCCTTATGAGCTTGTTCAAGAAATTCTCCCTTTGGATATAGTTTTGAGGTTGATTTGTTGTGATTCTATGGTGTTTGGAGGTGTTTCTCTTCGTGGGTAACGAAAATGGGTTTTGCATCGCAAAATGGGCACCGAGTTCTATTTATAGAGTGGTCAAAAATCGAGTTAAAACACTTTTGCCCGGCCAAATATGCGATCGCATACTTGTCGTATAACAGTTATGCGATTCAAATATTTGACGTAGCCATTGCGAAGATAGCCCTAGCCTTCACCGTGAAATCAACAAAAAGTGTGGTTTGCGGTTCGCATTTCATGTTTTGCGATCGCATTCTCGTTGCATTCCTGACGTAGATTTTTGTTGAACTTTGTGTCTTAGTGGGCGATCTCCACTGTCAAATATGCTGTTCGCATTTCAGGTTTGCGGTTCGCATTCTGGCCGCATTTGGTCGCGAATCTTACCCAGATTTCTGCTTGTGTTTGCGACTTCACTGTGAGATATGCAGTTCACATTTGAGTTATGCGGTCCGTATTCTCACCTGATTTATCTGCTACTTTTGCTTTTCCAACGATGGTTTAATCCGTTTAACCACTCAAAACTCACCCGAGGCCTCAGGAACCTCAACCAAACACGCCAACATATCCCATATCATTATTCAAACTTGTTCCAACCATAGGAACGCCCAAAACCAAATTCGCGTTGGATTCAAGCCTAAGGATTTCAAAATCTTCTAAATCGCTCTTTTGATCTAAACCAACTTACGTCCGAATGACCTGAAATTTTGCACACAAGTCATAAATTACATATCAAAGCTGCAGCAACTTTCGAAATTCCATTTCAACCCTAGGATCAAAATCTCGCCTATCAACCGGAAATCGCCAAAATTCTAACCTCGCCAATTCAAGCCTAATTCTACACCGAACCTTCAAAATCAATTCCGATCGCACTCCTAAGTCATAAATCACCTCCCGAAGCTAACCGAACCATCGGCATTCACATCCGAACCCTCTAACTCTTAAGTCAACATCCGGTTGACTTTTCCAACTTAACCCTTCTTAAAAGAGACTAAGTGTCTCATTTCTTAGCAAATTCACTCTGAACGCAAACTACTCAACTCGATCACATAAAATACGGATAACGAAGCATAAATTAAGTAGGAATGAGGAAGACAGAGTGGTAACCCACGAGACAACTGGCCGGGTCGTCACATTCTCCCCCTCTTAAAAAAACATTCGTCCTCGAACGACTCAAGAAGCATACCTGAAGTCTCAAATAGGTGAGGGTATATGCTCCGCATCTCCTGCTCGGTTTCCCAGGTAGCCTCCTCCACGGACCGACCTCTCCACTAAACTTTCAGTGAAGCTATCTCCTTGGACCTCAACTTCCGAACCTGCCGATCCAAAATCGCCACTGGCTCTACCTCATAGGTCAAATTATCACCCAACTGAATCGTGTTGATGTCCAAAATATGAGACGGGTCTCCAATATACTTCCGGAGCATCGAAACATGAAATACTAGGTACACGCTCGACAGCCTGGATGGCAAAGCAAGCTCATAAGCCACCTCCCCAACTCTTCGAAGTACCCAACTCCCTCTGCACGGCCTTCCAGAACTGCAAAGTGAACTGCGTACCTCTATATTAAATGATAGAAATTGGAACACCATGCAGCCGGACAATCTCTCGGATATAAATCCTTGCCACCGTTCTGAAGAATAGGTAGTACACACAGGAATGAAGTGCGCGGACTTGGTCAGCCGATCCACAATCACCCAAATAGCATCAAACTTCTTCGAAGTCCGTGGAAGTCCAACAACAAAGTCCATAGTGATCTACTCCCATTTCCACTCGGGAATAGCTATATGCTGAAGCAAACCACCCGGCCTCTGATGTTCATATTTTACTTGCTGACAGTTGAGACACCGAGCTACGAATCCCACAATATCCTTCTTCATCCTTCTCCACTAAAAATGTTGCTTCAAATCCTGGCACATCTTTGCGGCACCCGGATGAATGGAATACCGTGAGCTATGGGCCTCCTCCAGAATCAACTCTCGGAGCCCATCCACATTGGGTACACAAATCCGGCCCTGCATCCTCAACACTCCGTCGTCGCCGATGGTCACATCTTTAGCATCATTATGCTGCACTCTGCCCTTAAGGACAAGCAAATGGGGATCGTCATATTAACGCTCCTTGATGCGATCGTATAACGAAGACCGAGAAACCACGCAAGCCAATACCTAATGGGATTCCGAGATGTCTAATCTCACAAACCTATTGGCCAAGGTCTGGACATCGACTGCGAGAGGTCTCTCTCTAATGGGAATGTATGCCAAACTCCCCATGCTCACTGCCTTTTGGCTCAAAGCATCGGCCACCACGTTGGCTTTTCCCAGATGGTATAGTATAGTAATATCGTAATCCTTAAGCAATTCTAGCCATCGCCACTGCCTCAAATTTAGTTCCTTCTGCTTGAACAAATGTTGAAGGCTACGATGATCGGTGAACACCTCACAAGATACGTCATACAAGTAATGCATCCAAATCTTTAAAGCATGAACTATGGCAGCCAGCTCCAAATCATGCACAGGGTAGTTCTTCTCATGAGGCTTCAACTGACGATAAGCATAAGCATTAAGTCTACCCTCCTACATTAATACACAACCGATCCCAATTCTTGAGGCATCACAATATACGGCATACGAACCCGAGGCTGACGGTAGAACCAATACTGGAGCTGTAGTTAAGGCTATCTTGAGCTTTTGAAAGCTCTCCTCACATTTGTCCGACCATACAAATGGAACACCCTTATGGGTCAATTTGGTCAAGGGAGATGCAATGGATGAGAATCCCTGAACAAACTGGTAATAATAGCCTGCCAATCCTAGAAAGCTACGAATCTCTATGACCGAGGACGGTCTAGGCCAACTCTGGACCGCCTCTATCTTCTTTGGATCAACCTGTATACCCTCGTTGGACACCACGTGTCCCAAGAAAGCCACTGAGCCGAGCCAAAACTCACACTTGGAGAATTTTGCATAAAGCTTCTCCTCCCTCAATCTCTGTAACACAATTTGCAAATGTTTCGCTTGCTCTTCCTGATTACGCGCGTACACCAGAATACCATCAATGAATACCACCATGAACGAATCCGGATAAGGCCGAAATACATTGTCCATTAACAACATGAACGCTGCCGGGGCATTGGTTAACCCCAAAGACATGACAAGAAACTCATAGTGGCCATACCTAGTCCAGAAAGCAGTCTTAAGAATATCTGCATCCCTGATCTTTAACTGGTGATAGCCTGAACGAAGATCAATGTTAGAGAACACTCGTGCTCCCTGAAGCTGGTCAAATAAATCATCGATGCGAGGCAAAGGATATTTGTTCTTGATTGTTACCTTGTTCAACCGCCTATAATCGATGCACATTCTCATCGTGCCATCTTTTTTTTTCACAAATAGAACCGGTGCACCCCAAGGTGACACACTAGGCCGAATGAACCCCTTATCTAGGAGTTCCTGAAGTTGCTCTTTCAACTCCTTCAACTCTTCTAGTGCAATATGATATGGTGGAATAGAGATGGGCTGAGTGCCCGACACCAGGTCAATACCGAAATCAATATCCCTGTCCGGCAACATGCCCAGCAGGTCTACAGGAAATACATCAGGGAAATCCCGCACCATTGGAATAGAATCGATGCTTGGAGTCTCAGCTCCAACATCCCTCACAAACGCTAGGTATGTAAGGCAACACTTTCCAACCATATGCTGGGCTTTCAAGTACAATATCACCCTACTAGGAATATAATCGTTCACGCCACGCGACTCGATCCGCGACACACCCGGCATAGCCAAGGTAACTGTCTTAGCATGACAGTCTAAAATAGCACGACATGGAGATAGCCAATCCATGCCAAGAATGACATCAAAATCTACCATGCTTAGTAGCAATAGGTCAAATCGGGTCTCCAGACCCCCAATAGTTACTGCACATGACCGGTACACACGGTCCACAATAACAGTATCGCCCACCGGGGTAGACACATAAACAAGTAAAGCAAGAAACTCTCAGGGCATACCCAAATATTGAGCAAAATATGAGGACACATATGAATAAGTGGAACCGGGATCAAATAATACAGAGGCATCTTTTTGGCAGACTAAAACAATACCTGTAATAACGGCATCTGAAGCACTGGCATCTGTCCTGCTTGGAATAGCATAGAATCGGGCCTGGCCACCGCCTACTCCACCTCCCCCTCTTGGGCGGCCTCTGGCTGCCTGACCTCCACCCCTGACTGGCTGGGTGGGTGGTAGGGTAACTAGATCAGAAGTCGAGGGTTGACCCCTCTGTTGGGACGATCTAGCACCACGATGAGGACAATACTTTCGCACGTGGCCCTCCTCGCCACATTCGTAACAGTGCACTAGTGTTCTAGCAAATGCAATCGGCCTAGAAGGACCCTAGGCTAACGGAGCATGAGCTGGAAGGGCGCTGAGTGATGACTGGCGCTGCTGCAATCTATGATAACCATGACCTGCAGATGCCCCACTATGCACTGGCTGAGCAGGCCTGAAGGAACGACCTCTACCTTGCTGAAACTGGCCTCTCGAAGGAGTCATACTGTAACTACCCGATCCTCGAGGCCTCTTAGCCTCTCTTTCCTCTCGCTCCTGACGGCAAACCTTCTCAATCTCGCGAGCTATATCAACCACTTCCTCGAAAGTAGCACCCAATACTCTCTCCCTGGTCATAAGAATACGGAGAGTATAATTAAGGCCATCCACAAACCTCCTGATCCTTTCACGATCAGTAGGAACCATCCAGACAGCATGTCGAGCCAACTCGAAAAATCTTTACTCATATTGCGACACAGTCATATCCCCCTGTAGCAGCCATTCGAACTGTCTACGCAGCTCTCTCTGCGGGACTGCGGCACATACTTCTCCAAGAAAAGAGCGGAGAATTGTTGCCAAGTAAGGGGCGCTCCCGTGAATTGAAATGTGGTAAATGCCACACCACTAGACTCAAGAATCCCGGCTGTCCGGAGCATTCGCTGACACTTTGTCAAGAAAACCCTAGGCATCCTCGCCCTCAGCACCACTGAATGACAGAGGCTGGAGTCTACCAAACCTCTCAAGACGACGTTGCTCATCATCTGGCATAACTGGTACTATGTATTCTTGGGCTAGTGCAACCGGCTGGGCTTGCAGTGCCCCCGGCATCTGATGTCCTTGCACTACCTGCTCAGGTGTACGAGCAACTGGAGTTTGATTGCCTCCCCTGGCCTGTGAAGCAGTTGCTGCTGTGTTGGATGAAACTGCCTGAGCCAGGCCATCGTAAATAGTTAATATCTGAGCCAAGTTCTCCTGAAGCCCTGGAATAGCGATAGACACAGCTGGAGCCTGAGCTGGTGCTACTGGAGCCTGTTCCTGAGCTGGGGCAGCTTGTGGATCGACAATGCTGCCCTCTCTACTCTGCCTCTACCACGACCACGACTGCGCCTTTGGCCTCTGGTGGCCTCAATGGGTGGTACCGGTGGTCGTCCACCTCGTTTGGCAGTTCGCGGCCCCACCATCTGTGGGAGAACAGGATAGCAGAAGTTTTAGTACTCGGATCTATAAGTTCGCACGACAAGAATTTCAAGAATATGGAATTTTCCTAGAAAGATTCTGTAGCCTCTGAAGATAAGTACAAACGTCTCCGTACCGATCTGCGAGACTATACTAAATCCGCTCATGACTCGTGAGACCTATGTAACCTAGGCTCTGATACCAAGCTTGTCACGACCCGAATCCCAAACCCGGTTGCGATGGCCCTCTCATGAAGACAAGGCCAGCCAATTCAAACTAAAATTCATTCAAGCAGTTAAACAATACGAAGATAATATAAATATGGTTTAATAACAGTAATTTGCGGGAAAATATAGTGAACCATCCCGACTACAGCCCGAACCGGGGTGTCACAAAGTCATGAGCAACTAATGAAAATCCTAATAATATGATCACTATTACAATATCTTGTCACAATTGTTTGAAGATACTGGAAACAATAGGATAAAAGAGATACGGGGCTGCGGACGCCAATAGCTACCTCGTAGCCTCTGAATCGCCGCTCTGACAGTAGTAATTAATGTCTCGTAGCAGAACTGATAACGCCTGAATCTGCACACATGGTGCAGGGAGTAATGTGAGTAGTTCCAACTCAGTGAGTAATAATTATAAATAACATCTGTAGGTAGGAAAACACGTAAGGCTTAGAGCAATCCAAAACGAAACCATAACACGTAAATATTCGAAGCAAATAACACGAAGTAGATGAGAACAACACCAACACAACAAAATACATTACACAACATGACTCTCATAGCGGCGTGCCACCCGATTCCTGGGTACCCTGCGTTCACTGTGGGGGGTTCAGACTCCGGGAGGGGCTTCTTACGGCCCAAGCGCTATATCTCGTGACGGCGTGTCACCCGCTCCATTCACATCACATCTTGTGGCGGTGTGCCACCCGATCCCATTAGAATCATTTAAAAAATATCATTTGAATTTAAAAAACTGAGTTTAAGAAGTGAATCAATTCAGTTAATAAACAGTGATAAATTACCCCTGAAGGGTCCACATAACCGGCAAGAAGCCCAAATATGATTTGAACAACAGTGACATTTACCCCTGAAGGGTTCACATAACCGGCACAAAGCCCAAATATGGCAAGCAACCCAAATCATGATGATATCAATAAGATTAAGTCAATTATGTAGTAAAATCATCAATCGGGGCGGACCAAGTCACAATCCCTAGTAGTAAACGACCTCACGCTCATCATCGAGCACGTGTTTCGCCTCAATGTAGCACTATGATGTGCAACTTGGGGTTTCAAACCCTCAGAACATCATTTAAGATCATTACTCACCTCAAACCGGCTAAATCCTTAGCCCACGACGCCCTTGCCCTTTGAATTGGCCTCCACGTACGTCGAATCCATCCAAATCCGAAACAATCACATCACAATATCTTGAGGGAACAAGGCCCACGCGAAAACAATCAAAATTACTAAGGAATCCCGAAATTACCAAAACCTGAGCCCTGGGCCCACTTTTCAAAATTCAGTAATTTTCACCTCAACGGGTTCCTTATCTCATCACGAGTTCACCCATACCAGATTTATTAACTTCCGACATCGGCTCGACCTTTAAGTCTCAAAATCCGAACTTAAGGTCTTCCACAATTTTTTTCCCAACTTAAATCACCAGTAAAAATGCTAAAAACAGCTATAATCTTAGGTAATTCTTTCAAAATTGAGTTAGGAATACTTACCCCGATGTTTCCCTTGAAGTCTTCAAAAAATCCTTCAAGATTTCGCTTCAATACGAGTTCCCTTGCTCCAACTGCCTTCAAGATGGTCAAAGCTCCCTTTCTTATGAGCTTGTTCAAGAAATTCTCCCTTTTGATATAGTTTTGAGGTTGATTTGTTGTGATTTTATGGTGTTTGGAGGTGTTTCTCTTCGTGGGTAACGGAAATGGGTTTTGCATGGCAAAATGGACACTGAGTTCTATTCATAAAGTGGTCAAAAATCGAGTAAAAACACTTTTGTCCGGCCAAATATGCGATCGCATACCTGTCGCATAACTGTTCTGCGATTCGCATATTTGACGTAGCCATCGCGAAGATAGCCCTAGCCTTCACCGCAAAATCAACACAAAGTGTGGTTTGCGTTTCGCATTTCATGTTTTGCTATCACATTCTCGTTGCATTCCTGGCGTAGATTTTTGTCGAAGTTTCTGTCTCAGTGTGCGATCTCCACTGTCAAATATGCGGTTCGCATTTCAGGTATGCGGTTCGCATTCTGGCTGCATTTGGTCACGAATCTTGCCCAGATTTCTGCTTGTGTTTGCGACTTCACTGTGAGATATGCGGTCTGCATTTGAGTTATGCAGTCCGCATTCTCACCTGGTTTTTCTACTGCTTTTGCTTTTCCAACGATGGTTTAATCCGTTTAACCACCCAAAACTCACCTGAGGCCTCTGGAACCTCAACCAAACACGCCAACATATCCCATATCATAATTCAAACTTGTTCGAACCATCGGAACGCCCAAAACACCCTCTCAACACCAAATTCGCGTTGGATTAAAGCCTAAGGATTTCAAAATCTTCAAAATCGCTCTTTTGATCTAAACCCAACCAAACTACGTCCGAATGACCTGAAATTTTGCACACAAGTCATAAATTACATATCGAAGATATAGCAACTTCAGGAATTCCATTCCAACCCTCGGATCAAAATCTCTCCTATCAACCGAAAATCGCCAAAATTCTAACTTCGCCAATTCAAGCCTAATTCTACACCGAACCTTCAAAATCAATTCCGATCGCACTCCTAAGTCATAAATCACCTCCTGAAGCTAATCGAACCATCGGGATTCACATCCAAACCCTCTAACTCATAAGTCAACATCCGGTTGACTTTTCCAACTTAAACCTTCTTAAAAGAGACTAAGTGTCTCATTTCTTAGCAAATTCACTCCGAACGCAAACTACTCAACTCGATCACATTAAACACGGATGACGAAGTGTAAATGAAGTAGGAATGGGGAAGACGAAGTGGTAACCCACGAGACGACTGGCCGGGTCATCACAATTTGGGATCGCATATGCTTACTCTTGTGCAATATCTTTTGTGGGTATGTCATCGAGAGGCTCTGATCTATTTTACATGTTACTCTCCTATTTAATGATATTTTGTGAGGCTACTTGATTATTCACACTCATATTGTTGTCTTTTTTAGGCGTTGTGGCAATATATGAATGAGATGGCTTTTTCAATTTTGAATTGTTTATTGCACCTTAGCCATGCTAACATTTTCCATAGTGTACTATGCTTATTCATCTCCCCCGTGGTTATATTTTTGCACGCTTTCGTGGTTGATTATGCACACGTCTGTATTGTGAACGAGAAATATGGCTCGGTGGGTATCCACATGTGGATTGATATGTTAGGGATCGAATTTCACACCGCAACGGAGTTATGTGGGATACCCTTCCTTGTGTTTATTTGTGTGTTTTGTTTTCTCTTTATGGGATGAGTTCATGGCATTATGCTCTCGTTGTCTTTCTATGGGTATAGAAGGCTAGTTGTGCATCGCAATGTTTTCCTGGAGTGAGTTAAGTGGAAAGGTGTCAGGTTGATAGAGCGTTTATCCTACAGGTGATTCAGACTTGAAGATGAGATTATCCTTTTTTGCATGTTGTGTTACAGTAGATTCGGAGAACTACGTGAGGTTTTGGGATTGAATGGACAAGGTTGCTATTTAGTTTTGAAGGGAAGGTCATGAGTTCTAGATAGCATGAGATATTTCACATGTTTAAGAGTATGTTAGTTCACAACCCCAAAAATCCCACCTTAGATAGTCATGATGGCACCTAGTCTCTAAGACTAGGTAGGCCTAACACACATAAAAATCTAGTAGAAATAACGACGAAGATATAATATTAAGGTGATAAATGACATAATAGCATTACTGAATAACAGTAGTACAATTCTCAAAACCGGTAGTACAGAGTAGTAAACTCTAAAGAAGTACACTACTGAACTTCGAATATAATATTGTTTTCATAGGAAGATAAACAGTAGAAAACCAAAATGGTAGAAGGAGACTTTGACGACTGCGAGAGTGAAAATGGTATACCTTGAAGTCTCCGAAATATCTAGGTCAACTCACTGATATTGAGCACGAGCAATAGTATCTGAATCTGTACAATGATAGGCAGAAGCGTAGCAAGAGTATACTACGATGTTACCCAGTAAGTATCAAGCCTAATCTTGGTAAAGTAGTGACGACGCCATATCATGAAACCTGTTAGACATACAAACCTGTACATGATATTAATATAATCTAATAACGGAAAACAAAAAAATTAATGACAACAAGACAATATGATGATGTAAGGCGAACAACGGATAATAAGGCAATAAAGGACAACAAAGAGGGACCATATTATAAGAACAACAAGTGATCCAATACCGTACAATACAAGTAAAACGAATGAAGAAAGTATAATAACCGTTTAAACCAACAAGCCTTTATAATGTAGAATGTACAACAAGAATCACAACAGAGGTACCACACTTCATATTCACATTTCACAAGTCACAATCGCAATCTTCCTTATATGAGCCTTGCATTTATTTTAAAAATATATTTCCCGAAATAGCTACACACATTTCAGTCCCCTAATCTCACAGCATGGCTTCAAGTAATCCCTTACTAGCAACATGCATATATCAACAAAAGTGAGTCAAAAATTTACATTGAAAAATAGCTTTCTCCTTAATATTTGCCTCCGCACAACTCATATCTAACTAAAAATGACTTAGTATCATTAAACTATGCAAGAGTAACCGATTACAATTAATAAAGCTATGATCTTTACACAATTTCCGAGAAGTCAACTCTCATATATAATCACATAACATAATTTAAAATTGAACAAAATCACTTACCCCATGATTGTATATGAAAACCCCCTCTCCGAATCGCCTTTACCGAGTCTATGGTTCTAAAATAAGAGAAATGAGATCAAATCCGACTTTCCAGCCCTTTTGTTCAGGTTAAGAGTGGCAGACGGTCTGGTCCGGTCACGGACCGGATTTTTTTTTTCCGGTCCGGTACAATTATTGGGCAAAAACCTGATTTAACCGGTCGTATCTGGTCCGGTCGTACTGGCTAAAATTATTCCGACCGGATCGTGACCGGTACCGGTGGCCGGTCTACCGGTTTTATCCGGTCCGGTCCGGCCGGTCACCCGGTTTTATTCTTTTTTTTTATTTTTTTTAATAATTAACATTTGACTCATTTTTTTAACTTTATAAATAATTGAAAAATATGTTTCAAAGTTGAATTTTAGAATTAAAGAAGTTACTATATAATATTTCTTACAAAGTTTCAAATTTTATAATTAGATTCAAATTTCAAACCTTGAAATATATTCAAAGTTAGTAAAATTATAAATTTTGTAGTAGTCTAGTAGAAGGAAATTATAAGTTTTTGAAAATATAACAACTAAATATTACTAACTTTGAATGCATATTTGAAATGAAAAGTATGTTTCAAAGTTAAAACTTAGAATTAAAGAAGTTACAATAATATTCTTACAAAGTTTCAATTAGTTTCAAAATTTATAATTAGATTCAAATTTTAAAGTTAAAGGTTAAAACTTAGAATTAAAGAAGTTACAATAATATTCTTACAAAGTTTTAATTAGTTTCTAAATTTATAATTAGATTCAAATTTTAAAGTTAAAGGTTAAAACTTAGAATTAAAGAAGTTACAATAATATTCTTACAAAGTTTCAATTAGTTTCTAAATTTATAATTAGATTCAAATTTCAAACCTTGAAATATATTCAAAGTTAGTAAAATTATAAATATAAGAACACAAGACAAGAGTTGTGATGTGAACTTGGAGCAATTTTATTAATATGTAATTTGATGTATAAAATCACATTCTTTTAAACATGCTTGCTAGTTTTTTTTAATATAGCTGTAGGCTTTCCTTTGGAACAGGTTGTTGTTGTTCCGGTTCGCCGTCGTCTTCTTCTTGATCGTCTTCATCTTCCGTCTCGTTGGTTTGATTCCCTTCTTCGCTCGTTCCGTCGCTCAATATTTGATCCATGTATGCTCTATCCTTTTTCTGTGAAAGCTCCGGTATTCCAAAGTTTCTTCGCTCTGCTCTGATCCAATCTCTGAATAGGACTCCTGTCTCCATTGCTTCTTCCCTCAGTGAATGTCGATGATCTCCAATCTGAAATCTTCCCTGGCTGAAAGCGCTCTCCGATGCAACAGATGACGCTTGAATTGTCAAGATATCACGGGCCATTTTTGAGAGTATTGGAAATTGTGTTTCTTGACTCTTCCAGTAATCCAATAGATCGTGAGTTCCAAAACTTGTCAGTTTCTTCGGATACTGGATCAAGTACACTTGGAACTCGCTGTATTCCTCCCCGTAGTCATCTTGTTCTGAAAGCAGCCTCTGATCAAGTCCTCCGAAGCTGCTCATCCCAGCATGTCGTTTGCTTACTTGAGAAGTACTTTCACTGGTTGAAAGTATCGGTGCAATTGGTGTAGCACTCTCTGCCCAAGCTCTGTACTTTGCGAAAACAACCTGAAAATCAGTAGAAACTTTACCTCGAGCAACATCTACACTCGGGTACTTGTTAGTTGCAATTTCAAGAGGTGTAATCTCTAAATTTATGTATATTTCCTGAACAAGTCGTTCAGTTAACTTTAATTTAAATGCAGGATGCAACAAAGAAGCAATGTAAAAAAGTTGAGGAATTAGAAAAAAATATTTTTTAAACTTTTCAATCATGGTCTCTACAGCCATTTCATATGAAGCATATTGCCTATATAATTTTAATAATTCGGATATGCCGGCTATATAGTATAACATAGTAGGAGTAGTTGGATAATACTGTCCAGAAAATTCTAAAGTCGCATGATAAAATTTTTCTAAAAACGGGAGGAGATGTTCAACAAGGTTCCAATCTTCCTCCTTAAGGTGGTAAATATCCATAAAATATTTATTATACATTTGAGTAATAGGCTCTCTATATTCATAAGCAACAGTTAACGCTTCATATAGAGTGTTCCACCTAGTAGAAACTTCTTTTGGAACTCTCCTAATCGGCATTCCTAATTCTATACATTTTCTTTCCCATTCTCTTTTTCTTTGTTGATTTTTATTTCTAAAAATAAAGGCAATAGCTACTTTAACTTTTTCAATAATGTTGTTAAATAAGTCAAGACCATCCTTGACTACTAAGTTGTAGATATGACATGCACATCTAACATGAAAAAATTCCTCAAAAGGGGGGTTTAAAATAGGTCTTAAATTCCTAAGTGCTTCTGTGTTGTTCGTAGCATTATCTACTGTCATACTAAAAACTTTATTAGTCAAACAATAAGCACGACAAATAGATGAAACAGTTTTGGAAATATAATTTCCCGTGTGGGGTTCATCAACTACTTTATATGCAATTATACGTTTTTGGAAGACCCAATCAGGATCTATCCAATGAACAGTAACAGTAATATAATCGCAGTTATTAGTTGAACGACCCATATCAGTTGTAAGACATACTCTAGTGTCAAAGTTATCAAATAAATATCTTAAATAATCTCTATATTCATTTTTAAATTTTATAATATCATTTTTTACGGTTGTTCTTGAAAAACCTTTAAAGGAAGGATTATATGTAGCTTGGATATATCGAACAAAACCAGTAGAGGAAGGAAAACTATAAGACAAACCCTCTACCGCAACTAGTTTAGCAATATTATCTCTATCCCTTTGTTTATCGTAACTAAGAATTTCTCCTGTTGTAGGGTTATATTTAGTTTGGACACCCGAGGATGCGTCATGTGCTACCCCCCCATGCTCGGTTCCGAGATAAATACCCCCCGCCCGCTTTGACCATTCCTTGGGATGTTTTTTTAATAAGTGAGTTCTAATTTTACCCGTCCCACCTTCATTACCCCCAGTTCTAAACATCCACACATGTCCACAAAGACCACAAACAGCCGTTTGATTTTCCTTGTTCTTCTGTACAAAATCCCAAACCTCAGATCTATCCTTACGTTGAACCGGGGCTCTAGTGGGAGGTACGGGAGGAGGCAAGTCGGACTGAACTTCAGGTGGAGTAGCCTCAAATTCACGTTGTTCGTCTAAATTAAGCCCAGTTTCATAATTAAATTCCGCTTCTACATTTTGTGAATCAAGAGGATTAAAGGAGCTAAAATCATGATAATATTGAGGTTCCTCTACGTGCTGATTAGAAGTAGAACTACCAATAATTCCTTTACCCTTATTTCCCAAACGACTACGTGCCCTCCCCACACTACTAGTTCTAATTGAACCTCTTCGATACATAATTATAATTTATAGCAATAAGCAAATAAAATAACCAACCAATAAAATAAATATATCACAAAAATATAATTAGAGTAGAGATAGGAACGACCAACCAATATAGCCGTATAATTGAGATGAAGTTGAAACTTGAACCTTCAATTGATAGCAAGTTAGCAACTCCAAGCAAAACTTGATAAATAATAACCAAAATTGTGGAATTTAGATTTAGACAAGTAGCCAAAGTAACAAAATAGCAATATTGTAGATGATTTTGAGAGAATTAGAGTGTTTGATGATTTTTGTGAATAATATGATGAAATAATGGGGTATTTATAAGAAAAAATAGTTAGGGGGTTGGGGGGGGGGGGGGTTATGGGGTTAAAATAGCCGTTTTTGGCCGTTTCCAAATGGCTATTTCCCCAATAGAGCCGTTGGCAACGGCTATTTTTTAAAGGAGGAAGTCTGCCACTGCCACCGGTCCGGTCCGAGCCGGTCCGGTCCGGTTCCGGCCCAAAAAATTACTAGTCGATCCGGTCGAATATCCAGGAACCGTTTCGCCACTGGAACCGAAGCCCCCCCCTTTATTTGGTCCGGTTTCAACCGGTCCGGGCCGGTTTTCGGTCCCTAACCGGTCCGGTCCGGTTGAAATCGGACCACTAGCCACTCTTAGCTGAGATGTTGCTTTGAGTGTGGGGATACCGAGGATATGGTGAGATATTTTCCCAAACTATGGGTGAGGGTGCCTCAACCGGGTACTCATGCTATGGGTTCTACTCTAGTTGCTACTACACCAGCACAACTAGCAAGAGATGGGGGACAAGTGGCATGATGGCGTCCTGGAAGGGAAGGCCTGTCCCGTTGTTATGCTTTCCCTGGTAGGGGTGAGGCTTCCGCACTAGATAATGTCATTAGAGGTATGGTCTTGGTTTCTCATAGAGATGCATCAGTTTTATATTGATTCAGTCCTATTTATCAGCATGAGTCATCCTACCTTGCTTCATATATAGCTATGTTTCATGATTCTTGTAGTATGTTTTAGTATATGCACCTGTTGAGGGGTTCTACGGTGGTAGAATGTGTCTATCATTTTGATTGGGTCACTATGGAGGATTATGATACTGGGTAGACTTTTTGTTACTTATACGGTAGGTTTTGGGTTGATTTCTGGATGGTTTGCCATGACTTGTGATTTAGGTGCCCTACATGTATGGGAAGTCCGTTACATGTTGTTGATTTGTACCCCGAAATTGAGTTAGTAAAAGGTTTTTGATTGATGTGATGTTTATTCTACTTGTGATTCTGAGTTGAGGATGGGATCCCCATATTTTCATGTGGATCGGTATGTTTGGACTGGGTTGTGTGCCACGGTGGAGTTATATTGGGATGAGATTCATTATGGTTGTTGCATGTGTTTTTCTTCTTCCTTGTAGAAAAACACATATTTCTTATGAGTTTCACATATTTCTTACATCATTATTAGTGTTGTGAAGGGTTGGAACAAGGTTCTAGTCCTTATGAGGCTATATACCGGTACTGGGCTTGGTAATGGGAAGCTATTGTGGCCAGAGTTATTTCTATGGGCATATGGGTGATGTGTTACGTTGTGTGGTTATACCTTTGGATGTTTGCATGAATTGTTGCAGCTGGTTGAGGTTGATACAATGTGTTTATGTGGGAGTAGGGTATTTGGGGGATGATCGGATGTTGAAATTTAGTTCCAAGGCTTATCTTCAGAAGTGAAAGGAATAATCCTCGGCCGAGATGGTGTTATCGGACTTATGTGGATTGGGGTGACATAGGATCACTAGTGTGTATGTGTATGGTGAGTTTATACATTGATTTGATGGCTTTGCGGCGAATATTGGCACGTTCAAGGACGAACAGTTTGTTTAAGAGAGAGAGAATGTAACGACCCGACCGATAGTTTTGAGCTTTAGCATTTTGTTTGGTTGTTTGAGATCTTAAGTAGCTTCATATTATGTATTGTAACTTGTGTGTGTGATTGGTATCGGTTTTCGAGCGGTTCGGGATTGATTTGGAAGAGTGATTTTCATTTTAGAAGCTTAAGTTATAAGAGTTGACCGGGTTTGACTTTTGTGTAGACGACCCTGAAATATTGTTTTGATAATTCCAATAGCTTCATATGGTGATTTCGGACTTAGGCGTGTGTCCGGATTTGGAATTGGAGGTCCGTAGTTGGTTTGGTGCTTTTTGGCGAAGGCTGAAAAGTTGAAGGTTGATAGGTTTGACCAAGAATGGACTTTGTTCATATCGGGTTCAAATTGTGGTTTCGAGAGTTAGTACAGGTCCGTTGTGTCATTTGGTACTTGCATGCAAATTTGAGGTCATTCCGAGTTGATTTGATATGGTTCGACATGACCTTTAGAAGTTGAAAGATCATTAGTTCATTAGGCTTGAATTTAGGTGCAATTTGTAGTTTTGATGTTGTTTGGTATGATTTGAGGCCTCGAGTAGGTCCAAGTTATGTTTTGGGATCGGTTGCTGCAATTGGACGGGGTACTAGGAGCCTCGGGTGTATTTCGGATGGACTACGGGCCATTTCCCTCAAGTCGAACTGGTGGTTCTGATATCTGGTCTTCTTCATCACGATTGCGCTTAAGGAGTCGCGTTCGCGTAAGGTAATATGGTGGCAGTCTATTTTTATACATCGCGATCACGAAGTATAGCATGCATTTTTTCGAAGCTTAGGAGCTGTGGTCTTCGCGATCGCGATAAGGATGACACGATCACGTAGAAGGGGAGCTGGAAGGGGGCACTAGATGGTGGTTTTTGCATGTTCGGAGGAGTACTATTGTGTTCGCGTAGGTTGCTGGGGTTTGGTCATCGCGTTCCCGACGCGTTTGTCGCATTCTTGTAGAGGGGTTCAACAGCTAGGCATTTTTGTTCTTCCCGATCGCGTGGGTATTTTTGTGATCGCAATGTACATACATGGGCAGACTTATATACTACTCTATTTCGAGGGCTTTCGTTATTTTATCACATATTAAGGTAGAGAGCTCGGTTTTGGGCGATTTTGGAGAGGAATTTTACAATTTGGATTGAGGTAAGTATTTTTGACTCGGATTTAGTTATAGTTCATGATTTCATCCTTATATTTAGCATTTAATTGATGATTTGAATTGGAGAAATTGGGGAATTTGGTAAAAACTTTTCTAAGACATAAATTAACGATTTGAAGGCTAATTTGATGTCCAAATTGGATGATTTTGGTATAGTTGGACTCATATCGAAATGGGTGTTCAAAATTTATGAGTTTTGTTGGGCTCTGAGGTGCGAGCTAAGGGTTTACTTTTTGGGTTGACTTTTTGATTTTCATTAAAGATCGAAGCTTTATTATCTCGAATAATTTTCTATGACTTTTATTTATGATATTATGTTATTTTGCCTAGACTCGAGCCGTTCGGAGTTTGTTTCACGCGGGAAGGGCTTCTTTGGGTATTGATGTATCTTCTTTGAGGTAAGTATGTTGCCTAACTTTGTGTGGGGGAACTACACCATAGGATCTAGTCTACTTGTACTATTTGGATTATATGAAAGACGTGTACATGAGGTGACGAGTGTGTACACAGGTTTATATATAAAAATTATCTTGTTTAGACTCTTGATCTCAATTATATGGATTTAATTGAAATTGTTATTACATCTTATATCTTTCATTGCAGAGTTTATTTTTCTATTCATTGTGTTGTTGTTGAGACTCTTTTATACATTGTTGTTGAGTCGTGGGCTATGCATCGTTGTGATATTGGTATTATAATTTTGGGAATATTGTGGTATATGGGAACGTGTGGTGCAAGTTGCTATGATATGTTTTTGTGACTTTGGCACATGTGAATTTGTTGAGAGGATTGTTTGGGTGTTTACACGAGGTTTTTGCCGTGCTATTATTATTTTTAATATTGCACGTGTGGTGAGAGGAGGTGGGATATATACATATCGGGTTTGCTCATGTGGAGAGACTAGGTAGAATAATTATTGATGCGCGTGTGGCGGGACAAAATGCGCATTTACTTTATTATTTCACACGCAGAGAGATAAGGGGGGCTATGTCAGGGATATGTTATGGCCTGGGGGCATATTATTGATGATATTCATTTGGTGGTGTGACTTCCTTGTGTGTGTCATGCATATTACATGATTTGTTGTGTTGTTTCCATTGTGCTACGAAGTATCTCTAATATTACTTATTGACTTGAGCTGTGATAGTATATTTGCACATGCCTACACCGTAACATGTCATTTAAACCAGTACAGTTGCATGAAACTTGATGTTCATTGATCGTGTACATGCATTCTTGTATATCGGCATTCTCTATGATAGGGTCGGGCCAGTATCCTGTAATCATGCCGAGCGAATTGTGATATTCAGCCTGTGACCATGCCGGACGAATTTTAATATTGAGCCTATGACCATACTGGCCGGATTGTGATATTTAGTCTGTGACCATGCCAAACGAGTCGTGATATTGGCACGTGAGTTGTCTATGCAGCGTGTGAGTTATCCGTGCAGTTGTGATTGATAATGTAGGCACAAGGTGCCATTTGTATTTAATTTATGATTTGGGTTTCATGACTCATGATTATGAGGTGTGGTACCTCGTGCTGATTTCTCGTTGTAAATCTTACGTTAGAACAGCTCGATTAGTTGGTCGCCATTTGTTTTTCTTACTTAGGTTCACTGGTACTTTAATTGTGTTCTAAATACTTTGTTGAGTTATCACCTGTTTACTCCTTGTTACCATTGTTGCTTTTACTTTCCATTTAATTTTATAGTGATATGCGTTCCTCTCTTTGCTTTATACTAATACTTTGCGCATATTTTTATGTTTAGTAGACATCATGAATTGTACCTCGTCATTACTCCATCAAGGTTAGTCTTGATACTTACCGGGTATCGATTGTGGTGTACTCATACTACACTTCTGCATATTTTTTTTGTGATGATCCAGGTACCTTGGAGTGTGCCGGATGATAGTTATCTGCTTATGATTCGCTACAGAGGCTTCAAGGTATAGCTGCCATTACGTTCGCAGGCTTCTGAGTCACCTTCTGTTGTCTTTCACCAAAACTGTTTGTTTTTATTCCAGAGCAGTATTGTATTTAGAGATTTCTAGTGAATTCAAATAGAGCTTATGGACTCTGTATTACCGGTTTTGAAAAAATATATAACTATTGATCGTTTTAACTATGTATGTCATTTACTGTTTTATGTTTAATGATTAAACGGTTTAAAGCTGTTAATAATTCAACATGTGTTAGGCTTAGGACTAGGTACCTTCATGATCCTTAATGTGGGATTTTGGGTCATGACAAGTCTGTCAATATTTTTGATTCATCTAATCAATTTTCAAACTTTTTCACATGCTCCTTGAAGAAAATAATTGTCTTAGATTCATATGACATAAAATAAACATAACCGAAACGAATAATATTATCAAATAATGTGATAAAATTAGAAGCTATGTGCCCTTACTTTCATATTCATACGACCAATGAAATTAGAAGCTCAGTGCCCTTACTTTCATATTCATACGACCACACATCTAAATGAAGCAATTGCAATAACAAATTGGTTATGGTTTTATTTTCAATTGATTTTCTATTAGCTTTACCTAGCTAGATTACACTCATATCTGAATTTATCCACATGTTCAATGTTAGCCAGCAAAAGTCTTTGCAAGCAAATTATAGGCTCGTATGATCAAGTCTAGGATGCCAAATTTCATATTATCCTCATGACAGGATAAGGCAAATATGAAAATCTAATATGATGATCAAAGAAACTGATATCTAAATCCATTAGAAACATAATCATTTATGATAAAACCAGATTCATATCTTATGGCTCTATGTCATAAAATATTTTATTATAAAATTTATGCACAACGAAACAACTATAGAAACGATATTATTCACATCTTAGGGGTTAATAAAATATTATGTAGGATAAAGTCTCAATTTTCATGCAAAACTAATTTATATGATAAAATTCTTTTAACAACTTTAGTGATATTTTTTTGCATATATCTATATTTCACCTATCGAAAGTCATACAGGTTCCACGATCCCTCGTTATATGGTCCATGGATCCTATGTTAATTATCCATAAAGCATTAGTCTGAAAAAGATAGAAAAATAAATATAGCAATACATGTTTACCCTTAATTACGAGTAACAATTAAATTTATATGTGATTTTAAGGATACGTGACCTGATTCAATACAGTTAGAATAAACATAAATAGAGACTAAATTAGTGAACAAGGAAAAAGCAAACCGTCAAAATTGAGTAATCTTCCTGTGTTAGAAGCCCTCTAAAATAAAATATGAAGTAGATGAACGAGGAAAGTAGATTATAGCTTTTGTATATTGATTGTATGTCGTGTGCCTTATACAAATGGGGCTGTCTGTTTGTATAGGAAAGGTCAAGAATTCTATACAAGGTAAAAAATCTCATTTACAAGGTAAGATATTCCTAAAATTAATGGATTCAACGTCTTTATTTATTTGAGCCGCGATTCCCGCCGAGATGCTTGTATGTCACAAGATTTCCGGTCCTTCAGTTGCGCAAATCTGATAACTTTACCATAGGATGTTTTATCCTGATCAGCCTCGACGATCTCACCTCGAGCGCTTTAGCTTCGAGCTTCGTTCAGACGACATCTGGTCTCGGGCTTCTCAGTTGGTGACTCCAGTCGATGTTGGTCGTCGAATCCCAAACCAGTATTTTCTATGCAAGCGATCGGGTTCGACCCCATACAGATAGTCCCCTCGTTTTTTGGAGAGTAATGACAAGAAACGACATGAGCTGCCGCTTTCAAGGTTAGTTTAAGTGGAGACATACTTATAGTGAGCGACACGGAATTCGAAACGTCATATCACAAAACATCTTGTTGATAAATAATGGCAGCATGATGACGCACATGGCCAGTATAAAAAAGGTCTTTTCATGTACCAACTGGCGACAAACTCTGCAATTCCTGCAAACAACAATTAGTGCTTTCTCATTTTGGGTTTCGAACCGCCGCTTTTGAAAAGTATAAATAGCCCTCTCATTTTTCAATTTTCAAGTTTGCGTCGTTTGAATACCATATTGCCAAAGTTCTCTAAACTCGGTTCTTTGAGTAATTTCTCTTTCTACACTTGTATCTACTCGCTTTCCATCTCTGCAACTTCAATGGCAAAGACATCTAAGTCTGTTCCTCAGAAGCGACAACCTTCCTCCTCTCAACCCACTGAAGAGGCCGAGCCTGTCGTTGCTGAGGAAACTTCGACAAAGCCTCCTCTAAAAGATTTCGTACCGGTCGGATGCTCAATCGGCTCCGACTTTAAGGTGGAGATGGCTTTCTCAGTACCGAGCCGGGGTGAACCGGTCGTTCGGTATATTAGTTCAATCACGAGCAAAACCATTGATAGGGTGAAAACAAAATGTAACTGGGTTGTTAAAGATGTGGTAGTCCCCTCTCCGAACGAGGCTCTTACCACCCACGTGGAGGGCTATTTGAGTGTTTACACTTACCCCTTCACGTTGGGACCTTTGGACCCCATTATTGTCGCTTTTTGCAAAAGGTACAATGTTACGTTGGGTCAGATTCACCCTTCCGTTAGGCGAATAATTCACCTTTCTATTTTTTTGTGAGTAAGGTCGATGGGCATCCTTTCATCATCGATCATCTACTACGATTATACAGCCCCGAGTCTTTCTAGGGGGACTAATAAAACTTGCTTGCCGGGCAAGCAAAGGCCCATTTTTGAGCATTGACGAAGACAAGGACCGGGGCTGGTTGAGCCGATTTGTTCGAATAAGGACGTCGGACCTAATCCCTGCAGAAGATATGCCGTTCCCTAAAAAGTGGAACATGAACCGTAAGAATCATTTTCCTGTCCTAATTCATCTATTGTTTTTTCCTTTGTTATCTCACTAATATATTTTGTAAGATGTAGCCATTTCTCAAATGCCAGCTGCGATTCAGCATTTGGAAGAGTGGGTCCGGAAGGTGGTAGCTCAAAGGACCTACTCAGAGCGCACCTGACATGATATATCGAAAGGCCTATGGGAGGCCAAAAATCATGGTGAGACCGATAACGCTTATATTTCATGCTTTGTATGATCGGTGCAGCTGCTAATTCATTTCCTCCTTCCTTTGCAGGTCTATCGAAGGACGCTGAGTTGAGGCCGACGTCCCCCGATAGAGAGGTTTCCTGCCTTCCCCCTGTCTCGGAGCAGGAGGGAGAGAAAAAGAAAAAAGAAGCCCCCGGTCCCACTGAGCCCGAGAAAAAAGGAATTAAGAAGAAGAGCATAGCTCGTAAGCCCAGAATTGCCGACTTGGCTATCCGATTGAGTGATGATTCCGAGGAAGATAAGGACCTCGGTATTTCAAGCAACGAGCCATCTCGGGCAGTCCGCGAGCCGAGGATCGATGAAGCTCGTACTCCTCGGGTAGAGGAGCTCAATATAGGGGCGAGGACCGGGGTTTATGCCGATGTAGGGGAAGCAGTACAAGGAACCTCGGGTTTGCCAGAAGCAATGTACTCTCCCTTCTCGGAGGCAACCTTCAATGAAGCCCGGGCTGCAAGGGCGCATTCGCCGAGCAAAGACCACGTACCGGTAGGGTCCTTTGAAGACTTTTTCGATGGTGTGCCATCGGCTGACACCTTTGGGCTTGAAGTGCCGAGGAAGAGTCCCTCCGCCGAGACGAGCAGGGTATCTTTCAGTCCCAAGTTGGTCGATAGATTTCCTGCTTCGAGTTCCAACCCTGATTGGAAGAGGATAATAAATTTCGCCATTCCCGAAGACGCTAGGGCTCTTGCCGCGCCTGTGGGAATGGCTAGCTACCTTCGATGTCTGTTGACCGAGGAAGATCAGGCTGCAATGGATGAGGTGGATGAGGCCTGCTTATTCAATGAGGCTCAACAGGCAGCAAATAAGGTAAAATTTCTTACAGGCTTTGTTTGGTGTTTGTTATTTTACTCTTCAACCTGTACTGACCATTTTATTTTCTTTCATATTCGTAGTCTTCGGTTTTTCATCATGAGGCTTTCCTTCGGCTAAGGGAAGAAAAGGCAAGTCGTCAGCGACTCGAGGGGGAGATGTCGGCCCTTCGGGTCGAGCTAGACTTCATGCGCGGGGAGAATGCCAATACGCTCGACCAGATGGAGCAGCAACTCGGCCGAATAAATCAATTCCGATCCGCATTGAGCGAGGCCAAAGCAGAAACTAGCGAATGGAGAACCAAGGCCGATCTGCTGACTTCAGAAAAGGAGACCCTCCAGGCTCGTGTAGCTTTTTTGGAAGAACAAGTCTCGGAGGCACAAGAGAAAATCGGGACTCTGACTAAGAGCACCGATACACTTCGATCCCAAGTTGATACACTCATCTCGAATCGTGATGTTCTGGTCAACGAGCTGCAATCGGCAAAATCCGAGATTGCTACGTCCAAAGCTGATGCCGATGAGCTAATAGCTCAGTACAGGGCCGATGCCGAGGCTGCCCAAGAGCAATCAAAGATTCTAGTCGAGTATGCCAAGTGCCAAACCCGCATTTCCGTTCTCGAGGAATTACAAGCTCGAGGCTTCGATCTATCCACCGAGGTCGATGATGCAACAAAGTTGAAGCAGATGCTAGAAAGCGGGCCTTCCCTGAAGAAGAAGAAGATTCCGAGAATTCTGATTGATGCCGTCTGTTGTATAATATGTCTTTCTAGGATTCCCACCTTTTGTAACACACTTTGTTTCGTATATATAAAAGATTTTCTTTTATCCTCCTTTTCTTGTTTGATCTATTCTGATAATCCAATTTGCAGACATTTCTGCCCTTCAGGCTTAGTTAAGACTTAGCTTATTTCTCAGTAGATTTTCCCCTTTCACGGCCGATTGGATAAGGCCTAAGCCTCGAAAGGGGGTCGAGGTTTGCCTTAATAGGTCTCATTCCTCTTCGAATTTTATTAATTCGATGTGGCCTTGGCTTATTAAGAAATTGGAGTTCTGTCTTAACAGATTTCAATTTCCGTCGAGTTTAACTCGATTCGGCCTTAGCCTTTTGCAAATTCGGATTTGCCTAAATAGGTCTTACTTTCCTTCGAGTTTCATTAACTCGATAAGGCCTTTGCCTTTTAAGGAATTGGGGTTTTCCTTAACCGGTCTTTCCCCTTTTCGAGTTTTACTTGGTTCGGCCTTAACCTTTTATGAGTTGGGATTTGCCTTAACAGGTCTTACTTCCCTTCGATTTTCGTATGAATTTCTGAATGATGCTAATTTCTGATCATGTAATAAAACTTGAAGGGGCCCTTGGGCTCGGAGACAGGATATTGGTGCCGAAAAGCTTTCATTAGCATTTAGGTGCTTGTACAATTTGCTTAGGGGGTAGATCAGTCTATTCGGGCATGGTACTTTCGACCGTTTGACCCTTACATTGATTCCTAACGATCTGCGGAAAGTTCTCCCGAATTGAAATGACCAAACAATGAATCGAAAAAGATAGCGATCTTTTGATAATCATGGTCGATCGAAGTTGTGCACCAAATATTATTATCTTCGATGAGCGACCGACCTAGGTTAGCATGAGTACTGGTTGCCTAATTGAAAACCTTGCCGTAAAACCCAATTTGGGACAAAACCGGTCGAAGGGAAAAAGAGTGAAACGCGTCCGTTCAGTCCTAATATCACGCGCTTTCTGGTTCGAGATATCATCGTTCAATACCTGTAGATGTTAGCAAAACAAAAAAACGTAAAAGTGAAATCACATACCTTAACAATAGTATCGCTTTAGGTGACTTATATTCCAATTGTTTGGCAGCTGTTTTCCCTCCATGGTTCCGAGCTTATAAGATCCCTTTCCGGTGATCTTCAAGATGGTATAGGGCCCTTACCAGTTCGGTCCTAACTTTTCGTCATTCGGATTTCGAGTGTTCAGTGTGACTCTTCTGAGCACCAAGTCTCCGATGTTGAAGTGTCGAAGATAGGTTCTCCGGTTATAATACCTTTCGATCTTTTGTTTTTGGGCCGCCATTCGAACAAGGGTTGCTTCCCTTCTTTCGTCCAATAATTCCAGATTGATGTTCATAGCTTCTCTTTTGATTCTTCGGTTGCGCATCGGAACCTGACACTCAGTTCACCTACCTCGACTGGTATTAAAGCCTCAGCTCCGTATACTAGAGAGAAAGGAGCGGCCCCGGTGCTTGTTTTCTCGGTCGTGCGGTAAGCCCATAGAACCTCGGGCAGTATTTCTTTCCATTTTCCCTTTGCGTCGGTTAACCTTTTCTTCAAGTTTCGTATTATGGCTTTGTTGGTTGACTCAGCTTGTCCATTGCCGCTGGGGTGATAGGGCGTCGATAATATCCTCTTGATCCTGTTGTCTTCGAAGAACTTTGTCACTTTACTGCCGATGAACTGCTTGCCGTTATCGCACATGATCTCTGATGGCATCCCAAATCGACATATGATATGGTCCTAGATAAAGTCGATCACCTCCTTTTCTCTAACTTTTTCGTAAGCCTGCGCTTCAACCCGTTTGGAAAAGTAGTCAGTCATAAAAAGAAAAAATTAAGCTTTACCTAGCGAATAAGGGAGAGGGCCAACGATGTCCATCCCCCATTTCATGAATGGCCATGGCGACAAGACCGAATGTAGTGTCTCTCCGGGTTGGTGGATTATCAGTGTACGCCTTTGGCACTCGTTGCACTTGCGAACGAATTCCTTTGTATCTTTCTCCATATCGATCCAATAATAGCCGGCTCAAATTATTTTCCGAACCAAGGATTTGAAACCGGAGTGATTCCCACGTGAGCCTTCATGTATTTTTCTTAAA
>MCJB01019821.1:171423-252025 GCA_002018475.1 Nicotiana obtusifolia | reverse complement strand
CCCCCCCCCCAAACCCCACCTCTTAAAGTCAGAATTGTTGGGGCTCTAGTCAATAAATATATGGGGAGTGCCGTTACCGAACTCTTTATAGAAAATGGATTGTTGGTATCCTAAAGTAGAGAGGGAATTTTTATTGATTTGGGATGATTTACAATAGAATAGAACTCCTCAATTTATAGGGAAAAATTGACTTAGCCACTAAGTAAGCAATTTCGAAATGGTTGATTTTATTTATAAAGTAAGAGGTGAAAGGTTTAATAAAATAAAGCATAAACAAATATAAGATCAAGTGCGAAAAAATAAATCCTCCAAAAACAATCAAATGTCTACTAGCCTATTTTTCAAGACCTTGTGTCACAAGTGTATGAGCTACTAATAGAATATACAAAACACTAAACTACTGTCTGAAGTAGAGTAGATAGAAAATAAATGCAAAAGAGAGACTCCGGGTGCTGCAGAACGGACTCGGATAGCAGCTCACCACTAAGTCTCAAAGTATCAGGGGTGCGCACCGGGATGACTGCCAGATGCACTTGCTTCAGATCCTTCACGATTAGTGCAGAAGTGTAGCGTGAGTACATAAACAACATGTATCCAGTAAGTATCTAGTCTAACCAGGAAGAAATAGTGACGAGGGGTCGACATCGGCACTTATTATGGGCCAACAATAAAATTCAGAAATTCTAAACAGGTATGAGGCATGGAAATAATAATAACACAATGTCAAGCAGTGAATAAATGACCCCTTAACTGATAATAATTTCCAAAATCTCTAGTCAACATTTACTACCTTAAACAAATTTCTGTCATTAAATAAATTATAACCTCTCGAGCCATAAAGTAATATCAAGTATAATCAGGCTCCGAGTAATATCACGCACGATTTATGCCGAGGTCGTACGACCTTATCCAAAAATATACTGTGTGCACTGCCGAGGGTCGAACGACACAAATCAAGATGCATCTATTACACTGCCGAGGCGAACGACCCGCTCCTATTAGAATAGAGAAGTTTACCTCGCTCGTGGAAGTACTTGCGACGCGAGAGGACATGAATTTCTCAGAGATATTAAATATTCATCAATTCTTCCCCAAAATAAGAATTCTAAATTGGAAGTTTTCAACTTGGAAATCTCTAGTCTCAGCCCTATTCAAGATAATTAATATACATAACAAATATGCCAGTACGACGATTAAAGCACGATGTAAGTTTAAGACTGTTGGAAAATGCATTCTTATTTATGTAACCTTAACTAACGACTTTGTGTCTTGTTATAGGTTTTGATAATCGACAAACCATCATGGACAAACTACTAAGATTGCTATGGACTTTGTTAGAGTACAAGTCGAGCTTTCAAGATACTAGGAGTCGATGTATGGAACAAGTCGATGAAGCAAAAAGATTGAAGACAAATGAAGTTGTCATTTAGTCTTCATGTTATTTTGTGTTTTAATGTGTTTGATTTATTTATCGTCTTTAATAACTTGGCTCAAAGTTTTAAAACGATTTCAAACACTCATTAAAACATTTTTCAAAACAATTGGTTTTACAAAACAAAAATTGTTAATCAAAATTCACGCTGGAAAAATTCCAGAAGGAGCGAGACATTGATGTACTATAGCAACCGTGATGTTACTGTAGCAACTGTGATGTTACTGTAGCAACGATGTCACTGTAGCAACAGTGATGTACTGTAGCAACATCGATGTCACTGTAGCAATGTTACTGTAGCAATTTCCAGAAACATTGCACCATCGATGGCTTCAGTTAAGCCATCGATGGCTTATAGCTGTTGGAGCCAATAACGGCTAGTTTTGAGCTCCAACGGACATATGAGGTTTTGGGGTTATAAATACACCCTCATAAACCTCATTTGAACACAACACAATACCCAAAATCATAAGATAAATTGCTTCAAGTATTCTTACTTATTTGAGCTATATTTTGAGCTATTTCTTGAAAGCATTGTTGTGTTCTTGAGCTACAATTTTATTCACTTCATCTACTCTTGAGAGAGTTGTAATTCTAGTGAAAAATAGTATTGTCATACACTTAAGGGAAGTTGTCCCTTGTTGTGAGGAAGAGTGTCTTCCTTGTTTCACGAAGCTTGTAAGGATTCAAGTGTTCGTGAGTGTAACGGTTGGTTAGGCACCCGCAAGTCTAACATTGCAAAGCTTGTGTGATCAAGTCTTTGTGGAACGGTTGGTTAGGCACCCGCAAGTCTAACATTTGCAAAGCTTGTGTGATCAAGTTTTGTGGTTGTAACGGTTTGTTAAGCACCCGTAAGCTTGACAAGTGATAGTGAAAATCTCAAGTGTGATCTTGAGGAGTGGACTAGCTACACGTTGTAGTGAACCACTATACATCTTGGTGTACGCTTTCTCTTTAATATTCCGCAATTTATTTATTGCAATCTTATTTTCGCACATACTTTCTCAATTATATATTTTGATTGCGAAAATTAGACAAAGTTCCGCAAAACGCTATTCACCCCCCCTCTAGCGTTGTTCATTTATTCTAACAAAGACTACCCGGACATCTCATGAAATATAGCTACGTACGGACTCTCGTCACCTAGTGCGTATGTAGCTCCCCACATAAATAACAGACAACAAAATACACCTAAGGGGATGAGTTCCCTCTTACAAGGTTAGACAAGAGACTTACCTCGTTCTCAAGCTCACTTCCGGTTCACAAATACCCTCTAAGTCCTCAACTTGTTGCCAAACAACCCGAAACTAGTCAAATATTATATAAATAAATCAATATATACTCAAACGTTCATAATATAACTATTAGAGTAATTACTCAATCTGAATTGGAAGATTCCTAAAATTCACCCTCGGGCCCACGTACCCGGATTCCGAAAATTTTAAAAGATAAATGTTACGCATAACCTCACGAATTCAAATATCTAGTTTTCACCCAATTTCATAATCATTTTTGTGGTTAAATCTTATTTTTATCAAAACCTAAGTTTTTCAAGTAAACCCATAATTTTTACTATTTTACATGTTAAAATCTACCGATAATCTATGTATTTAATTTACATTGGGTCGGAATTACTTACCTTCAACAACTAGGTGGAAATCCCTGTCTAAGAAGCTCCAAAAATCGCCCAAGAAGTGAAATAAATGAACCAAAATGGCCTAAGTCACGTATTAAATGGACCTCACTGCCTCCCAGCGACTTCCACTTATGCGGAGAATTGGCCGCTTTTGCAGTGCCGCATATGCGGAAAATCCATCGTAGGTGCGGTCCTAGACCAGGCCGCCTGACTGCGCTTCTGCGGACGGACTCCCACTTCTGTGGACTCGCTTCTTCGGAAAGCGGAGCGCACCTACGGTCCAGGCCTGGCTAGCCTCTTCTCGCACCTACGACCTTTTCATCGCAGAATCGAGGCTGCTTCTGCGGTAGTTCCTCCGCTTCTGCGGGCCATTGACCACTCGCCCAAAACCGCTTCTGCGGCCAAGAGCTCGCACCTGCCGCCAAAAAGCTCGCAGGTGCGGGCACACCAGAACTGGTGCACCAGCAGCTCTTCTCCAAAGAGTAAATAGGCTCGGTCGCCCCTCCCGATCCTATGCGGGGCCCCGAGGCCTCGACCAAACATACCAAAAAGTTTGTAAACATAAAACGAACTCGTTAGCACCGTTGCACATGTGAAATAACATTAAAACTAAGAATCACAACCTAAAACCAAATAGAATCAACTCATGAACTTCAAGTTCTTCCAACTTACTCCGAACGCGCCGAATCATACTTAAACTACTCGGAATGACACCAAATTTTGCGTGCAAGTCTTAAATCACCATACAGAGCTATTCCTATGCCTGGAATTCCAAACGGACCTTGATAAAACCAAAACCTACTTCCAACCAAATTTAAAGAACTTTAAAACCTTCAATGCGCCAACTTCCAACTTTAGGCGCCGAAACGCTCCTGGGTCATCTAAAACCCAATCCGAACACATGCCCCGGTCCAAAATCATCATACGAACCTATTGAAACCGTCAAATCCCGGTTCCGAGGTCGTTTACTAGGAATGTTGACCCAAGTCAAACTTAACCCTTTAAAGCTAATACTAAGAAAGTAAGTGTTCCAATTTCAACCCGGACCCTTCCAAACCTGAACTAACCATCCCGCAAGTCATAAAATAGTAAAAGCACATATGGGGTGTCTTATTTAGGGGAAGGGGATTCTAGAAGGCAAAATAACCGGTCGGGTCATTATAGTCCATACTCCAAGTAGAGTGCTAGAAGCGCTATGATTCAATATCCAAAAATGATACTGGTGTCGTCAGTAGCATATCTTCCACCCTATGATTTTCAGGTACCGAGAGGTCTAGTTAAGCGATTAAAGAAGAGTTAGAGACAACGTGATGTCACGCTTGAGGTTCTAGAATAATATAAGGAAATCTATGGTGCTAGCTAGTTAATGGAAGGTTGTGAGAAACATAAATAGATATGTGTAGGTCGTAAGCTAAAGTATGGTAGAGCAACAAGGTTTTAGGTAGACATGATTAAGTATAAGAAAAGGTGAGTGAGAAGGTGACAAGAATAGGTAAGGCCTCAGGATTAGGCCCATGAAAACAAGAGATCTGATGGTTCCCGAAAATTATAGAAAGATCTGTATAACATGAATGAACTCGGAGGAGTTTCAAACTATGAGCATTTAGAAAAGATGGAATGCTGTCTTGGTAGTAGAATAAGGGTGTAATTGTGATAAATGATAAGCATATGACATTTATATTTAGGCCTTCGATTGAGTATTGATTCAAAGAGAAGGGTTTCATGAATTGCATGTGATTAGAATACCACCTTAAGATGAATCACGTTGGGATGCTATGAAATACGATTATTGAAGTATAGTATCATCCCTAGGTGGATCAAGCAAATAAGTTCAGATGTGTCCCGATGATACGTGAGCCCTAACGACAATGTATTATGTAAGAGGATTCAAGTTATTAGTGGTAGATTACAGATCAATATGAAGGTGAATCAGCAATAGCTGGATAAAAGTTACAAAGTATGACATGAAATTAGGCTATCATTCTTAAGATGAACAATAATGAGGAAGCATTAAAGGACTTAGATTTATATATATAGGATAAGCAACAAGAGAGTAACCTAGAGTTGGGTAGCAAACATCGGTAATAACAAACTGAAGTAAGTGTTATTGTATAGTATGACCCACCTAGATGCACTAAATCCATAAGGATCGATAACTGAGGCGATGAAACAAAATATAGCAATAGTTGTAACTTCGACAAAGTACCAAGCGAAGAACTTCAGTACACTTATAGATGCCCAGAGGGACAACTTGCCATAGTTCTGTATATATTCACAAAGTAAGGCCTAGAGATTGGCTAAAAGCCAGAGTTAATAGGAGAGAAGAGTTGCATAGGAGCCCATACAAGGACAGAGTCGTACAGGCAGCATGACAGAAGGTAGCAACAATTACGAGATTAGAAGAATTCCGACCACATGTCATGGTCTGAGAAAGAGGCCTAAAGGGGGGAATGCCCTGGCCTTTAGATTTATTCATTGAACAGTTTTCTAGAGGGCAAGGATAGTATTAAGGTATTCATAAACGTAATAAGCAAGGATAGTATTAAGGTATTCATAAATGAAATAAGTTATGAGACTGATAAGCGCATTAGTCAACATTCGAGGATGAACGTTCCAAAGGGGTGAATGCTGTTACACCCCATATTTTCGTACGTGAGACTACGTCGTAAATCAATTGATGTAAGCTTAGAAATGAGATCGTCTTTGAAAGTACATAAAGTAAGTTACTCATGTTATCATAGAGGTTACAATTATTTAAGATCATGAATAACTAGTACCAAGAGGGTTGGAAGGCTTAGAAGCTAAACGAATTGAAGAAAATAAGTTTCATCAAAAGTCAATAAATTGGGAATGTTATAACATGTACTTTGAGGTGAGATTAAGGTTCTTAACATGATAAGGATGTTATGTTATGAGTTATGTTAGTCGACTGATAGTCGTGTGTTATGTTTTTATGTGAAGCGAGTTGTGAAAAAGTTGGCAAAGGTCATCACAAGTACATTCATAAATGTGCTGAAAGTTAGGTCAAATGTAGCTGATCTTTTCTCCAATTATACTTGGATTTACTGGATGATCCACCTACAAAATTTAAGATCTACAAGTCTAGTTTCTAACGCATTAAACCATTTGCCAATACAACATCGGAGTAGAAATATATTCACGTTTTTGCGAGATTGTGCAGGAAGCCCCTATGGGACCGACTTGGTCCGTGGCGGACCTTCACTTGTTTTTATCTTGTTATTGGGATGATATTTGCTCATTTTTAGACCTCCTTCCATCCTCACACTCTCAAACCCTCCCAAATAGTTCCCCAAGGCTCCAAACAAATTTAAAAAAAAATACACCATAATCCAACATAAAAGTTAGCCAAAGGTGAAGAATAACCCCTCTATGATGTTGTGATGTGAATAAGGATGATTGTGAGCTAAGTTAAGCTTAGGGTTCGAATTTCATCTACTTCCTAATGTATGTTTAACATCCATTTGATTGGAGTGAAAGATTACAAGATAGCACTTGAAAGGAGAAGAGATGTTGTTATATATATATATATATATATATATATATATATGGTTTCTAGTGTTATGCATGTCTATATGTTTATCAAGTGAATTGGTGAAAGAAACATATGAAACTTTAGATTGGAAGCGAAGATTAGCTTAAGTCACTTCTATGGTGTTGTATTGCCATTGAGGGCTCTTGTAACCTAAATATAACTTGGATTTAGACTTGAAGCTACTTTAGGAGGTATGTGTATTGTGTTCTTGCATGTGCTTAAGGTTATCTTGGTGTTGATTAAGTTAAATGGATGGACTGGACATGAACTAGTGAATAAAGTTGCTAACTAAGGATAGTTGGAGTTGTGGATTGTTTCCTTTGTTATAAATATATGGTGTAAGGCTGGAATCACTGATGAATGACTTTATTATCATGTTAATGATACTTTTAAGTTAATATAATAAGTCTATAAGGGGTGATATGGGTTATACGGATTCCAATCGGAGCTTGCTGCTCGTCGTGAAGTAGTTAGTGACTTCTTGTTTTTATATGATGTCTTGTTATTGATATTTATATGTTGCTGGATTTCTCTGGTTGTTGTTGTTGGTATATAGTATTTGAGGAGGCCCTTGTTATAGGGGAGATGCCGCCGCATTTACGTCAATAAGCTAATAGTTTAAGTAACAGACTTTGCCTTTACTCAGCACTAATTGTGAATCTCCTTATGCTATGGTAGATTGAGTTGAGTTTTTTTAAGAGTTACTTGGAAAATATTAAGGACTCAACGAGGTTAAGGTATGTTAAGGATAAACCTTGCCTTCATTTTGGCATGATCCTGTAACTACATGTGTTTGATAACGAGACATAAAGAGAAGTTCATATTCCTAAATTTATGTACATTATCCTAGTCTCAAAAGTTATCATGTTCTCCCTTATCGAGACTTTATATTCAGTTAAGTATTGAATTCTTCCAGTCATGAGAGTGGAGGGTCAATATACATACATACATACATATATATATACATACATACATATATATATACATACATACATATATATATATATATACATACATACATACATACATATATATATATATATATATATATATATATATATATATATATATTATAGTATTTTCACCACCATCGAGCTACAACCAGTGGGCAAGCCCTATTGGGCAGTATTACAGTATTTTCACCACCATCGAGCTATAATCAGTGGGCAGGCCCCTATTGGGCAAACTCGGATCAGATGGTAAGTTATATACCGAGTCTACAATGGCCTAGCGCATATGAGCTAGCCCAGAATGGATGAGATACAGAGCCTAGTATGGCCGAGCTCCTATGAGCGAGCCTACTACGCCGGAGCAGTTATATGTACCGAGCCTTATAGGGTCGGACATCTATTTTACTTACTATATTAAGAGAGTTGAGTCAATATCAGCAGGTAAGCATATCTTGAGATCATATTTGACTCTTAGTTACTTTAAGTTATTATATTATCAGTTCAATTTTAGTTTTCAGTTATTCTGTTGCCTTACATACTCGGTACATTATTTCGTACTGACTTCCCTTTTGATGGGGATGGTGCATGTCATGCCTGCAGGTCCTGATAGATAGCTGGATAGACCTTCCTAGTAGACAAGGTCAAACATCAGCTCGGTTAGTAAGCTCCACTTCCTCGAAGTTACCAGGTTCCAGACCTTGGTGTTCATTTTATATATACAGGTTTGATGGGTAGGTCAAGACCCTATCCCGACCATGATACAATTTTGTTATCTCTAGAGGCTTATTGACGAGTCTTGTATATTTGTATGTTAGTATTATGGCCTAGCTAGCCCTGTGTGCATGTTCAGTTTGGTATTGCTGGTTGTAGACATTCATGGTGGTCTCGTCGGCCTGCACAATTATGTATAGGATCTTTTGGATATGTTTACCCCTCAGATGAGAGAGAAGTTATTTTGAGATGATTCAGAATATGGCCTCATCGGCCTAAGTTGAGGGTTACCCTCCAGAGTTCATAGTTATAGAGTGGTACACTCGGGCCGAGTATGGCCATCGGGTGTCGGCCACGCCTCTTCAGATTTGGGGCGTGACAAACTTGGTATCAGAGCAGTTCTATCCTAGGGAGTCTACAAAACCGTGTCTAATAGAGCCTTATTTATAGATGTGTTGTGCACCACATTATATAAACAGGAAGGTACAAGGAATTTAGGAGTCTGTTACCCTTCTTTCATATCCAAATTGTGCTATATAGCTGACTCATAAGAGTTCGAGCCAAGACTTATGTTTGCTAATGAGATAGAGATGCTTTCAATTAGAAAAATTATAGCTAGCCCGAGGGCTAATACAACAGCAGATAAGGGCATTAATAGAGAGAGAATTCTTGACGACGTGGCCCTGCTTGAGGCCCTATTAGACCGTGTTTACCAGATGGTGCACTCTCGAATAGTGCAGTCATATATGAATACTAGAATGTTCAGAAATATCAGAAGACATGTAGTGGAATCCTAGAAGGGGATAAATATTTACCTTAGTATGACTCCCACCCCTTGTAAAAAGAGAATATTAGTCGACCCAAGGAGCTAGTGAGATGGAGCAAGGGGAGATAAACATGAAAGAATGTTTTGTTGAAGTTATCAGCAGAAGGTAATAGACAAAGATATTAGCAGGAGAATAAGAAGAGAGTAAATGAAGCATTATGAGTAAGATGTGATAAAAGGGTGATTACGGTAAATCATAATATGACAGGATGACAGAGTCTATAGCCAAGTAGAGGAAACGACAAGAGGTGACATGTCTTGAGACTATAAAAGAGTATATGCCTTAAAGTCATGTCTTTATTTTGAGAAATGAGTTGATGACTCCAACATGATTATTAGAAGACTAAGTTAGAGCCCCAGAGTAATAGAAATTAGTATAGGCTAGTAAACAAGAAAGAAAATCGAACATGATTTAGGGACCGAAGGATTTGATAATAGTCGGCATCGTGAGAATTTCAGAGATTGCATTTTGGCAATGATAGAATGGACAACAGAAGAATAACCTTTAAAGGTCATTCAAGAAGACGCTTCCATAAAGCAAGCACTGTGAGCAGAGTTAAGCTTAAGGAACTAAGTGTGCCAGTTACACTAGGTGTCACCCTCGCGGGTAAAAAGATTAGTTACCCCCTGTAGGGAAGGGTTACCGCAAGGCGAGTAAGAGTTAGTGAAGACGTGAAAAGACGCCGAAGATGAAGAGGTAAAACATTTATAGGTAAATCTTCATAGCATTAAATGTTAGTACTTCCCTAAAGAGAGGAAGAAGGGGTGATATGGTACTAAGTCGAAGTTAAGTGGTTCAGGTAACTATGTGATAGAAAAGGAAGAATGTGGTAAAAAGGCGAAAAGAATGAGATTGTATTTATTCAGATCCTACAGATATGTTACGACCCCATAACATTATGCAAGCACGATGCCCAGGAGAGGCAGTAAGGGTTCCAGTGCATCAGGCCCAGCTAAGTCGCAAATGCGATATTTTATTCGCAAATGCGAACTTCCCCTCTTCGCTAATGCGAACAAGCTCTTCGCAAGTGCGAAGCTCACTCCCCAGGAAACTATGTCGCAAATGTGACTCTGAGATTCGCAAACATGGTCTCAGCTTAGCTCGCAAATGCGAACTTTTCTTTGCAAAAGCGAAATTCTAGCCTAGCATCGCAATTGCGCGAATGCAACAAACACCAAAAACATGAGATGTACCAGTAGTCCTCAAACCATCCAAACTCATCCGTAATGCATCTGAAACTCACCCGATCCCTCGTGTTCCAAACCAATTGCACGCTGCCCAAATCATCAAAATAACATCAAATAACAAAAATTGATCATCAAAACTCATTTTCCACAACTTTTACAAAATGCACCAAAACTCGGTCGGGTCACCCCGGACCCCAACCAAACGTGCTTACAAGTCCAAAAATATCATACGAACCTACCGGAATCGTCAAAATACCGATCCGAGGTCGTTTACCAAGAATGTTGAACATGGTCAACTCAAGTTGTTTTTAAGGCTAAAGATTACATTTTCTTCAAAATTTTACGTAAAAACCTTCTAGAAAAGGACACGGACCACGCACGCAAATCAAAACATCAAATGAAGCTAATAGATGTCTCGAAACACGGAAATAAGGGCTAGTACTCAAAACGACATATCAGGTCGTCACATTTTTATATTTTATTTCTTTTTTTGTTCCTTGCTTATCTAATTGTATTATCTGTAACTTAATATTATTGAAGTTTCATCTGAATTTTTAGGAAATTACCAGTTTAATATAATACAATGAACATAATTTTGTATTACTCTTGAAAATATACTTGACTATATCTTGTATACTTTCTCAAATTATTTCGATATTTAAAATTTATCAATAATATTTTCGACTATCATTTATTTACTTAATTTTATCAAATAAATTTAAAGTGTTGATAGAATCACATTATATCTATTCTCTCTTTATACATAAGTTTTTGTTCTACAATATTTTAATTTTTTCATTTAGTGTTTATCTATATGCGAAATATTATTGTAAATTGATGGTGTTGAATTAGTTCAAAGTTTAAACAAACAAGTTCATTTAGTATATGTCATAAATCTACTTATAATTATAATTATTATTATTTTGGTACTATTTTCAATCAGAAAAAAAACTGCATTCTTCTTCATGTTTGTATTTAATATGAATATTTATTTTTTTAATTAAAATTACTACATAATAAGTTAAATTATATATTTATATAATTTGTTTCTTTCTTGTAGTTATTGTTATATTTTTGTTTTTAATTATACCTATTATAATATTTTTAGTTACATGATCTTACCCATATAGCATGACCATATAAATTATTATTCAATAACTTTCTCATCTTAAAAAACAATTCTTATCAGTTTATATATATCTATATATTGAAGTTATTTATTTATATATTTTTGTTCTTTTTTTGTAATAGTTTCCTTAAATATATATAGTTGTTTAATTATTTTTAATTCAAATTAAAAAAGAGTAACTAATTATTAACTAACTAACTAATTTTGTCCTAAAATTTGATACTTGTTGAGTTTTTATTGTGACACTGTGCATCATCACATTGATTTGCTTCTCCTAATATATATATATATATATATATATATATATATATATAGATAATTTTATAACTCCAACTTGAAACTATTCCCCAATTTGAATGTGTGGTTTTTTTTTATTATATATATTTTAATTTTTTATTACGAAATAATTTTATTCAACTTTTTTGGAGCTTTGTCCTAAAAATCTACACTTGTCATCTTATGGTTATGCCACTTGGCAAGTTGACTTTGCTTCTCCTTTTATTATATATAGATATGGATTTATTTTCTCTTTTCGTATATTTCTTCTAATGCTATATTTGATTAGTTTTTTATTTAGTATTTTATTTATAATTTAAATACCCTTATTTTTTAATTAAATTATAATTTTAAATTCATTAAAATTATAAAGCGAGAAGTGTAGACAATAAAAGTAGCGTCCAGAAAATAACCGAGACCAAACATATTGCAACAAAATCATAGTATTTGATTTCAAATAATATGAGTGTACAATTTCTACGAATCCTTTATTTCTTCATTCCAATAGTAAATAAATTCAAGGGCCTTTGAGCTTGATCTTGAATCTATATTTGTTGCCACGAATGATGATCTTGGATTCAACTAGCATGAACTTTAATTTGAATTCGTACTCCTTGAACCTTGATTTGTTCTTTGTTCTTCAGCTTGAACTTGATTGCTTGAAACTTGAAACTTGTATAGAAATTTGCCGCGTTTGATCGACAAGCTCTCGCTTGCTTCTTGTTATAACTTCCGGTATCTTTTCAGAGTTATGAAGACCCCTATTTATAGTTGTGGAAGAGAAGAGTCGTGATGAGAACAAACTCTTTTCGACCAATTAGATTGAAGGATGACAAAACCGCATTTGATTGGCTAGAACATCTCAACTGCACATGTGGTGCAATTTCATTGGCCTTTCAATTTTACTTGGCATGCCTTGTCATTTTGACACGTGGCATGCTCGGTTCTTCCGTTGGGCTTGGCGTGCCACGTGGCACCAAACTGGGCCTCTAGGAAGATGATATCTTGGATTTAATGCAGTGGGCTCATCCAATGGGCTAGCATGAGTTTGGACTTATTTATTAATCCATATATATTGGATTTATATATTTAATCCAATTATAATAGCCCAATAAATTTATTTGAACTTATATCTTTTGAATTTAAAATATAGTCCAAATTATTTTGTGAATTTATAAAATTTATATATCTATAAATATCCCTATTTCAAGACTTATCGGGACATGAACTTCTCAAACATAGAAGAATAGGCTTGAAGTACCATTAATGCATGCAACGGTCATTAATACTCTATAACTTTAGTTAGAACGAAAATTTCATGTCTTCTTTCCTTTAACATTTCTGGGCATAAGGACGAGCTTTCAAAGCTTTAATTCTCCAAAGCCAAAGATTTGCTCAGGTATAGATTTGATTAAGGAATCTCTGGATGGTTAATTGTTTTTATTTTTTGTTTTTTTTGGCCTCTTTTTTTTTTTTTTTTTTTTTTTTTTTTTTTTTTTTTTTTTTTGTAATTTCAAACAACCAAGTGCCAAGAGATTTGAGATGATGAAGTGCACGAAGTTACGATGAGATTTATATTGACAAGAACTTCCCTAGCCATGATGTGGCATTTTCCCATAGCAACTTTTCCAGGAATTATAGATAACATCTCCAACTTCACGTGGCTTAACAAGGAAACTACATGCTGCTAATATAGACTTACACACTCTTGGCACCAATTAGAATACCGCCACTACTAGTAGACGAATCCCTGTTGGATAAAAAGTCATTGTTGCCGTGTTGCAACTGATCCGACACCGGAAGCAAACTTTAAACGCCCTCTTCCATCAATCTATATAAACCCATGTGCTCATATCTATTGAACATCAATTTGTAGCATCTGCATGACTGTCCGAATGTATCTTGGACAGGTAAATTTATTTATTTATTTTTTTTGCCGTTTTATGGTGCCTTCTTCCCTGTTTTGCTGGACAAAATTCTTGTTTATGGATGATTCATGCATAAAGAAGGTGATTGGGTGTGAAGGGATAGACATTCATCTCCATTCGAATAGCAGAAAGCTTACTTTCAGGATGTGAAGGAATAGATACTCATCCCCGTCCAAAAATCAGTGGATTACTTAGGGTGTGACGGGATAGATATTCATCCCCACACGAAAATTGGAGAGATTACTCTCAGAGTGTGAAGGGATGGATACTCATCCCCGCCTGCAAATCGGAGAGATTACTCTCAGGGTCTGAAGAGATGGATACTCATCTCTGCTTGAAAATCGGGGGGCTAATCTTGGGGCACAAAGTTTCATACGGCATATATAAGTACACAACTAGGCAAAATATAAAAGAACAACTTCTCAACAGCATATAGAAGGATTAACCCGCAACAGCATATAGTAGGACAAACCTATGGCAACTTATAGAATGACAAATCCTTAACAACATATAGAAGGATCAAATCCTTGATGAGACCGGCTTAAGGTAAAAAGGGACATAATGTCCACCTTAAGACTGAAAAATTATAGTTTCTTTTAAGGACAAACCCATAAAGAGACCAACTTAAGGTGCAAAGGGACTTAAACGTCCACCTATAGTTCCTTTTAAAGAGAAATCCGCAAAAAGGTCAACTTAAGGTGCAAAGAGACTTAAACGTCCACTTTAAGATTAGGAAATCATTGTTCCTTTTAAGGAGAAATCTACGAAGAGGCCAACTTAAAGTGCAAAGGAACTACCTATCCACCTTAAAGTTGGAAAATAGTAAAGTCTCAACTTGAGGACTTGGTGGACTTGATGGCTCTGACTAGAAGACTTGGAGCTCTTGAATATTTCAACTTGAAGACCGAAAAACGTGAAGACTTAAAGTTGAAGACCGATGGACTGGAAGGTTTGATTGACTTGAAGATTGAAGGGCTTGGATACTTCAACTTGAAGACCTAGCCTCCTACTGGAAGACTACATCCATCTCATTGGAGACGCTAATTTGCTATGAAGGCTTACCTCCTTAAATCATATGGGATCCAAAGATCAACAAAAGAATGGCATTTCAGCCCGATTTTCAAGTGCTGATTGAATGGATACATTCCATTATACTTCATTCGAACAATGATTGGGGCAATATGTATCTTTTGAACTCATGCGACTAAACTTAAAATGAAACTCTAAGCTGCCTACGTACCTCGGTGAAAAGGATCAAGTCATATCGTAGTTCAAAATGGGTGAATTTTTTTTTTAAACCAAACTTTTGCCTAGGCCGACTCTTTCGAAATTTTTAACCTAGCAGGCTTTTTTTTGGCCGTACACAGTTTATACTCTTGCAGGCCAGGAGTAACATGCGGCTTATGCTCTTGCGTTAAAGAGCGTAACGACTAGCAATTTAAGCTCGCATTTTGAGGAGCTTTGCAATTTGAAGATTTTGCTAAATTTGAAGAGCTTCATGGCATGCAGTTTAGGCTCATTCATCTAGGAGCATAATTATTTGAAGATTTAGCTCAAATTTTAAGAGCTTCATGACATGCGGTTTTGGCTCGTGCATCCAGGAGCGTTATAACTTGCAGTTTAGGCTCGTGCAGCTGAGGAGAATTATAACTTGCGGTTTAGGCTCATACATTAAGGAGCATAGTAACTTGCAATTTAGGCTCGTGCGTTGAGGAGCATTATAATTTGCAGTTTAGGCTCGTGCTTTGAGGAGCATTATGACTTGCAGTTTTAGGCTCGTACGTTGAGGAGCATAGTGTCATGCATAGACTCTTCGATTTCATTTTCAGATAAAAACTTTCTCGCATTCTCATCTTCTTGTTATTTTTATTCGTCGTAAGGCTTAAAGACATGTAGCCCTTGGTATCCACTTGGCCATACCTAGTTCCATATCAATGAGCATGAGTTGCTAGTTATTCAAATGTTTTGGGCTTTATGCCTTATAAGATATAGCGAAGACCCCAATGCATGGCTTGAATGCGCATTTCAATGCCAGAAGTTTCGTTATAACGATCTTTGCAGTTGAGGCTTAAGCTCCTCCAGCGGTTGATGAAGTTAGTAACTGGCTCATCCTTTCGTTGATGAGCATTTCTAAGTTCGATCATACTTATGATGCGTCTTGTGATATAGAAACGATCGAGAAACTCTTGTTCCAACTGCTCCCAACAATCAATGGAACCAGATTCAAGATCTGTGTACCAATCAAATGCATTGCCTTTGAGAGATCGAACAAACTGTTTGACAAGATAATCGCAGTATGTTCCAGCATTGCTGCAAGTTTCAATGAAGTTTGCTATATGTTGTTTCGGATTTCCCTTGCCATCGAATTGTTGCAACTTAGGAGGTTCATAACCAACATGCATTTTCAAGTTATCAATTCTTTGCATATACGGCTTTGCATATGTGAGAGATAATTTGGATGAGGCTTATCGTCGAAAGCCTCCATGATGAAGTGCTTCAATTTCTCAACAGGAATCAGACCTTCAATGAAGACTTGGATTTCTTTGGTTGTTATTGCTTTCTTTCCTAAAGAGTCTTCTTTCTCTTGTGACCTTTGAAGATTTAAAGGTGTTTGTGTGGGTTCTCCTTCTACTATGCTATCCAATTTATTTGTTAACTTGGAACGTTTAGCATCTAGATCTTGCACGCGCTTTGACAAGCCTTCAACTGCTTTCGTTAAATTTGCAAGTTGTTCTTTACGGTAGAAGCTTCAATAACCATTGCTGAATGATCGACATAGAGGATGAAGAATGATATAGATCATTTTTGGGATAGAGCTTAGAGGTTGCATTAATGGAGGCTAGAGTAGATCCAACACTCAAGTCATCATCATTGACTGGCATGAAAGTTTTCTTGGACTTAGATAAACTAATTTAGGCAAGAACCTTTTCGATCCTTTTGGAAACGTCATTCCCTTTTTGGGTCGTGCTTTGTTAAGGATCTTGCTCCTTTTGAGGATGAAGATCCAAAAATAGGGGCTGATGTGAACAACACTTGGAGTGTTTGTTGTCCTATCGTGTTTGCTTTGCTCCTTGTAGCTGGCCCAAAGCTTCCGAAGGTAACATCGAGGATATTTTTCATTTAGTGTAAAACTTGGAATTAGCAGCCTCAGGTGATGTCGATTTGGAGTTAATCTTCTTTGAAGCCATTTTGATGTTGTTGTACATTGGTGATTAAAAAGTTGAGATGAAAGGTAGATATTTTCTCACTGGGCGTACCGGAATTTAAATTTGCGCCGAGACAATATAATTGAGACCGAAAAATATTGCAACAATAGTAGTATTTGATTTCAAATAATCTGAGAATACAATCTCTATGAATCCTTTGATTCTTCTTTTCAATAACAAATAAATTCAAGGGCCTTTGAGCTTGATCTTGAATCTATATTTGTTGCCAGGAATGATCATCTTGAACTCAAGTAGCACAGACATTAAGTTGAACTCGTACTCCTTGAACTTTGATTTGTTCCTCGTTCTTGAGCTTGAACTTGATTTCTTGAACTTGAACTTGATTGCTTGAAGCTTGAAATTTGTAGAGAAAGTTGTGGCATTTGATCCACGAGCTCTTTCTTGCTTTTTGTTATAACTTCTGGTGGCCTTTCAGAGTTATTGTCACGACCCAAAATCCACTATAGGCCGTGATGGCGCCCAACGTCGCCGTTAGGCAAGCCAATAGTGAAACATCTAAATAATTATTTGTTTATTACTTTTAAAATCATAGGTTTTATTAAATAAGGAAAGTAATGCATTAAAAATCATAAGTACATACAATATTAGTAAGACATAAAATAAAAGGTGACAATATTAATGTTAAATCATTAATATCAACTAGAATATCCCAAAATCCTGTGTCACAAGTGCATGAGCATTTACTAAGGAGTACAATTATAATACAACATATGTCTCGAATGTAAATTAGGCAGGATAAAGTAAATAAATATGATGGAGACTCTGTGGGTTGGGTCACGTAGCATGGAATGAAGCTCACCATAAAGTCCCCTCAGCAGCTGCCCCTACGCGCCAAGATGACCAACAAACGAACCCTTCAGATCCTGCACATAAATTGCAGAAGTGTAGCATAAGTATGTAAATCAATGCGTACCCAGTAAATATCTAGCCTAACTCCGAAGAAGTAGTGCTAAGAGGTCGACATCAACACTTACTAGTGGTTCAATAAAATAATATAATAAATTATAAATAGATATGAAACACAACAGTAATAATGAGGTAAAAACTGTAACTCACATAATCCTCCAACATTTCTTTGGACGATATAAATCTCTCAAACGTCATATGCTATCTCCACAGATCAGAAATATCAAGTGCAATCTCAAACGGATAAGGAATACCATATAAATGCCAGGTCTCAATCAAAGGGGAATCTCATGAATATTCGGACTCCTAACAGTTTCACGCACGATTATGCTGAGGTCGTCCGGCCCGATCCAAAGTCGTGTGTTAGCTACCGAGGGTCAACCGGCAAGAACCAGAGTTGCTTCTCAATATATTGCCGAGGCATTCGCCCTGATCCACAGGAAAGGAAGAAACTTATCAAATTACAGGCCACATGTTTGCAACACAAGTACACGAGCATAAAGTAAACATGACTTTTATCGTCTATCAAATATCTTTCTAAATAACTCAAGGTGATAAAGCTCGGCCTATTATATCCCAAATCAATTTCAGTTATAAATTTCAAGTAATTGAACCTAAAAATTGAGTTCAAATAATTCAAATAGTACATGATAAAGTCCTAAGTCTACCCGGATATAAACATGCTTTTAGCTACGTACAGACTCTCGTCACCTCGTGCGTAAGTATCACCCACAACTAGTAGCACATAACAATTTAATACCTACGGGGTAGTTTCCCTCTCACAAGTTATATAAGAGACTTATATCGCTCCGAAGTTCCATAACCGGCCCCAACACCTCCCTAACACCTCAAACCAATGCCCATTGATACGAAACTAGTCAAACAATATGATGACCAATCAAAATATATTCCAATACTCATAATTTAACAATTTATAACAATTCTCAATTCCGCTCGAAAAGCCAACAAAGTTAATCCTCGAGCCCACGTGTCCGAATTCCGAAAAATTTTCAAAGATAAACATCGCCCAAAATTTCACGAACCCATATATATAATTATTCCGATTTCCATGTCCAATTTCGTGGTCAAAATCAAAAAATATCAAATTCTAGGTTTTCTTCCAAAATCCCACAACTTCTACAAATTTCCCTGTTTAAATCCATGCATATATAACTCATGTATTTAACTTACAACAAGTGAAAATAACTTATCTTGTGTTGATTGATGTAAATATCATTAAAATAGCTCCCCAAATTCGGCCATCCAAGTGAAAATGAGAGAAAAGTGAGCCAACTCCCGAATTAAAACAACACTGCCCAACCCGACCATCTTCGCGAACGCGGCCTGACCCTCGGGCTCGCGAAGAGCAACCTGCTCCAGCTCCAAAACTCCTCTTCGCGAATGCGAGATAGGGATCACGAACACGATGATTCACCAGGCCACACCATAGCGAACGCATTCACGCCGCCGCGGACGCGAAGGCCAAATCCCCTAGGTTAGCTTCTTCATCGCAAACGCGTAGCTGACAATATTAACGCAAAGCATAGCCTTCCCAAACATTCACGAACGCGAGACACCAGTCGCGAATGCGAAGCACAAAAATCCCAGTAGCCAAAATCCTTCTTCGCAAACACGTGAACACCATCGAGTTCGTGAAGAATGGTCTGAAAAGTGGATTTTGGTTCGTGACAAACGCGTGAACACCATCGCAAATGCGTGAACACCAGCACTAGCAGTTCAAAAAGGCCTAAAAGTGGTTCGAAACCACCCCAAAACTCACCCGTGGTCCGAGGAAACCCACCCAATCATACCATCCAGTCCCAATACCTTATCCAAACTTATCCAAAGGCTCGAAACTCCATGAATAACATCAAAATCATAAATTGACGATCAAAATCCTTCTTTCAACTTTCAAACTTTCAAACTTCGACGAACGCGTTCGAATCATATCTAAATATTTCGAAATGATGCCAATCCTTACGCACTAGTCACAAATCATAATATGAACCTATTTCAAGGCTCGGAATTCCAAACAGACACCAATAATGCCAAGTTTCACTTCAACTCAAATTTAAGAAATTCTAAAACCTTCAAAATGCCAACTTACTACAATAAGCGCCAAAACGCTCCTGGACCATCTGATACTCAACCCGAACATACGCCCATGTCCAAAATCATTACACGAACCAATTGGAACCTTCAAGTCTCGATCTCGAGGTCATATACTCAAAAGTCAAACCTTGGTAGACTCTTCCAACTTAAAGTTCTTTGTGTCTAATTTTCAGAAAATCAAACCGTTTATTATTTGGAGTTTTGTACAAAAAGTTATGACCATTATACTACAGGCCGTTTGGGAAGAGTATAGGAAGATTTAATGGAATTTTTTCATCACAATCGCGGGGCTTCATGGCCGCGATCATAAAGGGTAAAACTGTATGGACATTTTTGGAATAGCTATCACGAGGTTGCTGACCGTGATTGCGAATAACAACGACTGAAAGTGCATTGAAACATTCAATATCGGGATTCTGAGTTCATTTTCTTCACTTTTTGAGTTCTTGGTGCTTAAGTAAGGCAATTTTGGTGGAGATAAACACCCAAATTTTGAGGGTAAGTAATTTTATCCTTGCTTTGATTGTATATTTTATTTTTCCATGGATTATTACACCAAAATGAAGGATTTGAAGAGAAGAAATTGGGGGTTCTTTTGACTTGAACATAAGAGAATGAATTTTGGGGTTTTAAACATGAAATTGTGGTCGGATTTTGATGAAGCCTATATGGTTAGACTCGTATTTGAATGTTTTGTTGGAATTTTTGAGTTTTGTCAGGTTCTGAGGTGAGGGCTTGGGTTGACCTTTTTGTTAACTTTGAGTATTTGATTAAAGATTCGACCTTTGTTGTTTGGGTTTGTTTTCTATGGCATTGTTTGATGTATCTGAGTTACTTTTGGCTAGTTTCAAGCCGTTCGTAGATTGATTCCATGGGATGGCATTTCTACAGTATTGTTTTGGCTTGCTTGGTATTGATTTGGCTTGTTCGAAGTAAGTAAAATATTCCATGTTGTGTAATTTTATTATGTTTTAGTGCGATGTTGGCATACAGAAACTTAATCGGATAGATGACTGATGTGGGCCACAGTGTCTTGTTGTGAGTTATATTTGGATTGGGTTTCATGCCGCAATGGATTGATATTTGGATCGGGTTGCACACCGCAACGGATTATTATTTGGATCGGCTTGCACGCCGAAACGAATAGATATTTGGATCGGGTTGCATGCTGCAACAGATTGTTATTTGGATTGGGTTGCATGCCGCAACAGGTCATATTAACTATTGATTAGCACTTGGGCCAGGATCGGCCCCTCCGGAGTCTGATATTACAGTGAGCGCAGACACAGTGATATACACGTGTTTTGGTGAGCAAAATTTGTGCCAGCCATCCGTACAATGCTGAGTGATTGTGTGTGATGGTAAGGGGAATTCGATCCAGGCACCTTGAGTGTGGTGTGAGTGAGTGTAGTTAATGATTTTATTGTGATATTATTGACTTGACATGTATACTTGACATGTAGGCATAGAGCTCTATTTTGCTCATACTAGACGTCAACATGGTGTTATGACTTGACATTAGACTTGACATGTAGGCATAGAGATCTATTTTTCTCATGCTAATTGGTAAATAAAATGTCTTATCTGTTGTTGAAAGTTTTGGGAAAAATCACAATTTTCTGATAAACTCATATTTTGGTGATTTCGGTTAAAGATTTAAGCTTTAACTGTTATACTTGTAAAGCATGTCTAAATTTTTGTATTTGTGAAAGAGCTGAATAGGATATCTTTTGAGTTATTTACTGTTACTGGCATTACTACATCCGATGTTATTATTAATTATCGGTGTTGGACATTGACATTCTTCCGAGCTCGTCACTGCTTTCTGCTTGAGGTTATATTTATTACTTATTGAGTACATGGATTCGGTTGAACTCATACTTATACTTCTAAACCTTGCATGCTCATCTTGGAGCTGATTCTACTGTGTATGGAAGGAGTTAGCATTGAAGATGTACCTGTTGCCCCAACATAACGACCACTTGTCATTACTAGTTTTAGCTTCGAATTCTGTTTATGTATATTTCAAATAGATGTCGTATTTATTTTCATACCAGCTTGTCAATCTAAGTCTTAGTGGTTGATGATTTGTACTACCAATTATTGGGTTATTACATAGAAATTAGGTGCCATCACGACTAGGTGGATTTTGGGTTGTGACAAGTTGGTATCAAAGCTCTAGTTTCATAGGCTCTATGAGTCATGAGCAAGTGTCTAGTAGAGTCTTGCGAATCGGTATGATTGCATCCAAAAGCTACAGGGCATTTAGGAAACCTCCCATCCTTCTTTCCTTATCGTGAGACATTGATTCAGCCTGAAGCATATCTCTTTGCTTCCCTTCCATCCACTTGTATGTTATGTGAGCCGGTATTAGCTGTGCATCGACGGCTTGTGATGTCATGGATGAGGTGCAACATGTATTCTCTATGTTGAAGAGATAGGCTAGTCTGGAGGACTTAAGGCCAGGTTTAGATCGCAGATTGGGCTTGGTGGTTTCAGTTGCGTGAGCATATGCTTTTGGACTCATATGTTTGTTAGTGTCCCTAGGAGTGGGATTTACGGCTCAGTAAGTGATTGGATAGCTATATGGCGAGTATTATGTGACTACGGAATGTGCTTAGAAGGTTTGGATGTGATGAGAAGAATTTTTCTTTGGATGTAAGAGGACTGTGGGTGTTTGATTTCTACCTTGAGGTGTTGGGAAGTCTCGAGTTATGAGTGCGTTGAGGGATCTTTCAGTCGCTCATTTGTGGAATGAAGTAGATTCTTATGTCTTGTTGATGAGTTTGGGCTTGGGAGGATTTAGCGATTGCATGATTGTTATGACCATGATAGGGTCATCGATAGATGCCACTTTGAGGCTAAATAGGGGGGTTATATCCTGTAGGGAGGTCTACGGATGTGCGATCATGGTGATGGTTTTGCCAAGAGTTTTCTTTCTATCAGTAGGATGTGTATGTGCTACAATTTGAGTTCGCGTCGCTTGAGGAAGTTCGCACGACTGTCACGACGATGGATATGCGCTTAGCAGAAGATTTAAGTTATTCTATGGCTGGTGCTACGTGAGCGTATGATGGATTTAGTTGAATTACAGTGCGAGATTATGGCAGATATAGATTGAGGATATTGTGCGTTATCGGATATTATGTTCTATGACTTTGAGCCAAGTGGGGAGTATGTTATCGATGATTAGATTGCATGGTCATATGTGATATTATTTTTGGACTGAGGCATACTTGGGGATTGGTTATTACTTGAAGAGGTTGATTTCGAGGATGACTCGGGCAAGGAAAATTTCTAGATGCATGATGTATCACACTTTATGGATATATGGAAATCTAGGAATGATTTGGATTGTTTATTCATTGTGGATGTAGTGTGCTAGGAGAAGGGATTCACACAATTGCTGAAAAGTAGGGTTAATTCTTTAGGTGTTTGTGTGCTAATGGTGCATAAGTCGTTTGTCTCGTTTTAGCGACGCATTGGAGACTAGAGTAGAGTGGATGACTCTGAGAAGGTTCTAATGAGTACAAGATTCATAAGTGGTATTCGAGGGTTCCCCAGAATTGTATATGGCTAAGACATGAGATTTGAATTGGATAGTGCTGAGACTTGCAGTATTTATGTATCATTAGTGATTCCACATTTTTGTATCAGAGAGGTTAGAGAAAGAGCTTCAAATTCACATAAGATATCTTCAGAGTGGGTATCTCGGTTGCAGTACTATTGGGTGCTTAAGAGGAAATACAGTGGCTTATGAGCCGTGAGACGATGCCGTTTCATGCTAGAATCTCATGGGGTGAGCTTTGGGTTAAGGATCATAGTGTGATACCAAGGAGAAGTGTTAACTTGAAGGCAAGTCAAGAGGGGTTCAAAGAAATAGGTCAGCTTGGTGGTGGTTTTGATCAGCATAATAATATAAGTGATCTGTTCCTTTGGTAGTGAAACTCTACAGGTGTTTTGTGGCAATATTTTTGGGCTTGGCGACCTGCGTGGCTTGATTAAATTAGAGAGATTCGGTTCTAAGGGCTTGGTTGGGCAAAAGAGTTTCAAAGAAAGCTCGACGATTTCGACCACGACTTGGGGCGGATGTTTTCTACAGGCATGGGGAGTTTGTTATGTGTTGTGATTTTCTCCTGGATGGGGCAAGTGGAAGGTTTCCGGTGGACAGGGGTGTATCATGCTTGTGATTTAGAGTTGATAATGAGATTCTCATATTTTCATATGATGGCATGAAAGATGCGGTGCGACGTGTGGGTTGAGGTTTGCATGTATGAGGTTGTGGTACTGTTCGAAGAGAAGGTCATGAGTTCTAAAAAGCATTGGACGGTTTCAGATGTATAGAAGAATGGTGGCACTATCTGGTATCACCTGAGAAGGGTGCACATTTCAGAAGGCGCACTGTGTTTTGACTTGTGGATGCTTGACTGGTATTACGATAATCCCCTGGTTGATCAATTGCTGATGTTTAGATATTTCTATGTGGCACGGAAGAATTGTTGAAGTATTTCTCGTGAGATTATTGTGTATGAGGGATGTGTCAGCCATTTGAATGGTGGAGTTGGGATCAGACATAGGTATTCTTGTATTCTAAGGATTTGAAGACTAGGACGGTTCTCGGAGGTATATTGTTCCTTGGTTGCGGACGGTGAAGGTATGTTAAACGTTTGGCGACTGATTGTGTGTTTTATGGTTAGGTTACTGTAGTCTTCTTGAGGGTTATTTACTTATTTGTGGGTGACCAGAGTTGATTTTGGGGGCACATTGGTAGGCCTAGTAGGAATGAGTGTTCTATATTGGATCGATTTTGTTTACTTCGGACAGCGAGTGTTGAGGGGTATGTCATCATTTAGAGTTGACCTTATTCGTGTTCTAATGTGTTCCATGTGTTACTCTTCTATATTATGATGAGTTGTGAGATTGTTGATTATTTGCACGCATGATGCGGTTTTGTTGGGCTTTATGGTGAAATTTGAGTGAGATGGTTCTTGGGGTGTTGAATAATGTATTGTAGCCTGGTTATGGTCTTCCTGTCTGTGGTATATTGTGCTATTCATTTCTCCATGGTTATGACATTCACTTTGCGTGTTTTTTGTCGATATGCACATGGTTATTGATTTTGAGCATTATGGCTTGAGGTATTCCATGTGGACTGGTGTTCGGATTGGGTCACGCATTGCAGCAAAGTTATGTTGGAATATGATCCTTTGTGCTTATTTTGTGTGTTTTGTTTCTCTTTGTGTGATGGGTTCATAGCATTGCGCCTTGCGGTGGTACTAGTTGAGCTTGTAGGACGGTTCCCTTATTTGATTCTCTTTCTATTATTGGGAGCATTCGAGTTGTTGCTTGTTTCGTACAGGGATTGCATGGTATGTGGCTCGAGGCGGTGCTGGTGTGGTGTGTAGGTCGAGTAGCTTGTACCAGATGAGATGAGGTTATTTGATCTGCAAAGTTCTATCGGATTTGATTAAGGTATGTTTGGAAGAATAACGTCACTAGTACGTTTGGATTTTGGCTATGGTTCTTGTCGGGCAAGAGAGCTCCACGACTTGTTGATCTGATGAGTGGGTATGAATTTTTGCGTGTTTCTTTCATCATTGGCAGTATACGAAGGTTTAGAACAAGGTTTTATTCGATATGAGGTTTGCTACCGGTACCGGATTTGTTATTGAGCAGCTATTATGGTCGGAATTTATTGCTATGAGAGTCTAAGTTAAGTGGTATATCATGTGATTTTACTTTGGGTTAAGGTTATGGCTTGATACAACTTGTTTAGATTAGATTCAATGTGTAGATGCGAGAATCAGGTTTTATAATGAGTTCGAGATGTTGGAGATTCGGTTCTAAGGTTTACAAACTATGTTTGAAGTAAGGATCTTCCGTTAAGTTGTGTTGTCATGCTTATATGGATTAGAGTGACGTAGGAGAAGCCATGGGAATGTTCATGGTGAGTTTATATAGTGATTTGATGGCATTATAATGATTCTTGGAACGTTCGAGGACAAACATATGTTTAAGTGGGGGAGAATGTAACGACCCGACCAGTCGTTTTGAGCATTTGCCTCTTTGTTCGTTGGTTTGAGGTTGTGAGTAGCTTCATATGATATAGATTAGTGTATATGGTCAGTTTTAGTTTCAAGTGGTTCGGGATTGATTTGGAAGACTGATTCTCATTTTTTGAAGCTTAAGTTGGAAGAATTGACCAAGTTTGACTTTGTATATTTGACACTGGATCGAAGTTTTGATGGCTCTGTTAGGTTCGGATAGTGATTTTGGACTTTGGCGTATGCTCGGATTTGTGTTTGGATGTTTTTAGAAGGTTTTGGTTTAAATTGGCTAGATTTGACAATTTGAAGGTATGGAAAGTTCATAGGTTTGACCGGGAGCTGACTTCGATGTTATCGGGTTTGGATTGTCATTCCAGGAGTTAGAATAGGTTCGTTTTGTCATTTGAAACTTGTGTAAAAAGTTTGGTTTCATTCCGAGTTGATTTGATAGGATTCAGATGTGTTCGACGAAGTTTGAAGTTTTCAAAATTAAGAGAATGATCATCTTCGATGCTTGTTTTTGATGTTATTTGTGATATTTCGAGTTTTTGGATAATTTTAGATTAGGTGTATGTACTTGTTGTTATGGTTGGACGGGATCCCGAGGGGCTCGGGTGAGTTTTGGGGTGGTACCGGACAATTTTTAGGCCATTATCAACTACTGGTTTTTGGCTACATGGATGTACATCGCGATCGCGATCATGGAGCTCTGGGCCGTGATCGCGAAAAGTAAAATGCAATATTGGATCTGTGAATCACGTTCGCAGAGGGAAGTCTCGCATTCACAAAGAAGAAATTCCTATTGACACTGAGCTTACTTCGACAACTTATATCTTGCAATCTATAAGGAATTTTGAGGTGATTCAAAAACAAAAGTTGTAGCTCTTTGTGCCTAGTTTCCGTAAATACAAACCGTTTGTCATTTGGAGATTTTTTATAAAATATTATGACCTTTATACTATAGGCTATTTGGGAAGAGTTTAGGAAGGTTTACTGGAATTTGTTCATCGCGATCGCAGGGCTTCATGGCCGCGATCACGAAGGGTAAAACTGTGGTGGACCTTTTTGGAATCGCGATTATGAGGTTGGTCACTGCAATCGTGAAAAAGGACGACTGGCAATGCATTAAAACATCCAATTTCAGGATTTTGAGTTCAGTTTCTTCACCGTTTGAGTTCTTGGAGCACAATTAAGGCAATTTTGGAGGCAATAAATGCTCAAATCCTGAGGGTGAGTAATTTTTTCTTTGTTTTGATAATATATTTTATTTTTCCACGGACTATTATACCTAAATCAATGATTTGAAGAGAAAAAATTGGGAGTTTTTGACTTGAACATAAGAGAATGTATTTTAGGTTTTGAACATGAAATTGAGGTCAGATTTGCATGAAACATATATGGTTAGACTCATATTCAAATGGTTTGTTGGAATTTTTGAATTTTGTTGGGTTCCCAGGTGCGGGCCCGGATTGAATTATTGGTTGATTTTGAGCATTTGATTAAAGATTTCACCTTTATCGTTTGAGTTTATTTTCTATGTTGTTATTTGATATTTTTAAGTTGCTTTTGGCTAGTTTCGAGCCGTTCGGAGGTCGATTCGCACGGGATAGCGTTTCTAGAATATTTTTTTTGCTTGATCGGTATTGATTTTACTTGTTCGAGGTAAGTAACATATTTGTATTTGAGAGTAATTATCCCTGAGAACTATGAAATTTGAGATGTGTTGGGGCAACGCACATGTTAGGCGACGAGCGCGTGCGCGTGCACCATGGTACTCATGATCCGGGTAGTTCTTAGGCTATTATTTGCCTAATACTTCGTTAATATCATGTTTTCTCCACTTGTACGACTACGTGAGCCATTATTCATGCTAGAAATCATGACTAGGCTATCTGTTTAATTATTTGAGACATGATAGGGCTATTTGTGCCATGTTGAACTATTGTCCATAGCCGTAATCATGTTATTTAGTCATGATATCTATATCTGCATGTATATCTCTATCTCCATGCACTTCTGATATGCTGTCTCATATGTTATAGGTGTCCTTGTACGTGATACCCTTACTAGCACTTTGTGATATTCCATATTGTGTAATTAGATTATATTTTTATGATATGTTGGCATATGGAAACTTGATTAGATTGATGATTGATGTGGGCTACAGAGTCTTGTTGTGAGTTATATTTGGATTGGGTTGCACGCCGCAATGGATTGATATTTGGATCAGGTTGCATGCCGCAAGGGATTATTGTTTGGATTGGTTTGCATGCCGCAACGAATTGATATTTGGATCGGATTTCACGTCGCAACGGATTATTATTTGGATCGGGTTACATGCCGCAACAAGTCAATTGAGTATTGATTAGCGCTTGGGCCAGGATTCGCCCCTCGGGAGTCTGATATTACAGTGAGTACAGGCACAATGATATACATGTGCTTTGGAGAGGAAATTTGTGCCAGGCATTCGTATAATGCTGAGTGATTGTGTGTGATGGTAAGGGGAATTTGAGCCAGGCACCTTGAGTATGGTGCGAGTGAGTATACTTGATGATTTTATTGTGATATATAGGTATAGAGATATATTTTGCTCATGCTAGATGTCAACAAGGTATTATGACTTGACATGTAGGCATAAAGATCTATTTTTCTCATGCTAACTGGTAAATGAAATGTCTTATATGTTGTTCAAAGTTTTGGAAAAAATCATAGTTTTCTGATAAATTCATATTTGGGTGATTTCGGTTAAAGATTTAGGCTTTAACTGTTATACTTGTAAAGCATGTCAAAATTTCGTATTTGTAAAATTTCATATTTACTGTTACTGGCATCAACTACATCCGATGTTATTATTAATTACCGGTGTTGGACATTCACCTTCTTCTGAGCTCGTCACTGCTTTCAACCTGATGTTAGGTTTATTACTTATTGAGTACATGGGGTCGGTTGTACTCATATTATACGTCTACACCTTGCATGCAAATCTTGGAGCTGATGTTGCTGTGCATGACAGAAGCAGATATTGAAGATGTACCTGTTGCCTGAACATAACTACCACTTGTCGTTTTTAGATTTAGATTCGAATTATTTTTATGTATATTTCAAACAGATGTTGCATTTATTTTTATACCGGCATGTAAATATAAGGCTTAGTGGTTCATGACTTGTACTACCAATCCTTCGGTTGTTGTATAGAAACTCGGTTATTTTAGTTATTGATTTTTATTGTTCTCATTTAAGTTGTGTTGACTGGTAATGGTTTATCTAACAGGTTGAGTTAGGTACCATCACAACTAGGTGTATTTTGGGTCGTGACAATATTCTATAAATATTACTCAAAAGATACATAAAGATATATTAAAAATATACCAAGCCACACATGCTAAATGAAAGTCTCGTGGGCAAAATTGAGTATCAAAAATGCACATAATCCAACGGAAATGATGAAATATTGAAGACGAAACAGAGAAAACATATTTTACTGGAAACTATTTCTAAACATGATTTTCAAATTAATGGTGAAAAGATATTCAAAAAATTCAAGTGACAATATGGTGGATTTGTTCACAAAGTATTGTCACCCTCAATATTGGAGAAGTTGATCACAAGTTTGGAATATGTTGTCTTCGAGATATCAAATAATTGTCACGATTCCAATTTTCTTCTGTCGGATGTCGTGACGGCACCTAGTCTCTAAGATTAGGTAAGCCTAATACTTACTAAAAAAATAGAAGAATCAACCATCGAATGAGAAATATGAGATAAAAATCTTATACACAATCACCATTCCCAAAACTGGTAGTATAAGTCATAAGCTCTATTGAGTTTGCTAGAAAAATCCTTAAATGCAACTGTTCGGGATAGAATTAAATAGTACAATATCATAAGGTGACTTCGAGGCCTAGGAACGCGGTGGCAGGTTTACCTTGAGTCTCTACTGCTCGACCAACTAGCTAATAATCAACAACAATCGTGGCACCTGGATCTGCACAAAAAATGTGAGAAGCGTAGTATGAGTACACCACAACAGTACCCAGTAAGTATTAAGACTAACCTTGGTGGAGTAGTGACGAGGGAGAGTCAAGACACCTACCGGACTAAACAACCTAAACAAGTGGGAAGGTGAACTGATAGAGAAAAAGAATATTAATATACAACAAAGCATGATAAGGAATACCAAGCAATACTTGCAATGAGACACCAATAACAACAATATTTAATAGGAAGTAGTCAGGTAATAATGCCGTAGAGTAACCTGAACACAGTCTAACTCTGGTGAAATCAAAATAAAGGAAAAACCAATAACAACTCAATAAGAACACCCGCTGTCACACCAAATTTGTTCACACATTTCCACGAGGTACCGAACCTCATAAATCAAAGCTCACGGGTTCCAATTCTTGAATCCTAATCACTTGGCATCTTGTGCCCACATTACAACTCTTATCCGCACGGACGACTCATTTGCCAATAGAATATTCCTCACACAGAAGGCAAGTAGACAAGAGTACATATAATGGTTAATGAAGTCAAGATTAACCTTCAAAACCGATACGGGTGATTTAACTACGTGTATGCTTGTGCAAGTGTTCTACCACTACGAAACATACAGTGCAATAAAAACAGCAATGAAGTTTGAAGCAGCGACCAGCACAACAAGATTAGCTACATAGAACTGAGCAAAGAGTTCATCATGTAGGAAAATAATTAGTAGTATGCTAAGGAAAACAACAATCAAAGACAAGTGCACAAATAAGGGGAAATGACAACAAGAGCCTTCCTGAGGTACCACCTCATAGTCTCAAATCGTAAAATGAATCACAACTTTCTTTATATCCCCGCGGGAGCCTTTATATTTAGTTTTGAAAATAATTTTCCCGAAAGAGCATCCCGCATTTTAGCCCACCTTATCACACCACATGGCTTCTAGTAGTTCCCTTACTAGCCACGCGTTTCAAGCCTACCATATCTCACTGCATGCGTTTCAATACCTAGACCTTATACCACCACATGCGTATCAGTAATAACAACAGCACGACAGAAACCTCGTGCAACACAATAACAACCGCATGGCAGAAACCTCGTGCAAACACAATAACAACCGCACGGTAGAAACCTCGTGCAAACAATATAACAATTTTCTTAACAAAATACGTATGCCAAAAATATAACAACTCAAATAAATGACTTTCACAATATGTGCTCACATGCTACAACATTTCCTCAAAACCGTTTCAATATCACAACCACACATAGCCCTCGACTCAACAACACTGAATACAACAACAACAACAATAACAACAACAACAACAACAACAACAATATTAACACGAGAATATGGCAAGTAAATCAACACAAAAACTTCAGAACACAAAGAAACGGAAGAACGAACTCACAAAGTAAGACACAATAGGGAAATAATAGTCTCAACAAGAATAGTTCAACAAGGGAGAGGTAATGTGTAACAATGATTCCACGATAGCTCAATTCGACAACAAGAGAGATAGCATGAATCAATGACCCCAAATAAGAATACGTCAACAATGAAAAGGATAACAAACTTCAGTTAAGGCTAAGCAATTACGAAAGAGATAATAATGGTTTCAATTAAAGTTAAGCAATTACGGAAAGATACTAATGATTTCAATTACGGTTAAGCAATTATGAAAATGATATCGTGACGATAAAAAAGGCAACAACTTCAGTTAAGGCACAGAAGAGTTTAATCAGTAATAAGGATAGAACACGAAGCAATTAATTTCAATTAAGACACGTAAGGGTGAATTTAGTAAATGAAGGATTTAACATGACAAACAACTTCATATCTAATGAACGTAAGAACCTAAGAGCCCTAAACAGTCAAATTTCCACAAATAAGCTCGAGCACGTACTCGTTGCCTTGCGTACACGGCCTTCACATGACACAATTAGCACAAATAACTCAAATCCTAAGGGGTAGTTCCCCCACACAAAGTTAGGCAAGATACTTACATCAAAGAAGCTAGACCGATACTCTAAAATGACCTTCTCGAGAGAAACAACCTTCAGACGACTCAAATCTAGCAAAAATAACTTCAAATCATAAAACTCATAGGAAATAATTCTGGAGAATAAAGCTTCAATCTTTAACAAGAACTAAAAGTCAACCCAAAAGTCAACTCCCAGGTCCGCGTCTCGGACCCCGACCAAAATTATAAAATTTGAACATCCATTAGATAACGAGTCCAGACATACAAGAATTACCGAATTCCGATATCAATTCGTCCTTCAAACCCTCAATTTATATTTTTGAAGATTTTCTCAAAAATTCCCATTTTTCCCAACTCAAATCACTAATTTAATGATAAAAATAAAGATGAACTCATGAAATAAAATCAAATCCGGGTAGAGAACACTTACCCCAAACCAACACGTGAAAAAGCCCTCAAAAATCGCTCAAATCCGAGGCCTACAACTCAAAATATGATAAAAATGGCCAAACCCTCAAAATAGAGTTTTTATAACTCTGCCTAGGCATTCCTCTTACGCGATCGCGGAACACACCTTGCGATCGCGGAACACAAAAATCACTGCTCAAGGGAATGAGCTACGCGTTCGCAAAAAACATCTCGCGAACGCGATGAATAGATTGGCCAACCTTCGCGAACGCGACGAGTAACATTCCACTAGTCTCCAATTCCCTTATGCGAACACGGAACACCCTATGCGACGAACAACAACTAGCTGAACCATCGCGAACACATGCTCACTATCGCGTCCTTGATGAGCAAAAATGCTGAGTGTTCCAGAATCACTCCGCGGTCGCAGCTTCATCTTCGCGATCGCAAAGAGCAGCAACACAGAAACCAGCAACTCAAAGCATGAAGAAATGGCCCGTAGCCCATCCGGAACACATCCAAGGCCCCCGGGACGTCAACTAAATACACCAACACATCCTAAAATACGGTACGAACTTAATCGAGGACTCAAATCACATCACAATGCCGAAGCTATAAATCGCACCTTGAATCGAACTCATGAATTTCTAAATCTTCCAACTTCCAAAACTCGCGCCGAAACATATCAAATAAACTCGGAATGACGTCAAATTTCTCATGCAAGTTTCAAATGACATAATGGAGCTAATCAACCCTCGAAATTGCATTCCGATCTCGATATCACCAAAGTCAACTCTCGGTCAAACCTCTCAACTTTCCAAAACATCAACTTTCCAATTTTCGCCGAAATGCTTCAAATTGCCCTGCAGACCTCCAAACCCAACTCCGGACATACGCCTAAATTCAAAATCACCTTACGAAACTGTTGGAATCATCAAAACGTCATTTCTGAGTTGTCTACACAAAAGTCAAATTCTAGTCAACTCTTACTGCTTAAGCTTCGAAAACAAGAATCCTTCTTCCAAATTGACCCAAATCATCCCAAAATTGAACTCGACCATACAGGCAAGTCATAACACATAATACGAAGCTTCTCAAGACATTATGCCGCTGAACGAGACGTAAATTCTGAAAACGACCGGTCGAATCGTTACAATAATATTTTTATTAGGGAATTAAAATATGCTTTTTACTCTTTTTTCCTTAACCAATGTTTAGTTCTAATTGGGTTTTCCCATTAAGATTTTTAATAACGCAGCTCTAAATGCGTATTACAAAATGCGTATACTCTTTTTTCTTCGTTAAGCTGTGTTCCGCTAGGATTTTTCTAGTAAGGTTTTAACAAGCACGGTATCTTTTATATGGACATCCAAAAGAGTATTAGGAATTTAATGAATTAGTGTGGATGTCCGTTCATTTTCCTATATATTCCATTCAATGACCTCATGTGCTTATTGAATGTTTCATTAAAAGATTGTAACTTTCTGATGACATTTACACCCTATAAAAGGGGTATTACCTTTTGTATTTTAAAACATTTGAATGAGAAATATCTACATTCTCCTTTCTTTTTTATTATTTCATTTTCTTCTTATTTTATTACAAAATAGACTCTATTGTTTGGTTCCTAATTTATTCTCGAAGATATTATTAATAAAGATCTTAGTTATGCTATATTGAATAACAAATAGAAAATACATACACATATATATACATGCGAAAACAAATTTGCAAAGAGTAAATATCGCATGTTAATTTTCACACAAAATACTCTAAATTTTAATTAGTATATAATTCAAGAAAATGTACCTTGCTCTTTTCTCTCCTTACTCTAATACATATGTTGCGATAGGTGATGGCGATTCACAACTAACACTTTTAGTGTGTATATATGAGTGAAGAAACACGCCAAGAGCTTTATTTATTGCGTCAAACTTCTTATCTCATCGATAAGACATTTGGTTCTTTGTCTTCCTCCATTAAAAATATTCATATACCATTACTTTACGTACATTAACTTCGTATAATGTACTTTATGACTTGGGAATTACAATACATGATATAACGTCTTGTTTATAATGGAATAAGAATAATATGTCAACAAAGGGTAGTAAGTAGGATATATCTATGTGGAGGCTGTTGACATAGGATGTCTCTTACCTTATTGATTTGGTGTTAGTTCACGATCCAAATCCCTCCAAATCATCATAGCACCTAATCCAATCTAATAGGTAAACCAATCAACATATAACATAGCTTAAACTGAAAATCATCAAATAAATAATAAAATAAGAATACAAATATAGGTACAACTCTCCCTTAAGAACTGGTAGTACAAGTCATGAGCTACTAAGATAAAGTACAACGTTGGTGTGAAGAAAATACATCATCTATTTGTAATTTACATGAACAGAAATATATGTCATAAACTACCATGAACAAAATTGTAGCTTGAAACTGGAATACTAGTACATCGTCAACAGTAGCATTCGACTTCCACAACAGCTCAGTTCCAAAATCTACACACAAGGTGCAAAAATATATAATGAGTACTACTGACCACATGTACTCAGTAAGTATCAACACTAACTTCTGCGAACTAATGATGAGGTTTAGTAAAAAAATACTCACCTTATATAACATGTGCAACTCATAAGCATATACAATAATTGAGAAAAAGCCAAGGAACATCGGATATCAATAATAAGGTGCACAATCAAAGAAAAAGGTAATAAGCATGCTTTTCCAAATAACCAAATCAAAGTATATACAAATGCACCAAATCCACATATAAAGGAGATTTGCATCAAGTGTCTTTAACTCGAATATGTCTACATGAATATAGAGTGTCTAGCATGATAAAAACCCAATTTTACATCACGTCACAAATAGCGCTTACAGGAATGCTCTTACATGAGTCTGAAATGTCTATGCATGATAAAAACTATATATATATATATATATATATATATATATATTTGATACCCTCCAAGTGTCCAATAATCCATTAACAAGTCTCATGCATATGTAAAATGCATGAGTGTGCATATGTCGATGATATACATGAATGTTTTTATATGAGTCTAGGATGTAAGAACATGCTCAAGACTCAACCATGACCAATATCTAGCACAATCCATATGCTCCAACATGATCCAGCACATCCCACGTGTTCCAACATGATACACGTATGATCTACGCTCATAGAGCCCAATATAACATGCGTAATCACCTAAATTTGGAGGGACGAATCCATATCCAAGTTCCAGCACGAGAATCCATCGTGCTATGACAACATCAATATCATATTAACTGCACAACATAAACCATCATCTCATCACAATAATTTCACGACATAAATCTCGTGTCATAATAATATTTGCACGGCCTAAATCTCGTGCCATAACGATATCATCCGTACAGACAACTCATGTGCCATGACATCTCATCCGCACAGAAAACTCATGTGCCATAACATCTCATCCGCACAGACAATTCATGTACCATAATCATCTTAACTCAAACGGACAACTCACGTGTCATAATCTTAGTCCGTAGAAGAGAACCATATGCAAAGATATATGCATATAAATGTGAGATAAGCATGTATGATGCACATGGATAGAAAAATAACCATGTATGGATGTATGCATGTGTACAAGAGATGATCTCTGTCACGACCCCAACCACAATCGGTCTGATAGTGCCTAACTCACTTGTTAGGCAAGCCAACACAACAACAACGAAATGTAATGTAACGACCCGACCAGTCGTTTTGCTTTCTCAATCCCTATTCTCATATTTGAGACTTTTCGTATGTGTTTTAACTACTTTGGGACTTGCGAGGATGGTTGGTTTGATTTTGAAAGGGTTCGGGTTGACTTCGGAAAACTTAGTTTCATAATGGTGGCCTAAGGTGGCTAAGTTTGACTTAAGTCAACATATTAAGTAAATTACCTCGGAATCAGGATTTGAAGGTTCCAACAGGTTGGTATCATAATCTGTACTTGGACGTATGTTTAGATCGAGTTTCGGGTAGACGGGGAGCATTTCGTCGCTTATTATTGAAAGTTAGCGTCTTGAAGGTTTTAGAGTTTCCTAAGTTTGAATTAAAGTGGACTTTGGTGTTATCGATGTCTGTTAGGGATTCTGAGCCTTGGAATAGGTTCGTATTGCAATTTGTGACTTGTGCGTCAAATGTGGCATCATTCCGAGTTGTCTAAGTGTGGTTCATCGCGTTCGGAGTTAGTTGAAATGAGTTTGAAGTTTAGAAGTTGATTAATTTGGTTTTGAGGTGCGGTTTTTGGTTCCAATGTTCCGAGACTTCGAGAAGGTTCATAGTATGTTTAGGACTTATTGTTACATTTGGATGGGGTCCTGGGTGTCTCGAGTGTGTTTTGGACCACTTAGAGCAAAGTTAAAGTTGGTTGGAAGTGCTGGTGTGCTTCGCGATCGCGAAGGTAGTCCCGCGATCGCGAAGGTAGTCCCGCGATCACGAAGAAGACTAGTGAAGGGCTTGATATTTTACTCTTCCCGAACGCGAGAAGGTCCACACAAACACGATGGAGGATCTGGTTCCTCTTCAAGAACGCGAAGAAGGGCGGGGCTGAGTTGGGCTGGAAGGCTACTGGCCTTCGCAAACGCGGTTGGGGGACCGCGAACGCGAGGGGGCTGGGGTTGTTGGGCATGGAGGTCGCGAACGCAAAGAGCATTTGGACAGTTGGAAATTATTGGCCTTCGCGATCGCGAGGCTTCTTCCGTGATCGCGAAAAAGGGAGACCTGGGAAGATTCATTTTTAATACGGGAGTTAGCTCATTTTCTCTCATATTCACTTGTGTTGGCTGAATTTAGGAGCTCTTTTGAGGGGATTTTCATCAAGCATACAAGGTAAGTGAATTCTACTAATTTTTTTAGTTAAATACATGGATTATGGGTAGAATTTAATATAGAAATAGGTGAAAAATGTGGGATTTTGTTGGAAACCTAGGGTTTGGTAAAAATAGGATTTGACCACGAAATTGATTATGGAATTGGAAAAAAATTATATATTTGAGTTCATAAGGTCGTGGGTAACGTTTATCTTCAAATATTTTGAAATTCGAGCACGTGGGCTGGGGGGTGAATTTTATGGTCTTTCTGAATTGGGTTGGGAAATTACTCTAATAGCTAATATATGAATTTTTGGGCATATATTGATTAGTTTGTATGGCCTTTGACTAGTTTCAGATCGGTCGACATCGATTCGAAGCTACTAGTGAGGTTTAAGAGCTGAGTAGTGAGATTGGAAGCGAGGTAAGTCTCTTGCCTAATCTTGCAAGAGGGAATTATCTATGTAGGTGTATTAATGGTTATGTGCTACTTGTTGTGGGTGTTACGTATGCACGAGGTGACGAGAGTCCGTATGTAGCTAGATTCATGCTTATTTCAGAGTAGAATTAGATACACATTATGCTTTAAATGTGCTATTGAATAAATCTTGTTTGTTTGGTTCCTTAAATTTATGAGTGAGATTGAGACTAGAATAAAAATACTGACTGAGCCTCTTACTTTGGAAATTGTGAAATATTTATGAATAGTAGTTCCATGTCTTCTCGACTTGCATGTATTTTCGCGAGTGAGAAAGTTTCTCTATTCTTATGGGATCGGGCAGTACGCCTTGGTAGGATTACAAACTATTCTAATAGGATCGGTCCGTTTGCTTGGGTAGTGTTGTTAACTATTCTTATGGGATCGGGTCATTCACCTCAGCAGTGTTGTAGATCACTCTTATGGGATCTGGTCGTTTGCCTCAGCAGTATTGTGAGTTATTCTTATGGGATAGGGTCGTTGGCCTCGCAGTATTGTGTAACACTATTCTTATGGGATCGGGCCGTTCGCCTCGGCAGACTCGTGCATAACACTTGAGATTTGATTTGGTGTTGATATCAGTTGATTTGGTGCCTTCGAGGCCAGTTATTACATTTTAGTGATTTCCTTGCAATCCATGTTTGGAAGTTTATTATTAAAGCTTATCTGTTTCGTCATTACTTGTTGTGTTTTATACCTGTCTACTTTATGTATTTTATTATTTAACCACCAGTAAGTGTCATGTCGACCCCTCGTCACCGCTTCTTCGAGGTTAGACTAGATACTTACTGGGTACGCATTGATTTATGTACTTATGCTACACTTCTGCACTAATTGTGCAGGTACTGAGACAGGTACTTCCAGTGGTCATACGGGAGCGTAGACGCATCGCACTGACACTTAGTGGTGAGCTACCTTACATGCTTCAATCTGCAGCACCCGGAGTCTCCCTCTTGTCTTATTTATTGTTTTTGTTTATATCATTTCAGACAGTAGCTGTAGTAGTTTTGTGTATTTCCTAGATTGCTCATGCACTTGTGACACCGTTTTTTGGGGGCCTCTAGTGGAAATTCATAGTTGTACTTATTATTTTTATCACTTTGCTTTATGTATTATCCTTACTCAGTATTTTGGTAAAGAAGTACGTATGTTTCCATGTGTTCTAGATTAAATTCAACTTATCTAATGATATTTTTGATTTTAAAAGTTAAAATAGATAATTAAGTTGGAGATTCACGTGTTGGCTTGCCTAACAACATTGTTGGGTGCCATCACGGCCTATTATGGAATTTGTATTGTGACACGTAATAGCAGAAATAGCAATGAAATAGTACAAGTCTAATGCCATTAACAAAAACAATTGCGTCAAAACACAATAACTCCCTAGAACTAGTAATACAGTATCATGAGCTCTAACCAAAAGTACAAGTCTGGAATACAGAATAATGATACTTCTCCGAATAGAAATAATAGCACAAAAGAAAAAGAGACTCGGTCGAGATGCAACTCTACCTTGTCTCTCTAAAATGCTCACAGCAACACCTCACAGCTAGCCACAACTCGGTATGATACCTGGATCTGTACAATTAAGTGCGGTGTGTAGTATGAGTACAACTGACCACATGTACTCAGCAAGTATCATAATCACCCTCAGTGAGGTAATAGAAGCAAGAATTATAAATGATACTCGCTAATCACCTTTACAATTCTTAAATGCAACAAGTATAGAACAATAATTAGATCAGATCATGAATCAAAGAAAAAACCACCTTGGTGCACACAATTACTTAATGTGCTCTGCTCAGTCGAAATCCAGCATATAAGAAAGATATGTAATTAAAGCACATAGTAGTCAAGGAAGTTGCAAATAAAGATGTAATGCAATAACCAAATCAAACACTAGCCAGCTTTTCCTCAGAATTTCCATAACAGTACCAAACTAGTGATTAGGTTTCCTCAATATCTGCGTGTACACCATCAAAAATGAATATGAGAGGGTGACCCTAGGGCGATGGATCCATATCCACACGCTGCATGGACAACTCACGTGCTAATAATATCAATTGCACAGACAACTCATGTGTTGCATGGACAACTCATGTGCTAATAGTATCAATATCTAGATTCTCACTAACAACTCACGTGCTACACGGACAACTTACGTGCCAATAATATCAACCAAACGGACACTCACGTGCCAACAACCACGATCCGCCCAACGTGGTCACAAGTTCAATATCACAATCTGCCCAGCATGGTCACATGCTTAATATCACAATCCGCCCGATGTGGTTACAGGCTACTAGTCCAGATCATATCACACAGAAAGCAGATATACAAGAATACATGAAAATAATCAATGAATATCAAGTTTCATACTCCTGGACTAGCATAAATGATATGCTAAGGTGTATGCATGTGCAAAGTGTGATGTCATAGCTCAATGTGGCAAATATGTCACGAAAGTAGTAATTATCAAGTTCAATCAGGACAGTAAACTTAGCTTAACCTCAAATATGGTACAAGTAACTCACAAAGGGGTACAAATAAGAGGAACATCACAGAATGAAGCTTAACAATTAAATCGAGGCATATCATAGCCTAAGCACAACCCTAAGCATGAATAATACCTCGGTGCATACACATGGGCTCAATCCCCACACATGTGCGCCACCCATAGCACGTAGCTATCACAAATAATTAAGGCAACTAGTGCCTCAACTAAGTTTAGGTAAGATAATTACCTCAAGCAAGCCAAATCGGTCCTCTGATAAGCCCTTCTCGTGTGAATCAATCTCAGTACAGCTCGAATCTAACCAAAATAACTTAATATCATCAATAAAAGCCATAGGAAACACATCCAAAATTTAAAGCTTAGATCTTTACGTCAAATCAAAAAGTCAACCCAAAGAGTCAACCGTGGGCTTGCACCCTGGAACCCTGCCTAACTCTGAAATTCCGACACCCATTCAAATACGAATCCAACCATAACAATTACATCCAATTCTGACCTTAAATCGACCCTCAAATCGTCTGACCTCACTCTCTAATAACATAGTCCAAAAATCCCCAACTCCCACCTTTAATTCATATAAATTAGGTGTAATAATCTATGGGTAGTCAATATCTAACACCAAAATTAAGTGGAGATCACTTACCCCTTCAATTGTGATGAAAAGCCCTTCAAATATTGTCCCTAACCGAACTCCACAACTCCAAAAATGAGAGAAATAACAAAGCCCTTTGAATATAAAGACTACCCAGCAAATCCGCACATGCGATCCTCCGTGACACACCTGTGATACCGCATATGAAGAAAATCCATCACAGATGCTGAAGTCCTTAACCACCCGACTATCCGCTTCGGCATCTTTGCTTCTGCGAAAGAACTTGGGCACCTGCACACTATGGTCCGCATCTGTGGACTTTCTATTCCAGCCTCCTCCTTCACACCTGCGCTCAAATGGCCGCACCTGCAGCTCCGCATCTGCAACCAAACCCCCAGATGCAAAAACACCAGAAGCTCACAGTCTTCAGTAATGCCAACAAATCAAGAATGGTCTGAACTAAATCTAAAACATACGAACCAACTCAAAGTCTCAAATCACACCACACAACATCAAAATCATGAATCGTACCTCAATTCAAGCCTAAGGAAACTAATGAAATTTCCGAATTCAAACTTATGCCAAATAAGCCTAAACAACTCGGAATGACCTCAAATTTTGCACGCAGGTACCAAATGACACAAGGGACCTATTCCAATTCACCGAACCAAGAACAGACCTCATATCATCAAAGTCAACTCTCGGTCAAACCTATCAACCTTCAAAACTCTCATGTTTCCGACTTTCACCAAAAAGCATCATATCAACCTATGGACCTCCAAATCCACATTCAAACATATGCCCAATTATAAAATCACCATACAAAGCTATAGGAACCCTCAAAACACTATTCTAGAGTTGACTACACAAAAGTCAAACTTCGGTCAACTCTTACAACTTAAGCTTCCAATTTTGGGACTAAGTGTCCCAATGCACTCTAAAACCTCCCCGAAACTAAACTAACCACCCCTTCAAGTCACATAGCCACAAATACACATAATCAAGGCATCAAATAGGGGAAACATGCTAAAGTACTCAAAACGACCGGCCGAGTCGTTACGTTCTCCCCCTTTTAAACAAACGTTTATCCTCGAGCGGGGTCTAGAATCATACCTGGAGTCTCAAAAAGTGTGAATATCTACTTTGCATCTCCTGCTCGATCTCTCAAGTAGCCTCCTCAACCGGTTGACCTCTTATGATGTCTAAATCCACTCCTCAAAGAGTAAGCGGACACGGTCGTCTACATATTAGTCTCTATGGGATTCGACCCCGACTCATAGTTGGGTATATTATATTGCATGTGATTGATAACTTCCAAATCCACTCCTCAAAGAGTAAGCAGACACGGTCACATGCAATAAAATATACCCAACTATGAGTTGGGGTCGAATCCCACAGAGAACAATATGTAGGCTATTAGGCAAGTAAGAGAATTATTGATTATTATGTTAAGCCAAACACTAATAAAGGTTTTGAAAAAATGTTATAACTAATGCAAAAATGTAAACTAACCTAGAAAGAAAGTAAAATAATCAATGGCTACAAGCATGGATACACGGGGAATTACACTCAAGTAATGATCCAATGTATTTCATGATTTTACAAATATGAGCGAGTTCATGTTAATTTACCTCGGATAATAGTTCTATATTAGCTTCTTTCAAAGACTAACAAGACTTTCTAATTGAATTATCCCTAAAACAATTAAGAGATTAAGTGCACCCGAATATAGCTACAAGTAATTCAAACCTATCCCAAGGTATAATCTATAAAATGAGGGTTAACGCCTCGAGTTCTTCTTAGTTAATCCTTCCCAACCCCAAATTACCTTTTCCAAGAGTAATTCGAAGTTAATGAGCTAGTCCTAGGTTAGTTAATCCCTTTGGAAACATTAATAAACAAGAATAATAAAAGAAACAGTTAACTCACTTTAACATTAATAAAAATCATTCAACACATAAGCACACAAGGTATTTAATCCAAACTTCAATAATGAATATTTCCATAAAGATGATTTAAGTGATGGAATAAATACTGACAAATTTAAATATTCAATACAAAGCAAGAAAATGAAGAAATGAGTAAAAGGTAAAGAAATTCTCATCTAAAGTCTTCAAATCTTCAAGTACCAAGTGTATGTGCAAGAACCCCAGCTCCAAGCTTGTTTGTCTAGTCAAGAAGACCAAAAATTAGCCAAAGATATGTTCCAAATGAGTTGGGTCGAGTATTAAATGGTTTCAGAGTCAAAAACGTGAAATATCTATTTTGTCCAGATTCAGCCTAGTTATAATGCAACGCGATAGCGAGAAGCAGCACCGCAATCGTGGTGAACAACTTTTTCAAAGCTTCGCTATCGCAGAATGACCCACGTGTCCACGGAGAATATTTGACCAGACGTTGACCGGGCTTTTCTACATCGTGTTCACGAAATAGACCACACTTTCGCGGTAGCCATCTTCCAGGAACTCCGCGATCGCATCCTTCCCTCTCGTGATCGCGCAGAGTACTTGGCCAGCCATTGACTAGTTCCTCCTTCTTCGAGTTCGCAGCTCAACCTCCACATTCGCGGTGGCTATTTCCCTATATGTTTGTGATCGCATCTTTACTCTCTGCGATCTCGAAGAGTAGTAACTGGCAGTAGTGAATTTTTCCCAATTTAACACATTTTGAATTGGTTTCTTCCATATCTTCTCTAAATCACATAATACCTGAAATATGCCAATAAATCTCAACAAATGCCTTAGGTTTTACACAAAATCATACAAAATTCTTAAATATAATGAAGAGATAAGTCGGTAAAATACCAACTTATCAAACCCTCAAATTTAAACTTTTGCTTGTCCTTAAGCAAGTCAACAACTAAGAACATCCTTCAATAGAATAAACAATCAAGCTCAATGGCATAACAACATTATGTCAAGTCAAAATGGTTCAAATTAAACACAATCTAGTGACTTCAGTTGGTACCAACAATTAATCCAAAGCATATGAATCACCAACTTCGCACAAATTTTATTTCAATTCAAGTGCTCAAACACCATGTTAATAAATGTAGCCATCATGTCATGACACTAAAGCTTCAGAATTTGCCTTATTATCACAAACAACTTTCTTTTTTTCAGTCCTCCCAATTAGAGATTGGATTAAATACACAACCAAAATTTTATGTGCCCTCACACTTAAGAGAGAATTCCAACTTATAAATTGCAATTTATAACACAAATGGGATATCATATCGAAATAATTAACTCTCTCTCTCTCTCTCTCTCACACACACACACACAAAATTTTTTTATTCAAATGCACACAAGTAGGGTCATAAGCTTGCCCTTCATGTATTTCTCCACTAATGTAGATACTCTTAGTTCAAAATCAAGTAGGACTTAAAGGGTTGAATGTAGGATTTTGGTTAAGGTAGGACACAATATAGGTAAGAGTGACTCAGTAACGACCCGGCCGGTTGTTCTGAGAGTTGTAGTCCCGTTCCCCTATTTGCTACTCATTTTGTACGTTGTAGCTATTATGTGACTTGCCAGGATAGTCGGTTCGTGTCCGGAGAGATTTCAGAATGAGATGAGACACTTAGTCTCATGGTTGAAAGCCTAAGTTGAAATGATTGACCAGATGTTTATCATTGAGTAAACGACTCCGGAATGGAGTTCTGATGATTTCGTTAGCTCAGTTGCGTATTTTGGACTTGGGAGCGTGTCCGGATTGTGATTTGAAGGTCGGTAGTGGAATTAGGGTTGAAATGGCGAATGTTGGATTTTTAGAAAATTTGATCGGGAGTGGACTTTTTCATATCGGGGTCGGATCCCGATTCCAGAAGTTGGAGTAGCTCCGTAATGTCAAATGTGAATTGTGTGCAAAATTTGGGGTCAATCAAATGTGTTTTAATAGGTTTCGGCGTCGTTTGTAGAAGTTGAATTTCCTTAGTTTCAATAGGCTTGAATTAGGTTGCGATTCGTGCTTTTGAAGTTGTTTGATGTGATTTGATGGCTCGACCAAGTTCATATGAGGTTTTAGGACTTGTTGGTATGTTTGGTTGAGGTCCCGGGGGCCTGGGGTTAATTCCGGATGGTTAACGGATCAAAAGTTGAAGTTGTGAGATTGGTGAAGTTGGACCTCTGCTGGTGTAACCGCACCTGCGGAGCTTTGATTGCAGGTGCATGCTATGATGCGTATATGTGGTTTTGGAGGAGAGTGTGCAGTGGCCGCAGATGCGAGGGAAATACCGCACCTGCGTGATCGTAGATGCGGCAGGAGGACTGCAGAAGCGGAAGTGGGCAGGTGAGCTAGGACCGAAGAAGCGGCTTGGATGCTCGCAGAAGCGAGTTTGCTGAAGCGGAGTGAGGGAAAGTAAGACTGGAAGGAGCCACAAATGCGTGTGAGAGTTCACTTCTGCGATGCCGCAGAAGCTAGTAATTTTTCGCAGAAGCGGAAGTGCTGGCAGAATACATAAATAGAAGGGTTCGCGATTTTGGATTTATTTTAAATATTTCAAGCACGTGTTTGGGCGATTCTAGAGAGGATTTTCGAGGGGATTCTTAAGGTATGTACCTTGTGCTCATTTTTTATCAATAATCTTGCTTCCCCATTGATTTCCCACCTAGTTGGTGAGTATTTAAGGTGTAAAATGGGAGTTTGAGGCAAGGGATTTGGAGAGTTTGATTTGGGGATTTGGGAGATGAGTTGGTGTCGAATTTTGATAAATTTGGTATGGTTGGACTCTTGGTTGAATGGGCTTTCGGGTTTTGTGACTTTTAATGGATTCGAGACGTGGGCCCAGGGGCCGACTTTTGAGTCGATTTTTGACTTTTGATTAATAACTTAGCATTTTCTGATGGAGTTGATTCCTTTAGCCCGCATTGATTACATCAAATTATTTATGGCCAGATTCGGGGCATTCGAAGGCTGTTTTACGTGGCAAGAGTGTGCTGGAGTAGAGATTTGCTCGGATTGAGGTAAGTAAGAATTCTAGATCTGGTTCTGAGGGTACGAAACCCCGTATTACGTGTCATGTATTTAATTTTGAGGGGACGCACATGCTAGGTGACGGGTGTATGGGCGTGCACCGTAAGGATGTGACTTGGTCAAATTCTATGGAACAGTGTAGTTGAATAACCTATTGTTATCTGTACATTCTCCATATATTAGAGACATTGAACCGCAAATCATGTTAGAATCATGTTTAGACTATGCGTTGGAACTGTAGGGACCCATAGAGGTCGTGTACATGTTGAATTATGTGCTAAATTTTTGTTTTGTACTCAGTCACAATTTTACTTGTATATTACATCTCAGTCTCTATTTTTCATTATTGATGAATTATATCATTGATGTTTGGGCTACTTATCATGATTTCTGAGAGCCCGAGGGACTGGAGAGGTTGATGATCGAGTGAGGCCGAGGGCCTGATTGTGAGGATAGTTATGGGATCGGGCTGCACACCACAGCACGTTTCGCTGCTATATGCCATGATTAGCTTGTTAGAGCGTTTGAGCTGAAGGAGCCCCTCCTGAGTTTGTACACACCCCCAGTGAGAGCAGGTACCTACTGAGTGTGAGTGCCGAGTGCCGAGTGTTGAATGCCGAGTGTTGAGCGATTGTGAGGAATGAGTGATTGTGAGGAATGAGTGTTTGTGAGGAATGAGTGAATGGGAGGACTGAGAGACTGCTGCTCTGAGAGGCTGCATTTGACTTTCATTTCTATTGCACTTCAACTGTCATATATCACAATCTTGAAATTTCTAAGAGATATTATCTTCGGGTTCAGTTGAACTTTACATGAATTAATTATTTTTGTTTTAATTATCGAATTTGAGAGCATGTCTTGTTACTTAATGAGTTGGTTGCACTCATGCTACACCTTGCACTTCTCGTGTAGATCCAGGTATTTTCGGACACGGTGGGTGTTCATTTTAGTGCACAGTTGATCTTCTGGAGATTCCGAGGTAGCTGGCAGCGTTTCGTAGACCTTGTCTCTTCATCCTTATCTTTCCGCTTATTGTATTTAGTTCAAACTATTATGGAGGGTGTTCCAGAGTTGTGATGCATAGATGCTCATGTACTCTATGACACCCTGATAGTAGGGAACTTCCGCGTTGTGTTTTGGGTTTCTATCCCGCTTATGAGAACTTTCACTGTTTAAACTGCTTTTTAATTCATTTTCTATTAATAATATTGGGAATATTTTGAAATGTCGGCTTGCCTAGTACCACGATAGGTGCTATCACGACAGGGTAGGATTTTGGGTTGTGACAAGTTGGTATCATAGCCTAGGTTACATAGGTCTCATGAGTCATGAGCAGGTTTAGTAGAGCCTTGCGAATTTGTATGGAGACGTCTGTACTTATCTTTGAGAGGCTGCCGAACCCTTAGGAAACTTCACATTCTTGTATTCTTGTCATGCGGATTTGTTAATTCCGATAACTAAACTTTTGTATTCTATTTTATCACAGATGGTGAGGCACGTGCTACCGGACAGGATGGATAGCCACCAGTACCACCACGAGAGGACGAGGTCATGGTAGGGGCTGCGGTAGGGGAAGAGGTGCAACTCGTACAGTAGCTAGAGCAACACCTGTAGATCCACCAGTTGCTCCGGCTCAGGAGCAAGTTCCAGATGTGGTTGAGCCAATGGGGCCAGCTCGGGCACCAGCTATGCCCATTGTGATTCCAAGCCTTCAGGAGGCTCGTGCCGCAGTCTCGTAGGGAGGAGCTGCGCAGATAGTTTGAGCAGTTACGACAGGAGGGCATGTCTATGATGCAGTACGAGATGAGGTTCTCTGAGTTGGCTTGTCACATAGTTTGGTTGGTTCCCACTGATAGGGAGAGGATTAGGAGGTTCGTTGATGGCCTCACATATCAGCTGCGGTTGCATATGACTCGCGAGAGGGTGTCTGCTGCTACTTTTGACGAGGTGGTTGACATTGCTCGGCAGATAGAGATGGTCCGCGGCCAGGAGCGTGGAGAGAGGGAGGTTAAGAGGCCTCAGGGATTGGATGGTTTTAGTGGTATTCCTTCTGGATAGAGACTGTTTGCACTGGTCTTGCTCAGGTGGTTTCGGCTCAGGCCGCACCAGTTACTTCTCAGGCCAGGGGAGGTACTCATACCCCCAATGCTTGTACCCCAGAGCAGGTGATGTAGGGACTTTAGACGCTGGGGATACTACCACCCTAGTCGGTTGCAGTTGCTCAGGCCCTGGTGGTCCCCTTTATGACTGATGATGACCAGAGGAGACTTGAGAGATTTGGGAGGCTTCAGCCTCCAACATTTAGTGGTGTTGAGTCAGAGGATGCCCAGGGTTTCTTGGATAAGTGCCAGCAAATTCTTCGCACTGCGGCTATTCGGGAGACCAGTGGGGTCTCGTTCACTACTTTTTAGTTCACTAGGCCTGCCTTCAGATGGTGGGAGGCTTATGAGAGGCGCAAGCCGGTCGGTATAGCAACACTTACATGGCAGGAGTTCTCCGTTCTCTTCTTGGAGAAGCTCGTGCCGTAGTCTCGTAGGGAGGATCTGAGCAGATAGTTTGAGCAGTTACGACAGGAGGGCATGTCTATGATGCAGTACGAGATGAGGTTCTCTGAGTTGGCTTGTCACATAGTTTGGTTGGTTCCTACTGATAGGGAGAGGATTATGAGGTTCGTTGATGGCCTCACATATCAGTTGCGGTTGCATATGACTCGGGAGAGGGTGTCTGCTGCTACTTTTGACAAGGTGGTTGACATTGCTCGGCGGATAGAGATGGTCCGCGGCCAGGAGCGTGGAGAGAGGGAGGCCAAGAGGCCTCAGGATCGGATAGTATTAGTGGTATTCCTTCTGGACGTCTATTCTACCACTCAAGGGTCGTCCTTACATGGATGCTCAGACGGCTCGTCCAGTTCACCGTGGTGCATCGTCAAGCCATGGTTCACACAGTACTCATCAGGGTCAGTTGTTGCTCAGCGCCATTCCAGCCTAGAGTTCATCTCGTGCTTCTTCAGTTCAAGGTTCATCTGCACTGGGTGCTTCTAGTGGTTATTCTGGTTCGCAGGGCCCGATTTAGTCCCCGCCACCACCAGCACCGGGAGTTGCTTCAAGTGTAGGGAGTTTGGGCATATGTGGAGGCAATGTCCTCATCGCGTAGGAGGTCCAGTGAAGTAGAGGATTCAGGCTGCGACTTCAGCGCCAGTTACTTCACTCCCCGCCCAGCCAGCTCGGGGTGGGGCTCAGTCAGCTAGTGGTCGCCCAAGAAGGGGAGGCCGATCAAGTGGAGACAAGGCCCGATTATATGCCATTCCTGCTAAGCCAGATGTTGTTGCTTCCGATCCAGTGATCACATGTATTGTCTTAGTATGCCACAGGGATGCCTCTGTATTATTTGACTTTGGTTCCACTTACTCATATGTATCATAACATTTTGCTCACTATCTGGATATGCCCTGTGCATCCTTAGTTTCATCTGTTCATGTATCTACACTAGTGGGCGATACTATTGTTGTGGACCGTGTATATCGGTCGTGTGTAGTGACTATTGGGGGATTTGAGACTAGAGTTAATCTATTATTGCTTAGTATGGTGGACTTCGACGTGATCTTGGGTATGGATTGGTTGTCTCCATGTCTTGCGGTTCTGGATTGTCACGCTAAGACCGTGATGTTGGTAATGCCGGGGTTGCCTAGGATTGAGTGGAGAGGTTCTCTGGACTATGTTGCCAGCAGAGTGATTTTATAATTGAAGGCTCAGTGGATGGTTGGGAAGGGTTGCTTATCTTATTTTGATTTTGTGAGGGATGTTGGTGCTGATACTCCTTCAATTGATTCTGTTCAGGTGGTGCAAGATTTTTTGGATGTGTTTCCTGAAGACCTGCCGGGCATGCCGCCCGACAGGAATATTGACTTTGGCATTGACTTGGTGTCGGGCACCCAGCACATCTTTATTCCACCGTATCATATGGCACCGAACGAGTTGAAGGAATTGAAGGAGCAGCTTCAGGAACTTCTTGATAAGGGATTTATTAGGCCTAGCGTGTCGCCTTGGGGTGCACCGGTTCTATTTGTGAAGAAGAAAGATGGTACTGTGGGGATGTACATTGATTACAAGCAGTTGAACAAATTTACAATCAAGAACAAGTATCCTTTGCCACGCTTGATGATCTATTTGACCAACTTCAGGGCGTGAGGATGTTCTCTAAGATTGACTTGAGGTCTGGGTATCACCAATTGAAGATTCGGGACTCGGAGCATTCAGGACCCGTTATGGTTATTATGAGTTCCTTATGATGTCTTTTAGGCTGACCGACGCCCCAACAATATTCATGCATCTGATGAATAGTGTATTTTAGCATTATCTCGACTCGTTTGTCATAGTGTTTCATTGATGACATCCAGGTGTACTCTCGCAGCCAGGAGGAGCATGCGCAACATTTGAGGATTATGTTATAGAAGTTGAAGGAGGAGAAGCTTTATGCTAAGTTCCCCAAATGTGAGTTTTGGCTTAGTTTAGTGGCGTTCTTAGGGCACATGGTGTCCAGCGAGCGGATTCAGGTGGATCCGAAGAAGATAGAGGCGGTTCAGAGCTGGCCTAGACTGTCCTCAGCTACGGAGATTCAGAGCTTTCTTGGCTTGGCCGGTTATTATCCTTGCTTCGTGGAGGGTTTCTCGTCTATTTCATCGCCTTTGACCATATTGACCTAGAAGGGTGCTATTTTCAGGTGGTCGAATGAGTGTGAGGAGAGCTTTCAGATGCTCAAGACTACCTTGACCACAACTCCAGTTCTAGTTCTACCTTCAGCTTCTGGTTGTTATATAGTGTTTTGTGATGCTTCTCTGATTGGTATTGGGTGTGTCTTGATGCAAGAGAGTAGAATGATTGCTTATGCTTCTCGTCAGTTGAAGCCTCATGAGAAGAACTAACCTGTTCATGATTTGGAGTTAGCTGGCATCGTTCATGCATTGAAGATTTGGAGGAATTATCTCTACGGCGTGTCTTCTGAGGTATTTACGGATCATCGAATCCTCCAGAACTTGTTCAAATTGTAGGATAAAATCTGAGGCAACAGAAATGGTTGGAGCTGCTAAAGGACTATGATATCACTATTCTGTATCATCCAGGGAAGGCTAATGTGGTGGCTGATGCCTGGAGTAGAAAGGCGGTGAGTATGGGTAGCCTTGCATTCATTCCTGTTGGTGAGAGACCTCTTGCAGTTGACGTTCAGGCCTTGGCCAACCATCTTGTGAGATTAGACGTCTCAGAGCCCGGTCGGGTTCTATCTTGTGTGGTATCTCGGTCTTCCTTATATGATCGCATCAGAGAGCGCCAGTATAACGATCCTCATTTGCTTGTCCTTAAGGACACGGTTTAGCACGGTGATACTAGAGAAGTTACTACTGGGGATGATTGGGTATTGAGGAAGCAGGGTTGGATCTGTGTGCCTAATGTGGGTGGGCTATGAGTTGATTCTTGAGGAGGCCCATAGTTCGTGGTATTCCATCCATCTGGGTGCCACGAAGATGTATCAGGACTTGAGGCAGCATTATTGGTGGAGAAGAATTAAGAAGGATATAGTGGGGTTTATAGCTTGGTGCCTCAACTGTCAGCAGGTGAATTATGACCATCGGAGACTAGGTGGATTGCTTCAGAGGTTAGAGATTCCAGAGTGGAAATGGGAACCGATCACCATGGATTTTGTAGTTGGGATTCCACGGACTTCGAGGAAGTTCGATGCTATTTGGGTGATTGTGGATCGGCTAACCAAGTCCACGCACTTCATTCCAATTGGGACTACTTATACATCGGAGTGGTTGGCTGAGATTTACATCCGAGAGATTGTCCGCCTCCACAGCATGCCAGTGTCCATCATTTCAGATCGAGGCATGCAGCATACATCGCAGTTTTGGAGAGCTGCGCAGCGAGAGTTGGTACCCAGGTTGAGTTGAGCTTAGCATTTCACCCTCAGACGGACAGAAAGTTCGAGCGCACTGTCAGATATTGGAGGACATGCTAGGCACTTGTGTCATTGATTTTGGGGGTTCATGGGATCCGTTTCTACCACTCGCGGAGTTTTCTTATAATAACAGCTACCAGTCGAGCATCTAAATGGCTCTGTATGAGGCTTTGTATGGGAGATAGTGTAGATCTCCATTGGGTTGATTTGAGCCGGGTGAGGCTAGGCTATTGGGTAATAACTTGGTTCAGGATGCTTTGGACAAGGTTAAATTGATTCAGGAGCAACTTCGCACGGTGCAGTCTAGATAGAAGAGTTATGCCGCCAGGAAGGTCTGTGATGTTTCTTACATGGTTGGGGAGAAGGTTCTGCTCATGTCACATTCAGCGAAGAGTTTCTGGTCTTTGTCCCCTCACCCATGAAGGGTGTTATGAGGTTCGGTAAGAAGGGCAATTTGAGCCCTCGGTATATTGGGCCATTTGAGGTACTTTAGAGGATTGGAGAGGTGGCTTACAAGCTTGCCTTGCCACCTAGTTTGTCGAGTGTATCCAGTGTTTCATATTTCTATGCTCTGGAAGAATGTGGGCGATCTGTCTCATGTTTTGGACTTCAGCACGGTTCAGTTGGACGATGATTTGACTTATGATGTGTAGCCAGTCGCTATTTTGGATCAACAGGTTCGAGATTTGAGGTCAAAGGACATAGCTTCAGTGAAGGTGCAGGGGAGAGGTCAGCCAGTTGAGGAGGCTATTTGGGAGACCGAACGGGAGATGCGAAGCAGATATCCACACCTGTTTAAGACTCCAGGTACATTTTGTAGACCCGTTCGAGGACGAACGTTTGTATAAAAGGCGGAGGATGTAACAACCCGGCTGGTCGTTCTGAGAGTTGTAGCCCCGTTCCCCCTTTTATTGCTCATTTTGTACTTTACAACTATTATGTGACTTGCCAGGGTAGTAGGTTCGGTCCGGAGAGGTTTCAGAATGAAATGAGACACTTAATCTCATGGTTGAAAGCTTAAGTTGAAATAATTGTCCGGATGTTGATCTTGGAGTAAACGACTCCGGAATGGAGTTTTGATGGTTCCATTAGCTCCGTTGGGTATTTTGAACTTGGGAGCATGTTTGGATTGTGATTTGGAGGTCCGTAGTTGAATAAGGCTTGATATGGCAAAAGTTAGATTTTTGGAAAGCTTGACCGAGAGTGGACTTTTTGATATCGGGGTCGGATGCTGATTCTGGAAGTTGGAGTAGTTCAAATGTGACTTGTGTGCAAAATTTGGGGTCAATTGAACGTGTTTTGATAGATTTCGGCGTTGTTTGTATAAGTTGAATTTCCTAAGTTTCAACAGGCTTGAATCAGGGTGCGATTCGTGTTTTTGAAGTTGTTTGATGTGATTTGAGGGCTCGACCAAGTTTGTACGAGGTTTTAGGACTTGTTGGTAAGTTTGGTTGAGGTCCCGAGGGCCTCGGGTTGATTCCGGATGGTTAACGGATCAAAAGTTGCGGTTGTGAGATTACTGATGTTGGACCTATGCAAGTGTAACCACACCTGTGCAGCTTTGATTGCAGGTGGAGCTCGCAGGTGGGGCTGTGATGCGCAGATGCGATATTTGAGGAGTGTGTGCAGTGGTCGCAGGTGTGAGGGAATTACCGTACCTGCATGACCGCAGATGCGGCAGGAGGACTCCAGAAACGGAAGTAGGCAGGTGAGTTAGGATCGCAGAAGTGGCTTTGATGCTTGCAGAAGCGAGTCCGCAGAAGTAGAGTGAAGGACCTCAGGAGCGGAAGAAGCCGTAGATGTGTGTGAGAGGTTGCTTCTACGACGCTGCAGAAGCTGGTACGTTTCCGCAATAGTGGAAGTGCTGGCAGAACACTTAAATAGAAGTGTTCACAATTTTGGCTTCATTTCAAACATTTCAAGCACGGGTTTGGGCGATTCCTGAGAGGATTTTCGAGGGGATTCTTGAGATAAGTCCCTTCTGCTCATTTTTGATCAATAATCTTGCTTCCTCGTTGATTCTCCCACCTAGTTGGTGTGTATTTAAGGTGTAACTTGGGAGTTTGAGGCTAAGAATTTAGAGAGTTTGATTTGGGAGTTTGAGGCTAAGAATTTAGGTGATGATTTGGAATCGGATTTTGATAAATTTGGTATGGTTGGACTCGTGGTTGAATGGGCTTTCGGGTTCTGCGACTTTTAACAGATTTTCAAACGTGGGCCCTAGGGCTGACTTTTGAGTCGATTTTTGACTTTTGATTAATAATTTAGCATTTTCTTATGGAGTTGATTCCTTTATCCCGCATTGATTATATCGAATTGTTTATGGCCAGATTCGGGGCATTCGAAGGTCGTTTCGCGAGGCAAGAGTGTGCTGGAGTAGAGATTTGCTCGGATTGAGGTAAATAACAATTTTAGATCTGGTTCTGAGGGTACGAAACCCTTTATTACGTGTCATGTATTTACTTTTGAGGTGACGCATATTCTAGGTGATGGCCGTGTGGGCGTGTGCCGTAGGGATTGTGACTTGGTCAAATTGCATGTAACTGTGTAGTTGCATAACCTGTTGTTATCTGTACATTCTCCATATATTAGAGACATTGAGCAACAAATCATGTTATAAATCATGTTTAGACTATGTCTTGGCACTATAGAGACCCACAAAGGTCGTGTACATGTTGAATTATCTGCTAAATTGTTATTTTGTACACAGTCACAGTTTTACTTGTATATCACATCTCAGCCTATATTGTTCATAATTGATGCATTATATCATTGTTGTTTGGGCTGCTTATCATGATTTCTGAGAGCCCAAGAGACTGGAGAGGTTGATGACTAAGTTAGGCCAAGGCCCTGATTGTGATGATATTTATGGGATCGAGCTACACGCTGCAGTATGTTTCCCTAATATATGCCATGCTTGGCTTGTTATAGCGCTTGGGTTGAAGCAGCCCCTTCGGAGTCTGTACACACCCCTAGTGATCGCAGGCACCTAGTGAGTGCGAATGCCGAGTGCCGACTATTAAGTGCCGAGTGCTGAGCGATTGAGAGGAATGAGTGACTGTGAGGAATGAGTGTTTGTGATGTTGGAGTGAATGGGAGGACTGAGAGACTGTTGCTCTGAGAGGCTGTATTTGATTTTCATTTCTGTTGCACTTCAGCTGTCATATATCACTGTCTTGAAATTTCTGAGAGATATTATTTTCGGTTTCAGTTGACCTTGACATGAATTAACTGGTTTGGCTTTAATTGTCAAACTTGAGAGCATGCCTACTTTCCTACATTGAAATCACTGTAATTGAACTTTGACTGTGAAGCTCGTCACTACCTTCAGTTCTTTATTTAGTCTTGTTACTTACTGAGTTAGTTGTACTCATGCTACACCCTGCACTTCGTGTGCTGATCCAGGTATTTTCGGACTCGGTAGGTGTTGATTTCAGCGCATAGTTGATCTTCTGGAGATTCCGAGGTAGCTGCCGGTATTTCGTAGACCTTGTCTCTCCTTTCCTGTCTTTCTACTTATTGTATTTAGTTCATACTATTATAGAAAGTGTTTTCAAGACTTGTGATGCATAGATGCTCATATACTCTATGACAACCCGGTAGTTGGGAACTTCCACGCTGTGTTTTGGGTTTTTATCCCACTTATGAGAACTTTCACTGTTTAAACTGCTTTAATTTGTTTTTTGTTATAAATGTTGAGAATATTTTAAATGTTGGCTTGCCTAGTACCACGATAGGCGCCATCACGACAGGTTAAGATTTTGGGTCGTGACAGACTCAAAACCTGCCTAAGCACTACAATTCGCAATATAAAGCACACTTTCTTCAAAAACATTTCCACCCTTTCTTCACTTTTCCTTTCACCACTTAGTCATCCCTTTATTTTATAACTCCTTATTTTTTCTTTATTCTTCTTCTTTCTTTTTTTTTTTAAAAAACCAAGGAAGGTTCCACTATTTGTTTTTATTTCTCTATTTTTGTCTTTTTAACCTTTCACCTTTTAAGCAACTTCCACATTACAACTTTTTCCAACCGTCACCCCCAAACTTAGACTTTTACCTATGTTTAAACTTTTACAACACTGAGGGAGGTGGGATGCCAAAAGATAGATCAATAAAGAAGAAAGGGTTAAAGCTTGAAACATGGTTGCCAAATGGTTGACTAGGGAAAATATGCAGGGGTAGGAAATTTAAGGCACAATAACAGTCCAAGGAAGGCCTAACATCATTTTTCAAACCAAGGTAGTCTAGGATTTCGTCTTGAAAAACATTCCGGGCAAGTTCTAGACTACACATGATGCAAAAGAACTCATAAAAAACCTCACCACACATGGCACATGCAAACTCGAGTGAAATATAAATTCAATATACAATCGAAGCCAATGAACTTAAAGAAAATCACATATAGCCTAAAAGACTATTTAACGAATCAAAGAGCCAAAAATAGAACCTAAAAGTCACAACAAGGATTATCACTTCAATCATTTTTCATTTTACACCACCAATAATTCATATGCTAACATGTAAATATGTCGATACCAAACAAGCCACACGTTGGTTTATGGACAAAAAGATCACACCCAATAACTAATTTATTCACTACTAGCTACTAAACTAACTAAAAAGAATTTTCTTAAGAGAGGAAAACTACACAAGATTAATCCATTAAGAAAGTTGTCACGCGATCCATCAAAGAGAAAATCCACCCGGTTCGACACAAATTATTTTCATGAAAAAGATCAGCGACATAAAAAAATATCAAGGAGTTTAGTTAATACTACTACAATTAAAGAAAGTAATAAAATAATAAATAAATAAATAAATAATATCAAGTAGATATTAAAAAAAATAAAACTAGTGCTAACATGCAAGAAATAAACTACAAAATATCACTAATGAACTACAAAACTTACCCAATCCATCAAGTTCACAAAATAGTCATGCTTCACATACATCCATCACAGATAAATGAGTCAACCCCAACAGAAAGTGTTGCACTGTCCTCACCACAACTAAATGAAACAAGGCAAAATGGTGAGAGGTGCTCCCTGGAAGCGCTGTAGGTGGAGGAAAATTTGATCTTTAAATTCTCCTCATCATCATCACTTGACTCATGTGCGCCAAAAAATGAACTCAGCTTTTGCATCATTTTGAACAGGAATTTGCTCTTCTTTTTCTCATGCTCTATGAACTTTAGTTGTTGCCTCTCGATCTTTCCTTGGCTTTTGCTCATGTCCTCTAGCCTGATTTTGATTGATTTATGCTCTTTAACTACATCATCTAAAGATGAATTGTCATCGGTGCCAGTAGAAGTGCCCTCCCCAGAAGGACCAGAAGGAAGGCCAGCAAAACAAGTCGGCAAATGTGTGCATCGACGCAATAGATTTGACTGGAGAGGTGGCGCATAGTGGGAGGTCCGAAAGGATATGGTCCGACGGGGTCATATGGCCCTTCTGAAGTTGTGGAAGAACCATCGAGCCCAATGGTAGTTTCTATAAACTGCCCAAACGAAGGAGATGAGACATCGATCCTCCTTTTCTTCTGACATCCACTTGGTCCCTTTCTGAGCAATGGATAGATTGCCTTGTCTAGGCCCTTCTCAGAATCATTTAGGTCCTTTAGCACCCCAGCATCATAGCACAACTGAGTAATCAATGAGGGAAATAATAGACTCTTAGACCTCTCATTATATGCTTCCTCAATCTCACTCACCATTTGCTGGCCCACGTTCACTTGTAAGTCATCCATAATAGAAGCAATCATCAATAACTTCTCAAGCATCACCTTAGACTCATGTTTGGATGGTATAATTCTAGCACCTATAATGGACAGCCAAGTCTTGACTTAGCTGTAAATTCATAATACTCAATCCCTTTATGCAATTTTTTCCAAGTCAGGGTTACATCGTCATGAAGCTTCTCCACCAACCACTGGCTTCCTCTCTCTTTTGCTCTAGCTTTGTATACCTTGTTGTTAGCATTGGGAAAGCCATAGTGTGTATTTAGTACCTCTGGACCAAAGTTTACCCACTAAACCCTAACAAATGGTACCTTGGAAGTCAGTCTTCTGGGCATTGGAGTAAAACTCCCTCACTACTGTGTAGTTAGCTCTGATTGGTTAGGAGAGAAGCACATCCATCCACTGCTAGTCAATCTTCTTAATACATCGGGCATCTTAGCTTCATGTTTGTCCATATGGATGCCCCTTTCCTTGGTGATGCTCTTCGACATGAGTCTGTCATAGTTACTTTCACGTTCAATAGCTAAGAATCTGTCCCGATTAAAATAATCCTCTTCCACAGCTTGAGGAATAGGTGATTGCATAATTTCATCATTTTCCAAGGCCATTTGACACTCAAAGAACCTACAAAAGTCGACTATATATTAAAAGCTTGTATGGGTTCTTAATACACTGTATTATGATGTATTTAGGCCAAAAAGGATAAAAATAAAGCTTTAACATTAAAATCTGCAGAGCTACTACTTTGTTGCCTGGGAGCTAATGAATCGCGATCACGGAATTAACCGTATGATCGTGAAGAGCAATTATTTTTTTCGCAAACTTATAGCTCTACGATTGCGGAAATGACATGCGATCACGAAGGGCAATTTTCCTCCATAGCAAAATTAGACCTATGCGATCGCGAAGGTTTTCTTCCTCGCCCAGCAATAGTTCAGTCAAACATTCCCTCAAACATAAAGAGGGCAGGGGACTTTCATAGCAATTTCATAGAGTTTAAAGCTCGGATCTTTCCCCAAAGTTTTCAATAATTTACGCTCAACCAACCTCACCCAGCAAGCAAACATATAAAGCACACAAGGTTTCCACTTCAAAGATTAAACTCAAGCCCTAAAACCTCAAGAGTTTGCTATTCTTTATCATTTCACACCATGCAAACAAAAGAGAGAAAAAACAAAGAGATAAGAGAGAAAACGACATACCTTGAGAGTGATGAAAAGATTTTGCAATGGAATTGAAGAATGGAGAGTTGGGGATGATTTCCGGGGGCTAGGGGAGTAGGAAGAGTCGTTACTATGTTATGGGCAGAAGTGGGTTCAACACTTGATTTATAGTGTTTTAATTTTCAGAAAATTACCCGATGACCCGCTATCGCGGACGCGATATGCGTTTGTGAAGAACAAAAATTTCCCACTCCGGGGTGACTGCATTTTGTCTTCCGCGATTGCATAAGGTAACAGAAATAATTATTCTTTGCGATCACGGTTTTCTGCAGTTTTCTTCCGCCACTGGTTTGGACTGTCCAGACCACCCCAACCTGCTCAAATCAACTCCAAAAATATGAAACTTGACAGATTAGTAAAACATAATATACTAATCTATTCTAAAAAGGAAAATTTTGAAAATGACTAAAAATTTGAAAATGATGGGTTGCCTCCCACCAAGCGTCGCGTTTAACGTCGTGGCACGATGTAAGTCAGCTTTACCTCTTTTATCTCCACTTGGAGGATATGAGCTGGGTACCTAACATGGATCAATATTGTGACCACAAGCAACGGGGGTGGTAAGTAGATGATAAAGCCAAACTTCAAGTTCTTCATGTTTCATTTCTTGACTTTCTTTTGAGGAATATCATTTTGCATTCTTGAACTTTCAAATTGCAAGATGTATAGCTCTTGTCTTTCTTATTTTCACTTCCATATGGACTCACACGACTCATTTTCCATATCATCATTGAATTCCAAAGTTGAAAAATGCTTGGAAGGAGATATCAACCTACCAACTTGAAACTTTTTCCGAATTTTGACATCCTTTTTTTTCCCTCGGACTAGAGTCAATCTCAACCATCTTTTCAATTATGCCGGTTGACTCTACCTTTTTTTTCTCTACATCACTAACGAGTATGGAGTCGATTGGCGGATGTTATATTCTTGATTCCTCACAATGAAGCTCACTTTATTCCTTGAAGTTGGACTTTTCTTGAACTATTTCCACAGTCTCAAGTTGGTGAGCGTTATGTGCTTCAACCAATGGTTCCATTTTTTCTTCTAAGGAATTCCAGCTTCAACCTCTAAGGGAGGTTCTTGGCTATCATCCACTTCTGAGGCTTTTTGGACCTCTAGAGCTTTAAACATTTCTCTCATTTGTTCGTTCAACCGTTCAAGCGCCAAATTATTTGGAGACTATTTTCCTGTAATGACCCGGTTGGTCGTTTTGAGAAATTGCGTCCGGTTCAGCACTTTGAGGTCATGAGTAACTTCACATAGTGTATTATGACTTGCGTGCATCATCGACTATGGTTTTTAAGTGGTTCGGAGATGATTTTTAAGGGGTGACTCATTTAAGAAGCTTGAACTTGAAAGAATTGACTAAGTTTGACTCTTGAGTATTTGACCTCGGACTAAACTTTTGATGGTTTGGGTAGGTCTGGATGATGATTTTGGACTTGGGCATATTCCTGGATTCGCATTTGGATTTTTCTGGAAGGTTTCGGCATCATTTGGCAGAAGTTGGCAATTTAAAGGTTTGGAATTTTTCTATGTTTTCCCATGGTTTGACTTTAAGGCTATCGGGTTCGGATTTTTATTTCAGGACATAGAATAGGTTTTCTTAATCATATGGAATTTTTCTGCAAAATTTGGTGTCATTTGGAGTTGATAAATATAGTTCGGACGCTCGGTTGCGATTCTAGAAGTTCTTGAAGTTCATGGTGATTTCATCAGTTTTGGCGTCCAATTCGTGATTTTAGAGGTTAATTTGGTGTTTTGATCGCGAGAGCGAGTTCGTGTTATATTTTTAGACTTGTACGGATGTTTGGTTTCGAGCCTCGAGGGCTTAGGTGTGTTCCTGATTAGTTTCAGGGTGTTTTGTTGAGAATTGTGTGTGCTAGTACTGGTGTCATCGCATTTGCAATGAATAGGTCGCAAATGTGACCATTGCATTTGCGGACACCTAGTCGCTTTTGCGATTCTGTGTTGCTGGGAAAGAGTTTGCATTTGCAAAGAAATCCCTCGCATTTACGAGTGTTTGCTTTTCGCTTTTGGGAAGATGTTTGCCGCTTTTGCATGGCAGTTGTCTTCGCATTTGTGATAATTTGGATCGCAAATGCGACTTTAGCGTGAATTCCCTTGATTCGCTTTTGTGGGGTTCACATTTGCGAACCCTAGGTCGCAAATGCGACATCTACAGCTAGTCTATAGCTGAGCACTTCGGGACTTAGCTTCATTTTAACATCTTTTAAACCCTAGACTCGGTAGGAGGCAATTTTGAAGAAGGTTTTTCATCTACAAACTTCGGGTAAGTGATTCTAATCTATTTCTAACAATATTCTATCATTATATCTTGGATTTTAACATCAAAATCATGTGATTTAAAGTGAGAATTTGTGAAACTTTGTCAAGTTTCTGAAAAATAAGAATTGAGTTTTGAGAGTTGATTTGGACTATGATTTTGAAACTAATCACATATATGAACTCGTGGGGTTATGGGTAGTCGGAATCTACCATTGGACCCGGGTTTTGACCGGACAGGATCGGGGTTGACTTTTGTTGGCATTTGAGCAATTATGTAAAGATCGTAACTTAGTTATTGGGATTGATTTCTCTTGCATTATTTGATGTTATTAAGTCGATTTTGGTTAGACTTGTGCCGAGAGGAGGTGAATTATGAAGGAAAAAGCTTTTTTGAGTATTAATTGAGGGCTTTTGAGGTAAGTATACTGCCTAACGTTGTGTGGTGCAACTACTCCGTAGGAATTGAGTTGTTTGCACTATTTGAACTACATGAAAGACGTATACACGAGGTGACAAGTGTATACACGGCTTATATGTGAAAATTTGACCGGCTTAGACTCTTAGGTTCGTATGTTCATAAAAAAAATAAAGTCGTCTTATCATATTAAATGTTCCATTTGCTAAATTCCCCCTTACGTGTCTTATTTGAAGTTGATTGATTCATGTTCTACACTTGTTTTCAAATAAACTCTTATAGGCCTAATTGAAGTTGTTGACTCTTTAATTGCCATGCTATCTCTTCCCTAATTACTTAACCTTAATTAGAATTATTGTTATCTCTTCTGTAATTGCTTAACCTTAATCGAAGTTATTGTTATCCCATCAATGTTAATTATCATTGTTCGAAGTTATTGTTCGTGTTATCTCCTTCCTTATTGATTTCAATGATTTGAGACTTATTGTTGAATATTATCTCTTTTATTGTGAGTTAGTCTTATTTAGTATTGTGGTTATACATTATTCCTCTCATTGTTGAGTTATTTGATGTTAAAGTTGTGAAATTCGTTAGGCGATATTGGTTATTGTTGAAACATCTATCTTATTAAGCATTTTTCATCTGTTGTTGTTGTTGATATTCTTGTATATGCTGTTGTTAGAGGTGAATGGTTAAAAGAAAATAGTTATCCATCAAAAAATGGGTTGGATAATGAACTTTTTAAAAATGGGTCGAATATGGATAAGAACCATATTATCCACTTAGAAAATAGTTAACCCAATGGATAACCAATGGATAACTAATGTGTTTAACTTTTACATTTGTAAAGCCTCAAATTGGGGGTTCCTCAAGTTTGGGAGACTAGGAATTCTCCCATAAGTGAACATATTCAAGAAGCTATGGATCCATATTATCCGCCGGATAACCTACTTTTTATCCGTCTCAAATACGGGTCGGGTCGGATAATTTATCTATTTTTTAAAGTACCTGTTTTCGACCCGCTCATATCTGACCCAACCCACCCGTTTGCCACCCCTAGTTGTGGTGGAGCCTGGGCTATTGTTTTGGAAACATTGATACTGTTGTTATTGGTAAGTTGTGATATATAGGTACTTGTGGTGCGAATTGTTATTGTGATACGATATTGGTGCGCATGCAGCGATATAAGGCTTGGGGTTGGTGTGCATGCGGCAGTATAAGGTGGGACTTATGTTCATGTTGCTTGTAGGGGAACTACGAGAAGCCATGCGGCATCATACGGTGGGCTAAAGTGCGTGTAGCTATTTCGGGAAAACTGTTTCCAAAACCTATTTCAAATGTAAGGCTCATGCGGCGGTATAAGGAAAGATTGTGATTGAAGTTGAGAAATGTGAATACGAGGCGGTACGTCGGTTGTGATTCTTGATCATACAAGGCGGTACCTTGGTTTGATTTCATTATACACGAGGCGGTACCTCGTTGTGATTCTTGCTATTTATTTCATGTTGCAAAGAGTATCGTTGGGAATATATCTTGTTGCTTTATTCTTTATTGTTCTAGCAGTTGTTCTCCATTCATGATCATTGTAGCCCTTTAGTTGCTTCTTTTGTGCTATTTCCATCATTGGTTTCCGGTACTAGTTCATGCTATTATTATCTTGGTTTGGTCTCAACTGTTTCTTCATTTTTCCATTTCATATCCGTATTACATTTTCATACTATCTATGGCCTGTTGGACATTGTTATTGATGATATTTGTGTCAACGTCACTCTCTTAGCGTGACAATCAAGAATAGTGTGACATGGTGACAACCAATCCATGCTTAGAATCACATCAAAATCGACCATACTGAGTAGCAATAGATCAACCTAGTCTCACAAACCCTGATTGTAACCACACACGACCGATATACACAATCTACCATAATAGAGTCCCCCACCAGTGTAGATACATGAACAGGCATAACTAAGGAATCACGAGACATGTCCAAATAATGAGCAAAGTAGGATGACACATCTGAATAAGTGGAACCAAGGTCGAATAACACTGAAACATCCATGTGGCATGCTGAAACAATACCTGTGATCACGCTGTCAAACGCAACTGCCTCTTGCCTGGCAGAAAATGCATAGAAACGGTCCTGACCACTGCCTGACGGACCTCCCTCTCAAGGGTGCCCCCGTTCTAATTAAGCCCTACCCCTAGCTGGTTGTGCGGGTGGTGTAGCTGTTGGTGCTGAAATCATAGGTTATGAGTTATGCTATGGAACTCTACTAAGAAGTTTGGGGATATCTCTCTTGAGATGACTCAAGTCTCCACACTCAAAACAACCTCTTCATTGACAAAGTTGTTGACCCTGATAATCTGAATAACTGCCTGTGGAACCCTGAGCACATGGAGCACGGTAAGAACTCTATGCCGGCAGCGCACTAAATGATGACTAAACTGCGCGAGCACTGTAAGAGCTATGTCTAAGTGATGAACCATGAGTAATATGAGTGGCTATCTGAGTGAGCCTAAAAGGATCACATCTGGTATAATGTGACTGGCCTCCAGATGAGGCACTGCTGAAACCACCTAAACCACTCTGTTCCTCATGCTCAAGACTGCGAACCTGCTCCAAATGCCTAGCAATCTCGACCACCTGGCCAAACCTAGCATCCATCTCGGCCTCTCAAGCCAAACTCTATCGTCAACCATAGTTGAGGCATCAATGAACCTCTTGATCTTCTGCTTCTCTGTGGGAACCAACCATATAGCATGTTGTGCCAAATTTGCAAATCTCATCTCGTACTGGGTCACAATCATATCCCCCTAGCGTAGCTACTCAAGCTCCCTAAGCAACACCTCTCTTCGGGTCTGTGGAACAAACTTCTCTAAAAAGAGAATTGAGAACTCATGCCATGTAAGTGGTGATGCACCAGCTGGCATGCCTGGCTCATAAGTCTGCCACAATTTGTAGGCTGCCCCTGTCAGCTGAAATTAGTAATAGCAACTCCACTGATTTCCACAATACCCATTGTGTGAAGAATCCGATGACTCCAATCCAGAAAGCCGTAAGCATCATCTAACTCTGCTCCACTGAACTCGAGGAGGTCAAGCCTCTTAAATCGCTCCAACCTCTTCTGCTCCTTGTCGGACATAGCTGAACTAGTAACACCCCTAGTGCCTGATAACCATAAGCTAGCTGCTTCGGTGAATGGCGGGAGTCTGGGCTCCTCCCACAGCTTGTGAGGTAGCTAGTGCAACAGGTACCTCACTTGCCTGAGCCACACTCGTGCACAAACTCAAGATCTGAGCCAAAGCCTTCTGAAGTTGTCACGACCTGGAATCTCAACCTCGGGGTCGTGATGGCGCCTAACATCCACTTGCTAGGCAAGCCGACGTGAAATAAATAATTAACCAAATTTTAACATTAAAAAACTAAATAATGATGTTCAACGAGAAATAAATGACAAATCTAACATAGTGCGAATATAAACCACGTGATACTAACTACTCCCAAAAATCTGGCGTCAGGAGTAACAAGCAACTAAAAGTCTACAAATATAGTCTGAAATAAATACAACTATTCAAAAGAGATAAACAATAAAAGTAAGAAATGGAAGGGGACTTAAAGGTCTGCGAACGCCAGCATATCTACCTCTAGTCTCCGTAAGAAAGTGATTCGAGCCGACGCACCTCAAGCACCATTGAGACCAATACCACTATCTGCACAAGAAGTGCAGAAGTGTAGTATGAGTACAACCGACCTAATATACTCCGTAAGTGTCGAGCCTAACCTCGACTAGGTAGTGACGAGGCTATGACAAGACACCTAAGTAAAAACCCTGTACAAGCACATATAAAGCAGCAAAGTAATAGGAAGAATGATAGAATATTAACTGGGAGGGGACATGCGAAAGGGGAAAATATCATAAAAATGGCAAGTACGAAATCACGAAATAGTATCTTTCGAATTAAGCAACAATATAACCAAGTAAATCACCAAAACCGTAAACCGAATAAATCAATGATATGAAAATGGCACGACATCACCCTTCATGCTTTTTCTCTCATCCTCACCATGCAATATCATGAATATAATGGCACAACATCACCCTTCGTGCTTTTACTCTCATCCTCACCATGGAATAGCATGAATATAATGGCACGGAAACACCCTTCTTGCTTGTCTCTCTTCCTCACCAAGCAACAATATAAATCCGAATAATAAAACAAGGCGGGAAATAATTTTACTTCAAATATGGTGCCAAGTATCAAACTTCAACTTCTGAAATATTTAACATCTTTATAATAAACAATAAATATGAAATGAATAATTAAAGAAGTAAAGATCTAACCTACGCATGGATAACAAAATTAATGAAACAATATAATACAAGGAAACAATTTCCACCCGCATGCTTTAACCCAATGACAACACATAGGTACTCGTCACCTCACATGTACGTTGTCCCCACAAAAAAAACACGTAGAAAATAGACCAACAAGTCCTAATCCCTCAAGTCAAGGTTAATCACGACACTTACCTCACTCTGCAATCAAATCAATGCTCAACCACGACATTTCCTCTAGAATTAGCCTCCAAACCAATCAAATCTAACCAAATAAAATTCAAATAATTCAAAATAAGCATTATAAACTACCCACGAGTGACAAAGATTCAATCTTTAATACTTTTCGAAAAATTCTTCAAAAGTCAACCCCGGGACCGCTTGGTAAAAACCCGAGATTCAGTCCAAAATCCAATTACCCATTAACCCTCGAGCCCGGTCATGTGATTAGTTTCAAAATCCGACCTCAATTTGAGGTCTAAATAATAATTTCTCAAAATCCCCAATTTCTACCTAAATCCCTAATTTCTACCATGAAAAAACATAGATTAAAGGTTAAAAATCAATGGGTGTTTATGGAAATGTAAGGAAACAAGTTAAAATCTACTAACCTATAAAGTTGGGATGAAAAGCCTCTTCAAAGTCTCCTCTAGGCCGAATTCAAATTTGAAAATGGTGAAAAATGAGGTGAATCCCGATTTTTTAGAAGTTTAAAAGACTGGGCTTCAGGTGTTCATCGCGTTCGCGAGACACCTGAGGCGATCTATATGCATTTCAGCCTAAATAACCTTCGCGTTCGCTGGAAACCCTTCGTGTTCGCAAGAAACCCTTCGCGTTCGCGATGGCCTCACCCACCTAGCCTTCGCGTTTGCGAGCCTAGGCTCGCGTTCGTGTAGAGTATCCACCTGCCTCCCCCAGAATCCCCCTTAACCCATTGCATTCGCATGTGAACGGTCGCGTTCGCGAAGGGTAATCCCTCCACTGCTTTACGTTTGCGACCGGTTCTCTGTGTTTGCGTAGAAGAACTCCGCCCCTGTCCCAGTTTCCCCTTCGCATCGAGAGAGTACCTTCGCGATCGCGAAGCACAAGGCCTCAGACACCACATACAGCTAAAACCAGCTATCTCCTAAGTCCAAAAAATGACCGGTAGCCTATCTGAAACTCATCCAAGCCCCTCGGGCTCCAAACCAAACATGCATGAAAGTGTAGTAACATCATACGAACTCGCTCGCATGATCAAATCACCAAAATAATACCTCGAACTATGAAGCAGACATCAAAATACATGAAATTTTTAAAGAAACTCAAGTACTTCAAAATTCACAACCGAACGTTTGAATCCTATCAAATCAACTCCGTGTTGCACCAAATTTTGCATAAAAGTTTTATATAGTAAAATGAACTTATACCATGTTTCGAAACCGAAATCCGAATCCTATAGCAATAAAGTCAACCTACGGTCAAACCTAAAATCTTTAAACCTTTATTAGTTTCCAAGAAATCAAGTAAAATCAAGTTAGGGACATCCGAATTCAATTCTGGCATATGCTCAAGTCCAAAATCATGATACGGACCCATCAGGATCATTAAATACCGATCCGGAGTCTTTTACACAAAATGTTGACCATAGTCAACTCAAGTTATTTTTAAAGCTAAAATTCATGTTTTCTCCATTTTTTCACATAAAAGCTTTCCGGAAAAAGACACGGACTTTGCACAAATCGAAAAACACTAAATGGACTAATCGAGGTCTCAGGATACGAAAATAAGGGCTAGAACTCAAAATGACCTATCGGGTCATCACAAAAGACCAGGTATAATAATAGGTATTGTCGGTGCATGAGTTGGTCCTACCGGCTCAACAATATCTGGAACTTGCTCCTCCATTGAAGTGATTGGTGGCTCCACAGGTGCTGCTCTAGCTGTAATACGAGCCCTACACAGGCCTCTACCTCAGCCCCTGCCTCTTGCTGCCTTGCCTAGTGGTACCAGTTCCTGCCTGTCTAATGAGAGAATAGAAGAATAAAGGTTCAAACTTCGGAGATAACAAATCCGCACGATAAGAATGCAAGAAAATGATGTTTTCATAATAGTTCAGCAGCCTCTCGAAGATAAGTACAGACGTCTCTGTACCGATCCGCAAGACTCTAATAAACTCGCTTATGACCCATAGAACCTATGAACCTAGGGCTGTGATACCAACTTGCCATGACCCTAATCCACAACCAGTCGTGATGGCGCCTAACCACTTGCTAGTCAAGCCAACATAACAACAATGAAACATAATAGCAGAAATAGCAATGAAATAGTACAAGTCTAATGCCATTAACAAAAACAATTGCGTTAAAACACATTAACTCCCCAGAACTAGTAATACAGTGTCATAAACTCTAATCATAAGTACAATTATGGAATATAGAATAATGATACGGTCTGAGTGGAAATAATAGTACAAAAGAAAAAGAGACGCCAGGACTGCGGTCCAGATGCAGCTCTACCTCGTCTCTCCAAAATGCTCACAACAACACCTCACAGCTAGCTACAACTCGGTCTATTACCTGGATCTGCAGAATTAAGTACAGAGTGTAGTATGAGTACAACTGACCCTGTACTTAGCAAGTATCATAACTAATCTCGACGAGGTAATAGAAGCAACAATCATAAATGATACTCGCTAATCACCTGTACAATTCACAAATGAAACAAGTACAGAACAATAATGGGATCAGATCGTGAATCACAGAAAGAACCATCTTGGTGCACACAATTACTTGATGTACTCTGCTAAATCAAAATCCAGCATATAAGGAAGATGTGCAATTAAAGCAAATAACAGTCAAGGAAGTTGCAAGTAAATAAGTAATACAACTACCAAATCAAACACTGGCCAGCTTTTCCTCAAAATTTCCATAATAGTACCAAACCGCTAATAAGATTTCCTCAATATCCGCGTGTACACCATCAAGAAGGAATATGAGAGAGTGACCCTAGGGGGATGGATCCATATCCACACGCTGCAGGGACAACTCACGTGTTGCACGGACAACTCACGTACTAATAATATCAAACGCATGGACAACTCATGTGCCAATAATATAAATATTTGGATCTGCACAGACAAATCACGTGTTGTACGGACAATGCACATGCCAATAATATCAATCGCAGGGACGACTCACGTGCCAACAATCACAATCTGCCCGGCATGGTCACACTATCGATATCACAATCCGCCCGGTGTAGTCACAGGCTACCAGTCCAGATCATATCACACAGAAAGCATAGATACAAGAATACATGTACATGATCAATAAATATCTAGTTTCATACTTTGGACTGGAATAAATGACATGCTAAGGTGTATGCATGTGCAAAGTGTGCTATCATAGCTCAATCCTGCAAATACATCACAAAAGTAGTAATTATTAGGTTCAATCAGTACAGTAACCTCAGCGTAACCTCAAAAATGGTACAAGTAACTCACAAAGGGGTACAAATAGGAGGAACATCATAGCGTGAAACTTAACAATCAAATCAAGGCATATCATAGCCTAAGCACTACCCTGAGCATAAATAATACTCTGGTGCACGCACATGGCCTTAATCCCCACACGTGTGCCACCCATAGCACGTAGCTATCACAAATAACTCAGGCAACTAGTGTCTCAACCAAGTTTAGGTAAGATACTTACCTCAAGCAAGCTAAATAAATACTCTAATAAGCTCTTCCTGCTAAAATCAATCTCCGGACGGCTCGAATCCAGCAAAAATAACTTAATATCATCAATAAAAGCTATAAGAATCGATTCCAAAAGATAATGCTAAGATCTTTAACTCAAATCAAAAAGTCAACCCCAAGCTCGCACCCCGCAACCCGACCAAACTCAGCATTTGCGAACACTGATTCAAATACAAGTCCAACCATACCAATTACATCCAATTCTGACCTCAAATCGACCCTCAAATCGTCAAATCTAACTCTCCAATAACATAATCCAAAAACCCCAAACCCCACCTTTAATTCATGTAAATTAGGCATAATAATCTATTGGTAATCAATATCTAACACCAAAATTAAGTAGAGATCACTTACCCCTTCAACTGCGATGAAAAACCCTTCAAATATCGTCCTTAATCAAGCTCCACAACTCCAAAAATGAGAGAAATAACAAAGCCCTTCGAATATAAAGACTGCCTCGCAAAACCGCACATGCGGTCCTTGGTAACGCACTTGTGATACCCGACTAGCCGCTTCTATGAACCCCAAGCTGCTTTTGCGGAAGAACTTGCGACCTGCGCACCATGGTCCGCATATGCGGACTTCATCTGCCAGCCTCCTCCTTCACACCTGCACTCAAATGGCCGCACCTGCGGCTCCGTATGTACAGCCAAACTCCTCGCAGATGCAAAAACACCAGAAGCTCACAATCTTCAGCAATGCCAACAAATCCAACAATCGCCTGAACTTAATCCAAAACAACCTCGGGGCTCCGAGGACCCCGTCCAATCATACCAACCAATCTCAAAACATAATATGGACCTACTAGAGGCCTCAAATCACACAAAACAACATCAAAATCACGAATCGCACCTCAATACAAGCCTAAGAAAATTATTGAACTTTTCGAATTCAAAATTTATGCCGAACAAGCCTAAATAACTCGGAATGACTTCAAAGTTTGCATGCAAGTCCCAAATGACACAAACAGATTTGTTCCAATTCCCAGAACCAAGATCCGAACCCGATATCATCAAAGTAAACTCCCGATCAAACATACTCAACCTTCCAAACCCTCAACTTTCCAACTTTCACCAAAAAGAACCATATTAACCTATGGACCTCCAATCCTGAGTCCAAAATCACCATACGGAGCTATCAGAACCCTCAAAACACTATTCTGAAATTTTCTACACAAAAGTCAAACTACAGTCAACTCTTATAACTTAAGCTTTCAATATTGGGACTAAGTGTCCCAATTCACTCCAAAACTTTCGTGAAACCAAATCAACCACCCTCGGAAGGTCACAAAACCATAAATACACATAAGCAAGACATCAAATAGGGGAAATGGGGCTAAAATACTCAAAATGACCGGTGGGGTCGTTACAGTGTCTAAACATAATGTATGCATACATGTAACATATGACTACAACTCCAATAATCCATAATATAAATAGCCATCATCTCTAAGTAAAGTATCAAAATCCTAGACATGATCTCTAACATGAATAAGAAACTCAAGTGGTCATACAACCAATTAAAGCATATCACAAGTAGAGCATGACAAAAATAAGGCATAATGAAGGCTAGAATCTATGCCGAGCATGATATAATATTGGGGTCCCACATATACGCTAGTCACCTTGCGTATACATCACCCCCAAACACATAGCAAGTAGCATATAATTCCATTTTAGAAAATATTTCCTCAAGTCGAGGTTAAGCAAGACATTATTTCGTGCTATTCTTAAACCTCAAATTATGCCTTTTCCTATGTTCTTGACCTCCAATTATCCAAAACCTATCCAAATATCAATGCTAAAGGAAAAATTCCCAATCAATAAAGGATGTCAAACAACGCTAAAGGAAGAAATCTCAATTAATAAAGCTTCAATCTTTAAAGACATTCCAAAAAGTCAATAAAAGTCAACTCCAACCCACTTGGTCAAAACCAGTAACCAAGATCAAATACCGATGATCCATAACCCCAAGAGTCCAAATATATGATTAGTTTCCAAATTCGAGTCCAAATCAATGTTCAAAACCACAAAATACACTCTCTTTAGTTTCAAGTCAAAAATCCATTTTCTACTCTTTATATCCTAGATTTATGTATAATGTTCCCTGGGTAGCATGATATGTAATTAAAAATCAAGTTAGAATCACTTACCCACATGATTTTGGTGAAATCCCTCTCTAAAATAGCTTTCATCCGCTCTCCAAAAACTCAATAGTGAAGAAATAAACCCAAAATCCACAAATATGACATTTAAACCCCCTGTCGGCCTTCCTTCTTCGTGATCGCTATCACAACTTTTGCAATCGCGATGCTTAAAATTTTCACCCTCTAATCCTTATCTGCGATTGCATAAAAAGTCACAATCGCGATGCAATAAATAATCCTACCAGACTTCCTCTTACGCTATCACAACACTGCCTACTCGATCACAATTCTCATCTGCAATTCCTCTTCTGCGATTACGGACTTCCCATGCGATCGCGATGCACAAGAATCCAACATCCATTCACTCATTGTCGTGAGACTAAGCTCCGTGATCGCGATGCACTGTTGTGCACCAGTAAACCAACAACTCAAACTCAATCCGGAACACATTTGAGCACCAGAGGACCCTATCCAATCATCCTAACAAGTCCGTATACCCTCTATGAACTTTTCTAAGAGCCCAAAATACACATAACAACATTAAAATCAATAATCATATATTTTTCTTAATTATGAAACTATCTTAAGTTCATAAATTCCAACTTTCACTAGAAGTGTTAAATCAACCCTGGGCCACCCAAAAGCTCAAACCGAAGACATGCACAGGACAAAATTACCATACAAATTTGTTGGAACCTTCAAATTATCAATCTTAGCTCGTTTACCCAAAATGTTGACTTTGTCAACTCCTCTTAACTTGTAACCTCTAGTTCTCAACCAAGTGTTCCAAATCACTCTCGAGCTTCTTGGAACTCAAACTAATCATACATGCGAGTCATAATACATCATATGAACCTCCTCAAGGTCTCATATCATATAATAAAATGCTAAAAATCAAAACGACTGGTTGTGTGTAATGATTTGGCCGGTCATTTTATATATTTGAGCCATGTTCCCCTATTTGATGTTTTTCATATATTTATTTGTAATTTTGTGACATGTAAGGATGGTTGGTTTGACTTCGAGAAGGTTTGAGAGTGAAGTGAAACACTTAGTCTCATTTTGGGAGCTTAAGTTGTAAGAGTTGATCAAGGTTTGACTTTCGTATACACAACCCTGTATTGGTGATTTGATGGTTCCAATAGGTTTGTAAGGTAATTTTGTACTTAGGTGTGTGTTCGAAATTTGATTTGGAGGTTCCTAGAGGGTTTTTGCACTATTTGGCGAAAGTTGGGAATTTAAAGATTTGGATAGTTCTTATGTTTCATTAGGAGTTGACTGTTATGACATCGGATTTGAATTGTTATTTTGGAACTTGAAATAGGTTTATTTTGTCATGTGGAACTTGTGTGCAAAGCTAGATGAAATCCCGATTGGTGAGGCTTGAATCGGACATTTGGTTGGCAGTTAGAAGTTCTTGCACTTAAGAAAAGAAATTTGAATGTCGATTCTTAATTTTGATGTTATTCTTGATATTTTGAGCCTTGGATAAGTTTGAATTAGGTAGATGTACTTGTTTGTATGATTGGAGAGGGTCTTGGGAGGCTCGTGTGTGATTCGATGTGGTTTCGAATCATTTCCCTTTGTTTAGGAACTGCTGGTATTCCAGTGCAGATTGATCTTCACGATCGCGGAGGGACTCTCATGATCTCGGATAAGGGGAGGCTGGCAGGTGGTTTGTTCATCGTGTTCACGACTCACGGACATGTTCGCTTAGTAGAATATGTAGGTGCATGGCGATCACATAGTAGCGACCGTGTTCGCGTAGGCTAGAGCCTGGCTGGGGATGTTGGTCTCAGTGTTCGCGAGAAAGGTGTCGCATTCGTGGAGTAGCGATTGATTGGCTTTCACAATCACGGAGGGCCAGATGAGATCGCGTAGGGTGAGTTTTTGCAGCAACAGATTTTTGCTTCACGATCGCGAAGGGTATGCTTGGGCAGATCATTTAAGTCACTTATTTTGAGATTTTGCCCATTCTTTCATATTTTGAACCCTGGACTTCAAGAGCTGGGGATTTTGAAGAGAAATTTCACCACACCATTGGAGGTAAGAAATTTCACTTGGACTTGACTTTATATCTTAATTTTGCATGGATTGTTACACCTAAAAACATCGATTTTAAAGTGAGATTTGGGATTCTTGTCTACAACTTAAGAGGGTGTATTTTGGGGGTTTGAGTATTGATTTGGACTCGATTTTGGAATCTAATCACATATTTGGACTTGTGGGGTTATGGGTAGTTGGGATCTCATGTGAGCCTGGGTAGACTTTTATTGATTTTTAGGGATTTGATTAAAGATTCAAGCTTTATTGTTTGGAATTAATTTAAATGGCTTTGTTTGAGATTTTTGGGTTGTATTTGACTAGATTCGAGCCGTTTGGAGTTGGATTTTGATGGTTCAGTGAGTTGTAGTTGATTTTTGGCTACCGGGTGGAAGTAAATCTCTTGGTTAACCTTGTTAAGAGGGAAAGCACCTAGGATTGACCTGATTGCTAATTAGTGAGGGATTGGCGGTGGTGTATATATGGGGTGGAGAGCGCATATACCCATACCGAGTTTATATTATGACCGAGGTGGGATTTGGATAATTTATGCCTTGATTTGATTATCTGCTCATCTTGATTCATGACTTGTTTTACTTATATGACTATGTTGCTCTCTTACTCATGTTAGAGATCATGCTTAGGTTTATGATTATTTATGAAGGCATGAGATCTTATTCTTGATATGTTGAATTGCTTGATTTACCCATAGTCATATAGAAATTCCATGAGCACATACTTGTATGGTTTTTACTAGGTCCTTGTGCATCTTTTATCTATAATTCTTGGGCATATGCATACGTATTAAATATGGGTACTTGATTTATACTGGGATTGTGGCACAAGAGGTAAGGTCGTGTAGATAAAATATAGTTGTGGCACACAGGACATGATGAACAGATATTTGATTATGAGTGAGTTATCAAGCTTCTTTTTGCGCTTGGATAATGATTCGTCCCTCTATAGTCAGGTGATTACCCATATTACTTTGGGCCCTATGAGCGTGGTAGTTACATCGATTTTGTATCGGATTGATACATGGATTGTGTATTGGGTTTCAGTGATACATGGACTGTGTATTCTGGTACATGGATCGTGTACTGGTAATGGTGAGTGATAGAGTCTGGAGAATGCATAGAACTCACTTACCCATTTAGATGCATTCTTTTAAAGGCTAACTGTTATATGTCATCCTTATATGCTAGTTGGGAGCCTCAACTCTGTTGATTGATGCATGCCATCTTTAAAAGCCATATCTGAGTAGCGTTATGAATATGTCTTGAATTGGAAAAGCATGTTTTACAACTTTTGACTGTTTTATGCCTTTAATACTTGGAGTTCATGAGATTATTTACTGTTTCAGTTATGAGTTATGATATTTATATCCGTGTTGTAAGTCTCTTGATACCATAGCCTTGGCACTACTCTGTTGATTGTGAATTGGCTCAATTATGATATGACTCTATTAATCCACCGAAATTGGATTCTATTCTGTTGATTGTGAATTAGCTTAATAATGATATGACTCTGATAATCAAAGGAATTTAGATTTTATTATGTTGATTGTGAATTTTCTTGCTTAGCAATTATTGCTAGGTGCCATCACAACCCAGGGTGGGATTTTGGATCGTGAACTTTGGCATCTGAGCACTAGGTAGCTTAGGTTTCACGAGTCACGAGCAAGCCTTTAGAGTTTTGAGGATCGGTTCGGATACGTTTGTACCTATCTTCGATAGGCTACAAAGTAGTTAAAAAACTTCTTTTTCTTTCATTCTCTATCGTGCAGATTTGTTTATCCCTAAGTTTGAAATGTTGCTTTTCTATTCTATCAAAAATGGTGAGGACACATTCTTCTAGTACAGATGAGCAAGAGCCAGTACCCCATGCCAGAGCTGCGAGAGGTGAGGGTCGAGGTAGAGGCAAAGGTGGATCATGCACCGCAGATAGGGGCCCTACTCGGTAGCCGTTGTGGAGCCACCAGTAGCTCCCCCTGGGGAGCAAATTCCTGATTATATTGAGTCGGTTGGACTAGCTAAGGTCCCAGAGGGGTTTATTGCTACACAAGTACTTCAGATTCTCTTGTTCGTTCGGTGCAGCTTGTAGAGAGTTTGGCACATACTAGGATACTTCCTGTGGCATCGGCTACTTCTTAGGCCAGAGGAGGAGCACAGACATCCGCTACTCATACTCCAGAGCAGGTTGATACCATGTATCATACACCAGAAGTAGTATTGATTGGGGGACATCCTCCCATAGTTGTAGTTAGGCTAGTAGCAGAGGCCACTATGTTTGAGGAGGCGGAGACTGGGACCACATTCCTTCAGGCTATGGACAAAGCGTGTAGGATTGAGTGCATTCGGGTTTAGGACAGGGAGGCCATGGTGATGAGAGGCAAGAGGTCTCGACATTCCGGTAGTTTCAGTAGTACCTCATCTGGAGGTAGGGATCATATTGGGAGAGGCCATTCTAGCCAACCAGCTTCTTCAACTTATCGGCCTACTTGTGACACTCTAGTTCAATCTTAGTTCAGGTCATTACCAATGCAGAGTTCCTACCGTACTCTTTTAGTCCAGGGTTCTTGCAATGGTCACTCAATTTACTAGAGGTGGCCTCGGATTCAACAGCCATTCAAATCGAGGCTGTTTTAAGTATGGAAAGGTAGGGCATATCAAGAATGATCGTCCCAGGCATGGTAGAGGCGTAGCGTAGCAAGGTTCTCAAGTCATGGCTTTAGTTCCAGTTGTTACATCACCAGCCCTCAAGCTAGAGGGAGAGCCCAAGTAGTCAGGGGGCATCCAAGAGGGGTGGGGTCATTTTAGCGGAGGTCAGGCCTGTTATTATGTATTTTCGGCTGGATCCCAGGCGGAGGCTTTTGATGTAGTCACTAGAGGTATTGTTTCAGCCGGTCACAGGGATGCATCAGTTCTACTCGATCTTGATTCCACATATTCCTATGTGTCATCGTACTTTGCATCGCATTTGAATTTTCCTTGTAGCTCTCGTGATATCCATGTTCATGTATCTACACATGTTGGTGAATCTATTGTGGTCGATCGTGTGTATAGATCTAGTGTGGTTACCATTAGGAGTTATGAGACTAGTATCGATCTTCTATTGCTTAATATGGCTGACTTTGATGTAATTTTGGATATGGACTAATTATCTCAGTATCATGCTATTCTCGATTGTCACACTAAGACCGTGAAGTTGGTGATGCCGGGGTTGCCAAGGTTGGAATGGAGAGTTTCTCTCGGTCATACTCTTAGTAGGGTGATTTTCTTTTTGAATACTCAGGGGATGGTTGAGAAGGGGTATTTAGCATATCTAGCCTTTGTTAGAGATGTTAGAGCTAATACTCCTACTGTTGAATCAGTTCCAGTAGTGAGGGAGTTTTGGATGTATTTTTTACAAACCTACTGAGCATGCCACCCGATAGAGATGTTGATTTTGGCATTGATTTGGCGTCGAGCACTCAGCCCATATCTATTCCATTGTATCGCATGGCTCCAGCTGAGTTGAAGAAATTAAAGGAATAATTGCAATAGTTGTTGAATAAGGCGTTCATCGGGCCTATTGTATCACCTTGGGGTGTGCCCATGATGTTTGTAAATAAGAAGGATGGTTCTATGCAGATATGTACTAACTATAGGCAGTTGAATAAGGTGACTATCAAGAACAAGCATCCATTGCCTCGCATTGATGATTTGTTTGATTAACTTCAGGGTGCCAAGTTGTTTTCGAAGATTGACTTGAGATAAGGCTATCATCAGTTAAAGATTAAGGGTTCAGATATACCTAAGATGGCTTTCAGGACTCCTTATGGGTATTATGAGTTTTTGATGTGACTTGGGAGAGCAAGCATGATACGCAGAGCAGATATCCTCATTTGTTTTGTATTCCAAGTACGATCCTAAACTTATTCGAGTACGAACGTTTATATAAGAGGGGAGAAAGTAATAACATGGTCAATCGTTTAGTATATTTTCACCTCGTTCCCCTATTTGATGCTTCCTATATGCCGTTTTGTGACTTTGGGGGTTGGCTTATTTGACTTCGAGAAGCTTTGAGAGTGAATTGAGACACTTAGTCTCATTTTGGAAGCTAAGTTGTAAGAGTTAACCAAGGTTTGGCTTTTATATAAACAACCTTGGATTGGTGATTTGATGGTTTCAATATGTTCGTATGGTGATTTTGGACTTAGGCGTATGCTTAGAACTGGATTTGGAAGTTCCTATAGGGTTTTGTCCCTATTTAGCGAAAGTTGGCAATTTGAAGGCTTGGAGAGTTCTTAAGTTTGACCAGGAGTTGACTTTGATGATATCGGATTTGGATTGTTGTTCCGAAACTTTGAATAGGTTTTTTTTGTCATGTAGAACTTGTATGTGAGGTCCGGATGTAATCCATATTGGTTAGGCTTGAATCGGACGCTTAGTTGGAAGTTGGAAATTCTTGAATTTAAGAGAAGGATTTTGATCACCGATTCATGGTTTTGATGTTATTCATGGTGTTTTGAGCCCTTGGATAAGGTTGGATTAGGTATATGTACTTTTTGGTATGATTGGACTGGGTCTCGGGAGGCTCGAGTGTGTTACATGGTTGTTTCGGACCATTTCTCTCTATTTAGGAACTGCTAGTTTTCTGATGTAGGATGATTCTTCGCGACCATGGACGGAGTCTCGCAATCACAGATAAGGGGGGCTGGAAGGTGATTTGTTCATCGCGTTCATGACCCAATGATCGCGTTCGCATAGTGGACTTGGCAGGTGCATGACAATCACATGGGAGCAACCGCGTTCGCGTAGGGTCAGAGCTTGACTGGGGGCTTTAGTCTCTGCATTCCCGAGGAGGGTGTCGCATTCTCAAAGTAGTGGTTGGTTGGCTTTCGTGATCGCAGAGGGCCAGACATGATCGTGTAGAATGATTTTGGGTTGCAGCAGGTTTATGCTTCATGATCGCAAAGCTTTGGACATCGATCATCAAGGGTATGCTTGGGCAGACGACTTAAGTGACTTATTTCAAGATTTTGCTCACTTCTTTCATATTTTGAACCCTAAACTTCGAGAGTTAGGGATTTTGAAGAGCATTTTCGCTACAACATGGAGGTAAGTGATTTTCACTTGTATTTGATTTTATATCTGGATTTCTCATAGATTTCTACACCTAAAAACATAGATTTTGAAATGAAATTTGGGATTTTTGTCGACAACTTAAGAGGATGTATTTTGGGGATTTGAGTATCAATTTGGACTCGATTTTGGAATCTAATCACATATTTGGACTCGTGGGGTTATGGGTAGTCGGGATCTACCCCTTGACACGGGTTTTGACGAGGAGGGTCTGGGTTGACTTTTATTAAAATTTGATTAAAAGTTATAGTTTTATTGCTTGAATTGATTTTATGGCTTTGTTTGATGTTATTGGATTGTATTTGACTATATTCGAGCCGTTTGGAGTTGGACTTTGACGATTTGGTGATTTGTGGTTGATTTTTGGCTACCTGGTGGAGGTAAGTCTCTTTGCTAACCTTGTTAAGAGGGAAACCACCTAGGATTGACTTGATATAGATGTGTTAAGGGATTGGGGGTGGTGTATATATGGGGTATTGAGACACCTACCAAATTTATATTATGATCGGGTAGGATTAGGATACTTTTTGCCTTGATTGATTATGTGCTCATCTTGATTCATGACTTGTTTGGCTTATATGGCTACATTGCTCTCTCATTCATGTTAGAGATCATGCCTAGTTTTATGATTATTTATGAAGGCATGGGAGCTTATTCTTGATATGTTGAATTGCTTGATTTACCCGTAGTCATATAGGAAGTCCATGAGCACATACCCGCATGATTTTTGTTAAGTCCTTGTACATCTTTTGTCTATAATTCTTAGGCATATGCATACGTATTATATGTGGATAATTGATTTGGACTGAGATTGTGGCACGAGAGGTAAGGTCATGCAAATGAAATACAGTTGTGGCACACAGGACATGATGAACAGATATTTGATGATGAGTGATCTGTCAAGCTCCTTTTTTGCGTCAGGTGATTACCCATGTTACTTTGGGCTCTATGAGCGTGGTCCATACATGGATTGTGTATCGCATCGATACATGGATTGTGTATCGGGTTTCAGTGATACATTGATTGTTTATCATGGTACATAGATCGTATACAAGTTATGGTGAATGATAGAGTCTGGAGCATGCATAGATATCCTTGACTTATTTATATGCTAGTTGGGAGCCTCGACTCCGTTGATTGAAGCATGCCATATTTAATAGACATTTCTGAGTAGCGTTATGAATATGTCTTGAATTTGAAAGGCATGTTTTACACCTTTCGATTGTCTTATACCCGTAATACATGTTGTTCATGAGATTATTTACTGTTTGAATTCTTAGTTATGATATTTATATCTGTGTAGTAAGTCTCTTGATGCCTATAGTCTTACCACTACTTCTTCGAGGTTAGACTTGATACTTACTGGGTACCGAATGTAGTGTACTCATACTACACTTCTGCATTTCTTTTTGTGCAGATCCTCAGGTGGGTAGTAGTGGAGCCTCTCTTTGAGCCTAGGCGTTCGCTTCAAGATTTAGGATGAGATGGACTCCACGGATTCATTTTATAGTGCCCGAGTCTCTATCTTTTATTTTTTCAATCTATTTTGTTATCTCAGACAGTGTTGATCATGTATTCAGACTTGTGCTTGATCAGTAGTTGTTCATGTACTTGTGCCACCTAGTCCTTGGGTTGTATTATTTTGGTCGTGTTGAGACCATGTTATGATTGTATCAGACGTTATGTTGTTTTAGGGATTATTTTTGTCTTTAATTATGATATGACACTGTTAATCAAAGGAATCTAGATTATATTCTGTTGGATTCGAATTGGCTTGCTTAGCAAGTATGGTTAGGTGACATCCCGACCGAAGGTGGGATTTTAGGTCATGACATTGGGTCGCTATATTTTGGCCCCCTCCCCCCCCC
>MCJB01019821.1:138096-171291 GCA_002018475.1 Nicotiana obtusifolia | reverse complement strand
CCCCCACTTAAATATATATTCGTCCTCGAACGTACCAAGAGTCGTTCCAAAGCCGTCAAATAGCTATATAAACTCATTGTACACATCTGTATGGATGATCTCATGTCACCTCTATCAATATAAATCCATTAACACATCCTAACTAAAGATTCCTTCTTCAACCTTAGCTTATAAGACCTTATACCAAACTTCAATACCCAAAACTTCCTCCAAGACCCGATTCGTGTATATATTCACTGTATTAATCTCGATAATCTGTATTGAGTCATAAATTTACTTCTAGGATGCAACCACCTAATATCTCCCATAACTCGTATACGTAGAGCAAGATCTTTTGACAGTAATAACTACTCATTGCCAAAATGGCACTAGCAAAAATGTCCCATCTAAAATAAATCATTATTCAAAGCCTTGACAATACTTCTAATGATGAAGGAAACCTATAAAAACTCATAGCCACCATCATATCAACAAGTTATGGATTTCTCAGGAACGTTAAGAACCATTGTCTATTCCATGCTGTCAAAAAGCATTTTTTTTCCAAATATATCTTACTGAAGTTGATCATGCTAATTCTAGGTCCGTTAGGTGCATCTCATGTAGTACAAGCTGCCCGATGAACAATTCATACCAAACTCCACGTGGAACCTCAACCATAATTGTTTGTGCACCATTCAAGAAATAACCCAAATATAACAAATATGTGAAAAGAAACTTATCACCCAATGATTCCCTGTATTCATGGAGCTCTTTAACAACAATTTTATGAGTGTCTATACAACTTACTCCATATTTTCATTATGCAACAATTAAGCAAACTCAATCAAACTCAATCTGTGCACCCAAATCATCTGTCATAGCTACCATAATCACATGATGAGCTATCACTCTATCACAATCCAAATCCCACCAAAGGTCGTCGTCATGCCCCGACCTTAGGGAGCGCGACTGGCTCTCAACTGAGATGACCCCGTCGAGCAAGCCTGATAGATGTGTTTTACCCGAACTTACCCATGAATAAAGTGAGGATGTATTTCATTAATTAGACAATGAGAGGATCATGTGAACAACACAATTTCATTACCATTTGTTATTTCATTTATAATTCTCAAAAAAAATACATTACACATTCATAGTTTGAAGTGGAACATGTGACATAGATACAACATTCTAGTTTGACTTTTCCAACACCACTATACAACCCACGCTATGTCTACGGAGCCTCTAAGTACAATAGAAGAGTAGTATGGAAGTGCCGGCAATAAGGCCCCTGCTATACCTCAAAATACAAAGTACAACTTCAAGTGAAATAAGTCCTGGAACAGAGTAGGGCACACCAAACCTGCTGAATAGAGAGTAACTGTTAACGAGGGTCAAAGCTGCTCGTTGACGAACCACCTGCATTCATTAAAGATGCAGCGCCCCCGGGAAAAGGGACTTTAGTACATATAAAATAGTACTAGTATGTAAAGCTAAATGTCCTCTTTCGAAATAGAATGCCAATATAAGAAAAAGGAAAACCATGGAAGCAACAAGCAACAATCAATGATATCCCAATGCCAAGTTAAAATATAACAATTTTCAAAATACGAAATAATATCATTTTTTGTTGGGAGATCATTAGCACCGATATACCACAGTGTTTTTAGCATGGAGTCCAATCATGGCCCGATTGGCTACGCCGTCTCACCCAAAGACATCCAATCACAATAACAATCACAATCACAATCACCACCATGTGCACGCCATGGCGTCCGATCTCGAACTAATAGGCTAGGCCGTCTCACCACAATGTCGTGTGGATTGACATAACCCTCCACTAGCAATCATCTCGTCCCAATTAAGAGGAATAATCTCAACACATTAATCTCATCCCATTTAAGGGGAATATCGAAACATTAGTACGGGGATTTACCCCTCAATGACACCTACACCGGCACGTGTAGTTTCAGGGTTGGGTGGTTTCAAACTACCCTTCCTTGGTGACTAACGAAAACAGAAATATAAATACATTCACATCATAACCTTTCACATCATATATAGCTTCATTAGTACTTTCAACCACTCACAATGGTCATATCTCATATTCTGCACTTTCATTTCTTTACTTTCAAGAGTCATCATCACAAACATCAACATATAGAATATTTCAGACATCGTAACTTTAAATTCATTAGTAATGAAGGTTTTAACACAATGGATTTCTTTCCAAAGAAATGGATAAATGATTGGCAATCAATACATAGGTTAAAATGATAAACAAGTGACACACCATTTATTCTTGAAATAATTTTTCCCAAAAGGGCAATACACAATTTCAACTCATGAGTATGTAAGAACTCAATTCACATTTGAAATAGTTATAAAGGGGAGCATGGTGATTTACGATTGAAACACGAATTCAAATCAAATGCACTAGTTACAACAACCATGGCCACATTTTATATCCCACTCTCACTTCTTTCACTTCCAAAGATCATCATTGGTTATCAACAATTAAGGGCATTTGGAATCAAGACCTCAAATATGTATATGAGCAATATGAGTCCAGCATGCATTATATACATGTATTTATTTTACTTTACCGACCTTACGTCACTCTGAAAGATTTACAACGTGATTAAATGAGTCCAGCATGCATTATATACATGTATTTATTTTACTCTACCGGTCCGCGCTATAGTCGACCGCGTATGAAACCTATTATGCAACCACTGATCAATTGGGTAATACAGAGCTCCACGTGGCTGGGTACGATTCTACCGAGCCTATTACGGACGGGTATGATATGATGATGATTATGCCCATAGAGGTGTATGTTTTAAAGGTGTGTGTATATATATATATATATATATATATATATATATANATCTATATATGTATATGTATGTATATATATATGTATCATGCATTTCATGTCACTCGCCCTCAGAGGCACTCAGATGTTACAGGTTGTATATTTTCTATCCCACTTTACATTACTGTTCCTATTTATGCTTCTTGCCTGGGTACGATTCTACCGAGCCATATGATGGCGGAGTACATTTTTACCGAGCCTATTACGGACGGGTATGATATGATGATGATTATGCCCATAGAGGTGTATGTTTTAAAGGTGTGTATATATATATATATATATATACATACATACATATATATATATATATGTATGTATATATATATATGTATGTATATATATATATATATATATATGTATATATCTATATATGTATATGTATGTATATATATATGTATCATGCATTTCATGTCACTCGCCCTCAGAGGCACTCAGATGTTACAGGTTGTATATTTTCTATCCCACTTTACATTACTGTTCTTATTTATGCTTCTTGCCTTACATACTCAGTAATTTATTTGTACTAACATCCCTTTTATTTATGGATGATGCATGTCGTGTTGCAGGTCCTAATAGACAGGTAGACGAAACTCCCCCACCACAGTAGGCTACGTAGTTCAGCGGTTGTTGGCGGGATCCCTTCTTTGGACTTTTCATGGTCTTGGTATTCATTTTTGTTATAGACATTATGGGATTATGGGTATGTCGGGGCCCTGCTCCGGCTATATATACATATACATATATAGATACATACATATACATATATAGATATATACATGTACATATATATGTATATACATATATAGATACAGGTCCTAATAGACAGGTAGACGAAACTCCCCCACCACAGTAGGCTGCGTAGTTCACCGGTTATTGGCGGGATCCCTTCTTTGGACTTTCATGGTCTTGGTATTCATTTTTGTTATAGCCATTATGGGTATGTCGGGGCCCTGTTCCGGCAATGTTACAACACTTTTGTTCCTTTAGAGGCTTATAGACAGGTGTCGTCTCATGTATAGTTTTGGATAGCCTTGTTAGCTGGTTTTTGTTGTATAGTCTATCATGACAGCCTTGTCGGCCCGTACCTTATGTATAGCTTCATGACAACGTTGTCGGACCACGTTATATATGTTCATGCCATTATCTATCATTGTTGGTTGTTTATGATTCATATCTACCATTTATGTTGATCTCGTCGGCCCTTATAGATAATGAGAGAGGTTGGATAATGTACGTTAGTGCTCGGTAGGTATGGCCCGGGTGCCAGTCATGGACCTCCAATTTGGGTCGTGATAGGCTCGGCACTTACATGGTACATGCGGTCAATTGTACTCATACTACACTTCTGCACTTCTTGTGCAGATACCGGAGTTGATCCAAGCGGCGCGTAGCGAGACTGCTCGGATTCAGCTACTTGTGGAGACTTGAGGTATAGCTGCATGGCGTCCGCAACCCTGAACTCCCCTTCCATTCTGTCATTACTGTTTATTTAGCTTCAAAACAATTGTATTTTGTTCAGACTTTATCTATTGCACTCTAGATGCCCAGGTATTCGTGACTCCAGATTCTGATATGTTTAGATTATGTTATTCAGTATTATATCACTGTATTTCAAACTATTTTAGTTTATTGTTAACATTTTGATTTGAATTGTTAAAACTGGTTAAGTAATTTAGCTAATGTTAACTTGCCTAGCAAGTGAAATGTTAGGCGTCATCACGGTCCCGAGGGTGAGATTTCGGGTCATGACAAGTTGGCATTAGAGAACTACGTTGCCTAGGTCTCATGAGTCGTAAGCAAGATTGGTAGAGTCTGGAGGATTGGTACGGAGACGTCTGCACTTATCTTCTAGAGGCTATAAGGCTTTAGAAAAATTTCACTTCTTTTTTTATCGTGCGACTTATTCTATTACTGAAGTTTGAACCATTCTATTCTTGTTCTCTTGCAAATGGTGAGAACACACACAGCATCTACAGCCGGGCAGGAGCTAGAGCCTCCTATTGCAGCCACTACTAGGGGTAGGTGCCAGGGCGGAGGTAGGGGCCGAGGCAGAGGCAGAGCTCAGCCTAGATCAGAGATAATAGAAACAGCCACACCATGAAAGCGAACAATCTCCCGAATAAAATTTCATGCTAGCATCTCTGAAGAATAGGTAGTCATGACCGGAATAAAGTGTGCAGACTTAATCGCTCTGTCTACAATGACCTACACTACATCGAATCTCCTCAAGGTTCGTGGAAACCCACCTACAAAATCCATAGTGATATGCTCCGACTTCCACTCCGGAATATCAAGCCTCTGAAGCAAGCCACCGAGTCTCTAATGCTCGTACTATACCTGCTGACAATTCAAATACTAAGCAACATACTCAACAATATCCTTCTTCATCCTCTGCCACCAATAGCGCTGCCTCAAATCATGGTACATCTTCGCGGCCCCCGGATGAATGAAATACCGCGAACTACGAGTCTTGTCAAGAATCAACTCTCGTAACTCATCCACATTTGGAGCACATATCTGACCATGTAGCCTCAATACCCCATCATCACCAATAGCAACCTCCTTAACAACACTGTTCTGTACCGTGTCCCTCAGGACAAGCAGGTGGAGATCATCATACTGATGCGCCTTGATGAGCTGCAATAAAGATGAAATGCAATAACCAAATCAAATACTGGCCAGCTTTTGCTCAAAATTTCCATAACCGTATCAAACCACTGACCAGTTTTCCTCAATCCGCATGTACACTAGCATGAATAAACATGAGAAGGTGACCCTAGGAGGATGGATCCATATCCATACGCTTCACGATGTAGTCATGGGCAAATAACCATAATCCTCCTGTCGTGGTCATAGGCTTAATATCACAATCCGCCCGGTGTACTCACAGGCTTAATGTCACAAAACCACCACCCCCCCCGGCGTGATCACAGACTCAATATCACAATCCATCCAGCGTGGTCACATGCTTAACATCATAATCCGGACGACGCGGTCACGTGATAGTAGTTCAAACTATATCACAAAGAAAGCAGATATACAGAAATATATGTACATGATCAATGAACATCAAATTTCATACTTCTGGACTGGTATAAGTGACATGCTAAGGTGTATGCATATGTAAAGTGTGTTGTCGTAATTCAAATCAGGTAATTACATCACAAAATCAGCAAATATCAGGTTCAATCAGGAGATTAACTATTATGTAACCTCAAACATGGCTCAAATAGCTTATAACATGGGTACAAATATAAGCATATCATAGCCTAAACATTACCCCGAGCATGAAAAGTACCCCGGTGCATGCATATGGGCTCAACCCCACACATGTGCGCCACCCATAGTACATAGCTATCACAAATAACTCAAGCAACTAGTGCCTCAACCAAGTATAGGTAAGATATTTACCTCAAGCAAGCCAAATCAGTACTCTAGAAAGCTCTTTCCGCGTGAATTAACCTCCGGCAGGCTTGAATCTACCCTTGAATAATTTAATATCATCAATAAGAGTCATAGAAAATAATTCCAAGTAATAAAGCTAAGATCTTGAATCAATTGTGCAAAGTCAAACCAAAAGTCAACCTTGGGCTAGCATCCCGGAACCCAACAAAACTCACAAATTTTGAACACTCATTCCGATACGAGTCCAAATATATGTGTTTTATCCAATTCCAACCTCAATCGACCCTCAAATCATCAATTCTCACTCTGCAAAATCATAGTCTAGAAACTCCCAAATCCCACCTTTAGTTCATACAAATTAAGTTTAATAATCTATGATTAAACAATATCTAACACCAAATCAAGTAAGGATCACTTACCCCTTCAATTATGCTAAAAAGTCCTCCAAAAATCGCATCCAACCGAGCTCCACAACTCCAAAAAAGAGAAAAATGACCAACCCTCGATATTAAATCATGCTCAGTTAATTTGCACCTACGGTCACTTAACCGCTTCTACGGGGGTGCTTCTGCGGTAAATGGACCGCATCTGCGATCTCTACTGAGCACCCGACCTCTCGCTTCTAAGATTCACCAAATGCACTTGTGCTTCCGCTTTCTGTGGACCCCTAGCCGCACCTGCGACTTCGCTTCTACGTCTCATCTGTCGCACCTGTTGTCCCTGTACCTCCAGCATAAATCCTGCACGTGTGCAACAATAGCCGCATCTGCGGCTCAGCATCTGCGACCAAACCCCCCACAGATGCAAAAACACCAAAAGCCCAGGAATCTTCAGCAATACAACCAAGTCCAAAAATGATCTAGAATCAATCTGAAATACACCTGAGGCACTTGGGACCCCCTCAAATCTCACCAACTAATTCCAAAACATAATCTAGACCTACTTAAAGTCTCAAATCACACGGAACAATATCAAAATTAAAAACCGCACCCCAATTTAAGTCTAAGAAACTAATGAACTTTCACCTTCCAAAAATCGTATCGAACCATATCAAATCAACTCGTAATGACCTCAAATTTTGCATGCAAGTTCCAAATACACAATGGACCTATTACAACTCCTGGAATCAAAATCCAAACCCGATATCAACAAAATCAACTCTCGGTCTAACTTATTAACCTTCTAACTTTTGCCAATTCAAGCCAAAATGACCTAGGGACCTCCAAATCCAAATCTGGACATACTCCTGAATCCAAAATCACCATACCAAAGTTGTTGGAACCATCAAAACACAATTCTAGTGTCCTCTAAACAAAAGTCAAACCCCAGTCAACTCTTATAACTTAAGCATCGAATATTAGGACTAAGTGTCCCAATTCAATCCAAAACTTCCCTGAAATCAAACCAACCACCTCGGCAAGTCACGTAATCACAATTACACATACGTAAAGCATCAAACAGGGGAAACGGCGCTAAAATACTCAAAACAATCGGTCGGGTCGTTACAAATTGTCGAACGAGTTTTTGAGGAAGAAGACCGACTGTGTCTTTCGATTTCGTAAGTGTTTGAACAAATTATTGTCTCGGGTTTGTTCGGATTGTTCCAAGGATTTTGTGGATTAAATTTGAATCCATTTTGGCAAGTTGCAGCTGGGTTTGGATTGAGCTATTGAATTAGTCGAAGAGCTCACTGAAGATCGAAGAACTCGGAGATTACAAGCTGTAACTTCTAAAATTGAGCAGCTGAATTGAACTTGGTTGAAATCAAAGTTTTGCGCTGGCATCGAAGAAGAACAATTCCAGCCATCAGTCACGAAAGCGAACTTCATCAGGTTGTTATGAGAAATTCCTAGATTCTTCTACGTTGCTAATAATTTTTGTAACTAGTTTGATTAGTTGGCTGTTGAAGAACTTACGATCGAAGTTCTGGGAGGCTAGCTCGACGAGTTCACTCTGAATGAAGAATACTTGTCTCTAATGAAAAAAAATTCCAGGAACCCCAATTTGGATTTCGTAGAGTTCAAATTTTGAGCAATCAACTATGATTCCTTGAGTTCAAATACTGAGTTACAGATTGGCATTCGTTTGAGCTCCTATTTCCTAGTCGTAAGCTTTGGGAAAAAATCACTGCCGAGGCTCGACGAACGGAAGAACAACCTGCAAATTTGCTTGGCACTGTCCATTTTTCTTCGAGTGTTAATTGCTGAGGTCTGTGAAGCTTGTAAAGAATCGATTGAGTGACTGTGCACAATCATCTGTCCAACTGGTTCAGAATTGAGTAGAAGAACTAGTTCGGCGACGCAAAAATCTAAAGATCTTCGCAGACTAATTTAAATCGATTCAAGCAGCTAGGAAATCGAAGAAGAACACTTGTAGAGCTAGTGAAGAGCTCCAGATTGTATGATCTTGCTTGTGAGATCCTACTCCATGATTGCAATTCATTCGTTGCAATGATTCAGGTTTGGTTGTCCTAAGCATAAACTTAGCTTATGACTGATATTTATTGCTCTGTTTCCATGAAACCAAATTGAATTGGTATAATTCGGAGCTGATATCAACACGTTGTTGAGAGACTTGTTTGGTTGATAATTGGATGAACTAATAGCTGTTAAAATTCTTCGAACCTAATGCTGCAACATCTAGACTAAAAACTAAGTGTCGCCAACGTGACGAGAGTCGTGCCAAAGCGCTGGCAGTCCCCCAATCACAAATTCTGTTGCTGTGACATTTTTTTTCTATGTGTGACTGTTTTGAAATACCACTGTACGTATTTGGGTTAATGATTTGAAGAACATCCTTGCTCCTTTTCCACGAGGAGTTTAAATCTCAGTTTGGTTTCCATAAGTTCTGTTATTGGGTTCTCCTTATTTGCTATTGAAAGTTGAAAATTATCGACTGAGTTGGACACATTGGTGAATCTGTAATAATTTTGGCACTAGATTTCTGAGACATTGGTGAATCTGTAATAATTTGGGCATTAGATTTCTGAGTCTGGGGTAGTGGTTGACAATCAATTTCTGCATTGCACACTAGTTTTCGATGCGCTAAGAGTTCGATATTCTGAAGCTTGATCTATTGAAGTTTGCCACAATTTCGGGAGAAGTTGAGGAGTAAATTTGTTTAACCTCAAAATCGGATAACAATTGAAATTTATATACGGTTTTAAAGATACGTGATCTAATTTGATACAAAAATAAGAAATCAAATTGAAATTAAATTTATGATAAAAGATGAATGCAAACCACACAAGTTGGGCAGCGTTGGTCTTGATGATCGCCCTTGGGCCAAGAAACATTGCAATCAGAGTCGGAAATAGAATAATGAGACGGTAATAACTAAAGAAATCAGTCTATTGCTATTTTTCGTGATCAGATCCAAAGTGCCCTTACAAATAATTAGACCCCCCTTTATATAGTAGGGGAATCCTACTTTAGGTACAACTCTATATAAGGTAATAATCTCATGATTTGCTAATTAAGCAGTTCCATTGATTCGTGCCGAGATTCACGCCGCGATGCTTGACCCATTACGGTATTCTGACTTTTCGTTATTTAGGTTCAACGATATTCCCTCGAGCATGTTCGGGGTCAGGATCGTTTCCGAATCACGGGCTCAGTATTCTCGAGGACGGACATTTTGATCTCGTATTCTGCTTCAATGAAACTCGAGGTCGATCTTCAATCCTTCGTGTTCCGAGCCTGATCTGTCGTGCAATAATCGAGCTCGATTTTGATCGTATACAGATAGTCCCCTCGTTTTTCAGAGAGTAATGACGAGAAACGATCTGAGCCTCAGATTCTCTATACGAGCTTCCGATTCTTACTCTGATAAGTGACGATAGACTCATGATGTAAGTGATACGAATTTGATTCAGTGACTGATGGTCAAAATCCATAGGTCCAGCAAAAACTCGATCGGATCGATCAACTTTGAACTGAGATGGATGTGGCTAAAGCTGAGGCCGATGAGTGGAGAGGCAAGATGGATCGTCTGGCCTCGAAAAAAGAGGCAGCTCAGACACAACTAACCTCAGCAGAGACCCAGCTAAGAGCGGCAAAGGAAAAAGCCGAAATCTAGACTAAAAGGGCCAAGGAGCTTAAAATGGCCAAGTCGGAAGCTGTCGTGATCAAAGCCGAAGCTGATGAAATGGTGGCTTACTACAAGGTTGATGCCGAAGCGGCTCAAGATCAATCAAAAAGTATGGTCGAGCATATGAAGTGGCACTCCCGTAGGCAGGCCCTCGAGGAAGTTCATGCTCGAGATTTTAACTTATCTGCGGAGATTGAGGATGCCAAGGTGCCTGAAGTCAAGGCCAAAAAATTGGCATATCCTGAAGAGGATATTCCGAGGGTTCAGTCAGGTCCGAAGAATGAAAGGACCCCGAAAATCCTGATGACGAGGCGAGATCCAAACTAGATCAAGTCGCTTCTGTTCGTTTTTATTTCTATGCTTAATACTGTGTATCGAGGCTGCTCGGCCTTTGTAAAATTTTTGATATATATATAAGGCTTGCCTTTCACAGCTTCCAAATTTTTCTCTTTGCTTATTTATTTGTATTCGCAAAGATCGATATGCCTTAGCATGAAATAGTTAGGTTGTGTTTGAAGGCTCGAACAAACCTTACCTTTAACGTTAATTTCGTTTCGAGGCTGCGTGGGGGTTTGGTGTTACAGAAAACTTTCTTTCCCAAAGTAGTTTAGGTTTATAATTTGCCGAGGGTAGCCTTTAGAACCGGTTAAGAAATTTCAATGCCTTGTTGTTTTTCTTACGGGCTTCAGACGTCTGTGAGTCGTGTTTATGTGGCCATAGCCTTTATAGTTCAGGCAATGCCAAATAAGCTTTGTGCCCTCGGGTTTCATTAACCCCGAATGGCCTTAGCCTTTAGTTCGGGCATTTCCAAATAAGCTTCGTTCCCTCGAGTGCTGTTAACTCGGGATGTCCTTAGCCTTTTAATTCGGGCGTTGCCAAATAAGCTCCATGTCCTCGAGTGCTGCTAACTCAGAACGGCCTTAGCCTTTTAATTCGGACGTTGCCAAATAAACTTCGTGCCCTCGAGTGCTGTTAACTCGGAATGGCCTTAGCCTTTAAAGTTCGGGGGTTGCCTAATAGGTCTTATGTCCCCGAGATCTAATAATTTGGACCATCTGAGTTTGTTTTTCGGACGGCAGTCCCCGAGTGAGAGAGTGATTATTCGAACTTAGGTTAAGGCGGCCCATGGGCTCATTTCCTTTAGGGGATCGGAAGCAGGGAATTTCTTGAGAAATGTGAAGGAAAAGTTTTAAAAGACAAGACGTTTGCAAAGAAGAGATTTCACTTTATTCTACCATGTATGTGTACAAGTTTTATGTCAGGGTTTGATCAGTTTATTTGAGCACGGTTCATTTGACCTTTTGGCCCTTACATTGAATCTTATTGATCTCCAACACTTCAATCCTGAAGTCTCTTTCCATGGTAAAGTGGCCCCCCAGTATTCGGGGTCGTTCGAAGACATGCCTCGAATACTATTGTCACCGATTCGTTACCAGCCTTCGAATTTAGGTTAGCACGATTTACTTGTTTCCTCGTTAAAAATCTTGCCGTAAAACCTATTTGGGACAAAACCGGTCCAAGGGAAAAAGAGTGCAACGCGTGCTTTCAAACCCAACATCCTGTATGGCCTCTTGTTTGATACCTGCAAGCATTAGTTCGTAATGCAAATAAAAGAAAACATAAAGAACAGGGTCGTACCTTAGCAGTAATACCTCTTTAAATGAGTTATATTCCAGTTGTTCGGTAGTTGTTTACCATCTATTGTTCCGAGCTTGTAGGATCCCTTCTGGTGACTTTAATGATACAATAAGGTCCTTCCCAGTTTGGTCCCAGATTTCCCTTATTTGGACTCCGTGTGTTTGGCGTGACCTTTCTTAGTACTAAGTCCTTGACGTTGAAGTATCGATGGTTGGCCCTTCTGTTGTAATACCTCTTGATCCTTTGCTTTTGAGCAGCTAACCGAACAAGGGCAGCTTCGTGCCTCTCATCTAACAGCTCTAAGTTTGTACTCATGGCTTCATGGTTCGATTCCTCTATTGCATACCAGAATCTGATACTTAACTCCCCGACCTCGACCAGTATCAAAGCTTCGACGCTATAAACTAGAGAGAAGGGGATGGCCCCGGTGCTGGATTTCGCGGTCGCACGGTATGCCCATAGGACTTTGGGTAATATTTCCTTCCATCTCCCTTTGGCATCGGTTAACCTCTTTTTGAGGTTTTGGAGTATGGTTTTGTTGGTAGATTCGGCTTGTCCATTCCCACTGGGTTGGTAGGGTGTCGATAGGATCTCGGCTGGCATTCCAAATCGGCATATGATGTGATCCCAAATGAAATCGATGACTTCTTTTTTCCTAACCTTCTCATATGCCTGAGCTTTCACCCATTTAGAAAAATAGTCAACCATAAATAGTATAAATTGAGCTTTACCTTGTGCCCACAGAAGAGGGCCAATGATGTCCATCCCCCACTTTATGAACGACCATGGTGATAAAACTGCGCAGAGCATCTCCTTGGGTCGATGGATCATCAGGGTGTGCCTTTGGCATTCCTCACATTTTCGAGCGAATTCCTTTGCGTATTTTTCCATATCGACCCAGTAATAACCGATTCTGATTATTTTCAAATCAATGACTCGGCGCCTAAATGGTTTTCGCAGGTACCCTCGTGGATTTCTCTCAAAATGTACTTAGTATCACCCGGTCCCAGAAATATCGCGAGTGAGCCACCATATGTTCTTCTGAATAAGATTCTGTCTTCGGACAAGCTAAATCGGGCTGCCTTTGTAAGAGGGCTCTCGACTCTTTTGGAAACGAGGGAAGCTTACCGGAGCTGAGATATTCTACGTATTTGTTCCTCCAATTCCATGTTAGGCTCGTTGAGTTGATCTCAGCGTGACCTTCCTCCACTACTGACCTCATAAGTTGTACGACTTTTCCCGAGTCAACTTTGTCGTCTTCGATCGATGACCCCAAGCTGGCGTGGGCGTCGGCCTCGCTATTTTGATCCCAAGGTATATGTTGTAAGGTCCATTCTTTGAACCGATGTAATGTCACTTGCAGTTTGTCTAAGTACCTTTACATCCATTCCTCGCTGACCTCGAACATTCCATTGACTTGATTTACCACAAGAAGGGAGTCACACTTGGCTTCGATCACTTCCACTCCCAAGCTTTTGGCTAGTTCTAGGCCTGCAATTATGGCTTCATATTCGGCCTCTTTTGTTAGTCAATTTCACAGTCTTAATAGATTTTCTAATTATATTACCTGCTGGTGGCTTCAATACGATGCCAAGTCCGGACCCCCTTTCATTCGAGGCACCATCTGTGAAGAGGGTCCATATTCCCGAGGAGGTTCCTGAGTCAACTAAAAACTCTCTTTCGACCTCGGGTATTAGGGTCGGTGTGAAATCAGCCAAGAAATCTGCCAACACCTGAGATTTAATGGCGGTCCGAAGTTGATACTCAATGTCGTACCCATTTATTTCTATGGACCATTTGGCCAATCGGCCTGAGAGCTCGGGCTTATGCATAGCATTCTTCAATGGGTAAGTCATTACGACACACATATGGGATGACATTGGAAGTACGGTTTCAGTTTCCTAGCATTTAACAAAGAGAGGAGAGCGCCAGTTTTTCTATGTAGGGGTACCTAGTTTCGGCTTCGCCTAAGGTTCTACTGACATAGTAAATTGGAAATTGCGTACCTTGTTCTTCCCGAACTAGGACTCCGCTTACCGCTATCTTTGAGACCGCCAAGTAAAGGTACAGTTGTTCTTCCGCCTTCGGTGTATGAAGCAATGGCATTACATTATAACAGTATGTGCCATATTTAGTGATGAAGGAAGTTTTTTCCTGATCACTTGGGTCCATCCGTATTTGGTTGTATCCGGAATATGCGTCGAGAAAACTAAGGGTCTCATGGCCGATAGTAGCATCGATCATGCGGTCGATGTTGGGCAAGGGAAAAGAGTCTTTAGGACATGCTTTATTCAAGTCCTTATAATCTACATACATTCTTAATTTATTCCCTTTATTAGGGACTACCACTACGTTAGCCAACCAATCGGGGTATTTGACCTCCCGAATAGGCCCTATCTTTAAAAGTTTAGTTACCTCATCCTTGATGAAAGCATGTTTGATTTCGGACTGGGGCCTCCTTTTTTGTTTAACCGGATGGAGCTTCGGATCCAAGCTCAGCTTGTGAGTGGTTATCTCCGATGGGATACCTGTCATATCGAGGTGGGACCAAGCAAAATAGTCTTTGTTAGTTGTAAGAAATTGAATAAGTTTTGTCCTAAGCTCGGCTCAGCCCCATGCCCAGGCATACCTTTCGATCGGGCAAGTCCTCTCGCAGCATGACCTATTCCAGTTCCTCAACCGTCGATTTAGTGGCATCAAAATTATCAGGGGTGATAAAGATCTGGGAATCCCATAATCATCATCCTCGACATACGTTTGTTTATTCATATCTTCCGAAGACGGTATCTGTGATTGCTATTTCGTCCTATCTTTGATCACTTTATTTGGAACCGTTGGTGCTAGCGTCACCTCTTCGACCGTGAACATTTCTTTTGCGGCCGGCTGCTCCCCATATACCATTTTAACTCCATCGGGTGTCATAAATTTCAACGCTTGGTGTAGCATAGGCACCGCCCTCATGTCGTGGATCCACGATCTCCCGGACAGAGCATTGTACCTCATGTCCCCTTCAATCACATAGAACTTTGTTTCTTGAATGGTTCTGGCAGTATTTATCGGTAACGTTATCTCACCCTTGGTGGTCTCACATGCCATGTTGAATCCGTTAAGAACTCGGATTGTAGGAACGATCTTGTCTATCAGGCCAAGTTGCTCCACGACCCTTGATCGAATGATGTTGGCCGAGCTACCTAGATCAATTAACACACGTTTAACTGTAATTTTATGTATGAGTACAGATGTTACTAGTGCGTCATTGTGGGGCTATACAATCCCTTTCGCGTCCTCGTCGTTGAAAGATAAAGTTCCCTTTGGCGTTTAATCCCAAGTCCGTTTCTCCCTAGTAATGGATATTTTGGTGCGTTTCAACATCAGCCCCTGAGGGGTATCGACTCCACCAATGATCATGTTGATGACGTGCTGAGGTTCTTCTTGCCCCGTCTATTTGTCAGAATTCCTGTTCCCAAAATGATATTTAGCTCGGTCGCTTAGGAATTCCCGAAGATGTCCGTTATTAAGTAGCGGGGTCGGATCGAATTGTAGTGGTCAAGGCCATTTAGTATCTTTGATGCGACCGATAGCCGATACAATAGTGGCAGCATCGACATTAAAGTTGTACTCCGATAGCCGCGGTGCTTCTTTATGCCCGATGGGCCTTTCGAAGCTGCTTTTGGTCATGAGTCCCCGGCTGCTCTGGCCTCGGTCATTTCTCCTTTCATTTCTTAGGGAGTTCCGCCCGGATACTCTGATTTTTTTGTCCCCGTGATATGGCTGATTTTGATCTCTATTCGATCTTGGTTCGCAATCAATATCCCTCCTGACTCTGTCAAGAACTCAAACGGGATAAATGGATCCCAAAGGGGCCCCGAGCTGATCGTCTTCGACTCTGATTTTCGAGTGGTACCGGTTATGTATGTCATCCCATGTAACAGCTGGGTATACTATTAAGTTCTGCTTTAGTTGCTATTTGAGCTTCGAATATTGAGTCCCTGAGTGAAAGCTTGAATAGCCCAATCGTTAGTGACTGGCGGCAGATCCATCCGTTCCATTTGAAACCGGGACACGAACTCTCTGAGCATCTGGTTATCCTTTTGTTTGACTTTGAAAAGGTCTGATTTCCTCGTTTAGACCTTGATGGCACCCGCGTGCGCCTTCACAAAAGAATCTGCAAACATAGCAAATGAGTCAATAGAATTAGGAGGTAAGTTGTGATACCATATCATGGATCCCTTTGACAGGGTCTCCCCAAATTTCTTCAACAGAACGGATTCGATCTCATCGTCCTCCAGGTCGTTCTCTTTATTAGCACATTATACGAGGTTACATGCTCGTTTGGATCGGTCAGTCCGCTATACTTGGGTATTTTGGGCATACTGAATTTCTTGGGGATCGGCTTCGAAGTCGCACTCGGTGGAAAAAGTTTTTGCACGAACTTCCTGGAATCTAGGCCTTTTAACACCGGGGGTGCCCCTGGGATTTGGTCTACCCTGGTGTTGTAGGTTTCCACCTTTTTGTCATTTGTCTCTATCTTTTTCTCCCCTGATTCTATCCGTCTTGTCAGATCCTCGAGTATCTTCATAATTTTGGGGTTTTCCCCCGATTCATATTCATTCAACCTTCCTATGATTGATTCATCCCTGCGGGTAATTTCCCGGAAGGGCCGGGCTCAACCCTGTTCGGGATTTGGCTTTGATTTTGTAACTGATCTATCGTCGTCTGTTGAGCCTGTAACATTTCGAAGATCATACGGAGGCTGATCCCGTCCCCTTTAACGTTTTGGGGGTTTCAAGTTAGTGATCGTACTTCTCTATGAACGCTATTTAAGGGGTCGATAGGCGGATCCGCATCAACTGCCACGTGTGAATTAGCGCCAATCGGGTCAACAATCTGGATCTCGTTACGGGGCGATATGTTGTTATTTTCACCTTAGTGATCGGACTCATTGTCAACGTGTAGAGGTGCCGATTGAGAGTTTGACATTTCTGTATTTAGAGCCTGGAATCAAAGACACTTCAAAGAGCAAGTGTGAAGCAGTGTGTGTGTTATGGAGATTTGCGTCAAATAACCACTATTATCCTTAGTCCCACGGTGGTCGCCAAACTGTTTACCCTAAAAAACGGATAACAATTGAGTTTATACGCGGTTTTAATGGATACGTGATCTAATTTGATACAAAAATAAGAAATCAAATTGAAATTAAAATTAATTATAAAAGATGAATGCAAACCATACAAGTTTGCAAGCGTTGGCCTTGTAGGATGATCGCCCTTGGGCCAAGAAATGTTACAATCGGAGTCAGAAATAGAATAATGAGACTATAATAACTAAATAGATCAGTCTGTTGCTATTTTTCATGATCAGATCCAAAGTATCCTTACAAATAATTTGACCCCCCCTTTATATAGTAGGGGAATCCTACTTTAGATACAACTCTATATAAGGTAAAAAAATTCTTGATTTGCTAATTAAGCGGTCCATTGATTCGTGCCGAGATTCACGCCGCGATGCTTGACCCATTACGGGTATTCTGGCTTTTCGTTATTTAGGTTCGACGATCTTCCCTCGAGCATATTCGGGATCAGGATCAGTTCCGAATCATGGGCTCAGTATTCTCGAGGACGGACATTCTGACCTCGTGTTCTGCTTCGATGAAACTCGGGGTCAATCTTCAACCCTTCGCGTTCCCAGCCCAATCTGTCGTGCAATAATCGAGCCTGATTTTGACCGTATACAAAATTAAGCTGAAATTTATGCGCAGTTTGGCTGTAGTTTTACTGATCACTTGAGGGAATTCTGCACAGTTTTGAGTATTATGCGTTGTCTGGTTTAACTGTGGGATTAACTTAAGCTTAGGGAGTTTAACCGAAACTAGAATTTCAGTAGTGTATTGCTGCATACATCCTGCAATTGTGAAGAGTAGTCCAGTTTCTATTGTTAAATTCAATAGTGAGAGCTGTTGTTGAATGTGATAGAAGCTGCAGATTAAGCAGTTCTATGATGCTACAGTTTTTCTACCCAGTTCAAAGCTGATCTTCTGCCCAAAATATCTACAACTCCAGTCCATTAGCTGATAAATTGTCTCCAAAACGGAAATTCCAACAGCTTTAGTTTGTCCTGCTTCTTTTAAAAAGTTGTGCAACTCTTCTCTTTCTTAGTACACTTCCAAAATAGTTCCAGCATTGTAAACCTGGCCACTTCTTGCAAAGATGACCCGTTTTACAAATTTGCCCACTTTTGCGAATATGACCAAAATTTGAGAAGTGTCTAGTTTTGTAATTTCTTTTCTTTTCTTTCTTCCCATTTGTAATAAACTAAACTCCTAACTAGATTAAACTTAATGTTAGCTCGTATTGAGTATTAACTCTAGTTTCTTTGTGTTCTTTGTTTATTTCATGTTATTTCTTTCGTTTTTTTTCTCTTTATTTTGGTTGTGAATTGTTCGGCTCAAACCCGTTTAGCTTTTAATTGTGATTTCTTTGGTGTTGCATAAATTTCATTCCGAATCGATACATGATTACCTACTTGGATTGATTTTGGAACATTTGTTTGTGGAGAGAATTGCAGATCCTTGTTAGGAAAAAGTCTAAGAGTGGTAAGTTCAATTGAGCAAGGTCACAAAAACCTTTGACCTGTGAGTGTGATACACGAGGGTTGAGCGACATCAAGTGAGCTTGATGAGGACTTTACTACTAACTTGTTTCCTCATTTTGCAGGTATCATGGAGTACGGACAAGCTTCTAGTCCTAATTGTAATCCAAGTAGTGATATTTCAATGTATGAAGTCGTATCTATGATTTATGGAATAAGTGAGAATGTTACTATTCTTACCATATGGAAATACCAAGTGGATGCAAAGTTGAATTTCGTGTTGGAGAAATCTCACTTGAGGCAACAAGGAAAAGAGAATAGTATGACACTAATTCCTTTACTACACCTTTTCCTTCACAAGTGTGGCAAATGCTTCAAAGAGAAAATCCGCAACATAACCAACCTATCCAAATAACTCAAAAGGGACACATCACCAAAGGGGTCTTATTTTTCCCCACCAAACTACCGACCACCTATCTACTGCCAACACCAACTATAACTCCCAACCGCACATGAACCACCACAAATACCTCACCTACAATCTCATCAAACTTCACCACTACCTAGACCACAAGTAACTTGTCAAGAGCCTCGGATGAAGAATAACCAACTTTTTCAACTTGATCAAAAGGACACCTTGAATGAATTGGATGACATATAACAAGTTTTCAATAAAGATTATAGGGGGATGAAGTGTGCCTAAGGTGAAGAGGTCGAGTAAGTGGAAGAGGTAGAGGGCATGCTCAAATGTTGTACAAGAGCAATATGGGGATCTAAACTACTTGGAAGAGTGTGACCCACTAAAGTAATCCTAGAGGTCCAAGATGAGGTCTAGAAGATTATGAAAGGGGTCTACAAGTTCCCAAACTAGTACTTCCACCTTCCAAAAGAACTAGTGACCCGGGAGAGTACCTTGAATGGTTACTCAAAGTAGAAAGACACTTTGACATCTACAACATAAGTAATGCTAAAAAGGTGAAGTGTGTCATTACTCAATTTGATGGGAGTGATTCATCATGGTGGAAAAGGAGTTAGGAGAATGGCTAGACACAATGAACCTCCTATAACTACATGGAGAGCTTAGAAGTATCACTATTCTTTTGAGTTGGAAGACAAGTTTGTGACGCTTGAACCATTAGAACCAAGTGAAGTATTAAAAGAGTAAATGAGTTTGAGAACATCCCTGAAAAATTCAAAGAGAAAAAATAAGGATGAGAGACAAAAGATAGAGAGAAGCGATGGAGAGAAAAGTGACAACTCTAGAGTGGAAAAAGGAGAGGAAGTGTAGAGTGAAGTAACTAAGCTGTCACAAGAAAATAATGAAGAGCTTGAAAAGAAAATGAGAGAAAAGAAAGAAGAAAAACAAAAAGAGAGTGAGGATTTTCCTTATCCTAATGCTACTCATCTTTCTTCTTTCTCTTTGTATCTTGTGTAGGGACTTTTGGAGAGGAGCCATCAAGTGAAGTTCAATCCACTTTGAAGAGATCGAAAGAAGATCAAACTACCTTTTAGAGGAATTATGAAATTAAATGAGCAAGTTCAAGGTAAAGAGAATATTTTAGAAGAGCTTCAAGGTAAAATAGCTTATCTTTCTACTCTTGCTACTTTAGTTGATAACGGTGACATTTTGAGTTTCAAAGATAGCTATAACATTGATGAGTTTCATATTTATCTATATTGTGATGAGAAAAATAATTATGGCAACAGTAACTAAACATACAAAATGGTAGCGTCTCCTTCTTCCGGTGGTGAAAAGCCAACGGACCACACCCAACAAACGCGTAACATCACTACGCACAAACCCCAGGTAGGCGCCCCTATCGTTTCTTCCCCATCTACTGAAGAAATTAACAATGGCAGAAATGGATGCTCACCAAATAATTACCAGGAGATAGCAGAGATACACTGTAATGTCTCTAGGTCAAAACGACTGATTGAAAGCCAGGGAGATTATTCAACACATCATTTGCAATAAACCCACAAAGACTCAGACCACATCACAACAAGAAACTTCGATTCAGAACAGGGGAACAATGACGACAAACAGCGGCTGGTCTCGAATGGAGCTACAAATGTCCAAGTTAGTCAAAACCAATGCCAATCCTCTACAATTGATCTGGATATTGATCCCAAACCCTCAAACAACAACCACGATGAGCAATTGGTTACAAAATGGAAGAACCCAGTATATGCAGAATCACAAATGCCATCTGTTCGACGAAATGCCAAGTTCAGTTTTGATATCAATTTTAATGAACAAATGAATGGTTGTGCTTCACAAAGTCATGTTGAATTGGATGGAAATGATTCAATGCCAGTTGGTGGAAGTCACCGAAATGTTCAATTTCAATCACATGTTGAGAACCTTAATGCGCGACCAAATGTTGTCCCTGATGCTGTGATGTTAAATGACTGTAATGTTCCTGCCCCTTCAATTGGACAAGGATCACTTGACCAGCCTCCTGATAACAAAGACAAAGCTGTCAAACCAACTCCTACGGATCAGCTACATCCAACCCCTTCTTCAACAGCATTAATTCATTCAGGTAATGTCTCTGCAGCTCATCTGACCAACGAAAACCAGTCCTTAACGGCAAATAGAGCTACTCAAGCACACCCTCAACTTGCTCAGATAACACCTCCATCAACCTTTCCTAAAATATCTACTAACTTTGACAAACTTCCATCTACTCATAACCAAATGTTAGCTACAAGCTAACACCAGAACACCAATAAACCTAGCATAAAGCCAAAAGAAACTACCCTTCAAGACAAAGCACAAAATCAAGCAATCTCCACAACACCTGCATACACAAACGCAAAGAACTCAGCCAACTCAACTCAACTAAAACACCCTAACACCTATACACTACCAGCAACTTTTAACCAAAATACCCAATCTCACCACATTATAATAGATTCTCATCCCAAGCTTATAGCTACAACTACCCAGCAAAATAAAACTAGTAACAACCCTGCTCCTCCACTACCTACTATCACTCAATCTCTAGCTACAAAGTTAAGAGCTAGGTAAGTTTCAAAGATAACACTAATAGAGTTCACACCTCCCATAATCACTACCAAACAGGGCCAACCAGTTGTTATTTTCACCAGGACAGATTATATGGTCACATTGACTAACAGATGCCAATACACAATTGGGGGCAAATTCCTTGACACAATGCCTAGAATGGAGCAAACAAGGAGAAGCTTCATAGCACAAACAGAACTTAGAGGAGAAGTTAAAATAGCTCATTTCAATGCAAGAATAGTCTACACTGACTTAGATAATGAGTATAATCACACTACTGATTGGACAAAATCATTCATGTTCATCCAAGGTCAAGGAATGGAATTACAAGCTTGGACACTCAATTTCAATCCAAATGAGGATAATCCTATTATCCCTGTTTGGATAGTCATTCCAGAACTTCCATGGCATTTCTACTATAGGGAAGTACTGTCAGTACTTTTATCACCTATTGGTAAGGTACTCCATCTAGACTTAGATTCAATGCAAAAAACAAGGGGAAGTGTTGTAAAAGTCAAGATGCAGTTTGATTTGACTAAGGAAAGGCCTCATCATGTTTGGTTGGGATTTGATGAAGATCAAAATGTGAATGGGGATGGCCAGCGACTGGAAGTAGTATATGAAGATATACCTTATTACTGCTTACACTGCAGACACTTGGGTCATGAAGATTACAACTGCGCTATTGGAAAAGGGGAAGAACAAGAGAAAAAAAACGCAGCAGCAACAGCTCACAATGTTAATAATCACCTTACGAACAAGCTAGAGGGAGCAACTGCAACACCATAGGAGCAAATGGTACAGGGACAGCAAAATGATTAGACTTCCAACCAAAAAATTGAGGAAAAATGCAAAATTGAGGAGCAAAAGGGAAGAATAAATCACAAAGTAACTGTGCAACAACCAAAAAAGGATAACCATTCCAACAATCAATGGAAATCTCAAAAAAAGAAGAATTTCAAGGGAATCAACCAGAAAAACAAGTAACGAAACAGCTACAACAACAAGCTCTTGAGACACAATTATCGAGACCCTCCCAGCCCTCAGGGGTAATGAACAGATCACAATATGCTCCACCAAAGCCACTGGAAACTATACCAGAAGCCATTCATAATATTGCTGATAGTGCTGATGCTTGTAATAGAGGACAGATGAGTGCACAGGAACTAACTAATGAGACGGGGCACTTTACTGGAAAAGCAGCTCCTCAGACAGTTCATGAGTCTGCTCAGGTAGGTGGTAACACCAGCTTGGAAAACCTACCATCCACTGATGCAAATCAAGCAAGCACACAGAAAAATGAGGATGCTAGAATTGTCAATAATGTGACTTATGAATCTGATAGTGAAGGCAGGGACAAGCTCAAAGAACAACAGCAGAAGCATCAAATTTTGGAATATCTAGATAACCAACATCTAAGAACTACCTTTTTTTTTTTAAATAACTCACTAGGCATTATGCCTAGTATTAATTTTCATATAAATATCGTAAAATACAAAGATGGAGGGGAACTTAGGCTTTACCTCCCAATATGAAGGATGTACACTCTTGGTCATCAAGACTTGACAACCAAGTATACCTAGGTAGATGTGATGGGTTAGACCTATGATGATGTAATGATTGTCTATCTTATAACATCGATAGACAACCATATGTACAAAAGCATTTTGTAGCGAATGTAGGTCAGCTATACAAAAGAGTATATATGTTCCTAATTCTACTAAAGAAGTGATTTGAAATAGAATCCTCTCTGCACGATAAGGTCTATTTCTTGCAGAAAATGAGAGCCTTTTACGTTATGTACCATAAAACAAAAGGTAACAAACTTCAACTTTGCTTTGACAAAGGAAGCATAGTTGAGGAATGTTTCTACTGCTGCTTGGTGATTTTATTTCTTCCTTGCTGTTGTGACTGCTGCTGAAGTTGTAACTGTTGTTGTTGTTGCTGCTGGTACCTTTGGTGCTGCTTCTGCAATTGTTGTAGTTGTTATTGCCGCTACTGCTATTTCTGTTGCTTGCTGGTTTGTTGGGTTGTTGAGTTCTGCTGTTGTTCCTGCTTATACATAGTAGTAGAAGCACACACCAATATATAATAGCAGCAGCAACAGCTACAGCTGCAACAGCAACAACAGCTAAAGCAGTAGCACACAAACAGTGAACAACATCAGAATGCAGTAATAATCTCAAAAGTTTCGCAGCAGGGGACCAGTCTAGTGGCAAACATGAATTCTGGGCAGCCGCAAAACCAGAAACATTGCAGTAACAGTCAGCAGAATCAAATTGCTGCTTGTATTGCTGCTACTGCTAGTGTTGCTGTTGCCAATGCTGCTGCTGATTTGCTACTGATGTTGCTGCTGTTAATTGATGTTGCATTGTCCAGTTGCTTCCTGTTTTGATGGATGCTCCTGTTGATAATCCTGTCTCCAGTTGTTGGTTCCTTGCCATTGTTTTGCTTCTGAAATGGAGTCTGTTGCTGACATGTTGCTTGAATTTTACTGTTGTTGGTGTATTTGTTTGGCTGCTGCAGCTACTAAGAGGCTGCTGCTGTAGTATTTAGTTATATTTCCCTGCAAGAAAACAAAATGTGAAAGGGAGTGTTGCTGCAGTTGCATAGGCTGTAGCACCATGTATTTGGTGACTGCTTTTGTAACTGCAGCAATGAAACAGTGTTGTGTGTACCTGCAAACCTTAGCAAACTGTCTTAGTGTTTGTGGGCAGTGATTTCCTAGCAATATATCAGTTATAAAGAGAGATAGTATGCTGCATATTTTATTGTTTCTGTTGGAGTTACTGTATGTTAAAGTTGTGGTACGTTGAGCTACTAATTCTTTCCTCAAGTATATATTCATGTTAATCATCCAAGTGTATTTTGAAGCATCATGTGTGGTGGGAAGTTGAGTCTTTTGGACTTCCTACATCTAAATGCAGGGGTGCCTTTACTGTCAAGGTGAACATGTCCCCTTATGTATGCAGGCAATTCCCTTTGGCTGTTATAGTATCTTGGGGAGTTGGAATGATGACTCAGTTTGGACAGGGTATCAGCTGGACCATTGGCTTCTCTCAGGACATGAGTGCACTTAAAGCCTTCACAATGTTGGCTCAAATTTTTGATTTCCTGAATTAGCATATCTAAGGTCCATGGTGGCTTAAACTGTCCTGTTAGCCATTGAGTAAACAGCTTAGAGTCTGTTTCCAGGTGAAGTTTGGTGTAATCATTTTGCATACACCAGTTGATGCCAATGAGTGCTGCTTGGGTTTCTGGTAAATTATTAGTTCCCTCTCCTAGTGGACTTGAAATAGCATGAATGAAATTACCTTGCCAGTCCCTAATGATGACCCCTGCTCCTATTTTCCCTGGGTTACCTAGAGCACTACCATCTGAGTTGATTTTGACATACCCAGCTGTTGGCTTCAACCGGACTACTTGCTGCACATTGGTGTGATGCTGTAAACTCTCTATAGCCATGTACATTTCTATCCATGTGGCTAGCCATTTGGTGTTAGCATAAGATGTTTTGAGCATCAGAAGTAAATCAGACGTGATTGGGTACAATGCTCTGGTAACTAATGATGATTTTCCCCCATATTTGGCTGCACATCTGTTCTTCCATAAATTCCAGCATATAATGATTGGCAATGTGTCTGATACCAGTTTCTGGACCTCATTCTCTCTTTTTTGCATCCACCAGTTCATTAGCTTCATTGTTAGGGACTGCCTGTGATTTTGGATCCCAATTGGCGAATTGAAGTGCTTCCAGATGATTTGAGCAAAATGCCATGTGTTGAGTATGTGCTCTACTGTTTCATTCCCTACTTTGATGCAACATACACACTTATTAACAGTTGGAGCTCCAAACCTAACTACTCTGTCGTCTGTGGGCAACTTGTTTCTCAATGCTCTCCATAGGCAAAAAGACCATTTGAAGGGTATTTTCTTGTGCCATATCATCTTATTTGTGAGCCGTACTTGATTTCTTTCTCTCAACACAGTCCATGATGATGCACAAGAGAATTCCCCAGAAGCAGAAGGCTGCCATATTGGTGTGTCATTAATGTGGGGATTATAATGGATTTTGACTTGGAGAATGTGTGAGATTATGGACATGGGAGCTATTTGAAATGTTATTTGACTGAGTTTCTGGATATCCCATTGCCCGTCTGTCCAGTAATGTGAGACCTTGGTGTTGCCAGGCCTGCCCTGCCCTTGTATGAAATTAGCTAAGTGCCCAGTACCTAGCCAACTATCCCACCAGAAGTTGGAATTTCCTGAGTGCAGTCTCCATTGAATGTGATGGTCAGCAGTTTCTTTATTAATCATCATTCTTCTCCATGTCTGTGACTGACCAGAGCTCCATTTTTTTTATCTGGGGTGTGATCTCTTACAGTATTTGGCCAATAAGAAATTGCTCCATAGTGTCTGTTTGGTCCTGAATCCCCACCATTGTTTGAATCCCATAGATTTACAAATCTCTGCTATAGGTCTCAGTCCAATTCCCCCTTCTTCCAATGGATATGATAGTGTGTTCCATGAAGCCCAATGGTATTTGTTCTTTTCTTTGTTTCCCAGAAAAAGTTAGCTGCCAGTTTCTCTATCTGTTTAAAGACAGCTTTTGGGGGTGTGACTGCTGACAACAAGTGAATAGGGAGTGATTGTAGGACATGCATGATTAAGGTCAATTGACCCCCATAAGATAATAACCTTCCATGCCACCCTCTTATCCTACTTATTGTGGAGGACCACACTCATGGAAAAGTCGTTTAAATTCTCTCGGGGGTAGATTGTGCACGCAATCTCAAACTTACGAGTGGAGTATATGTGATAGGAGTGGTGGCCAAAATGGTCATTTAAGCAATTGTGCTTGTTTGCCCTTCCCTTCATCGAACCCCCACTATGACTATTCTAATTTTTATTTTGATATATATAGGGCTTTGGATGTGGAAGAAAATGAGCAAGGGAAAAATGGAGAGTTCACACTCATGATGAAGTGCCTATGTGGAGAAGGAAACTAAGAGCAAAAAGCTTTAGAGGAGATCTTGGAAAATAGTCTCCAAAATGGTTTGGAATTGAATTAAGAATTGAACATCCGCCAACCGACTCCATGCTTGTTGGCAATGCCGAAAAAAATCGGAATTAGAGTCAACATGCATAATTGAATATTTGGTTGAAATTGACTCTAGTTCGGGGGAAAAAGAGAACGTCAAGATTCGGGCAAAATTGCAATTTAAAGGCTTGATGTCTCATTCCAAGTATTTTGTGACATTGGAGTTGTGTGATGATATGAGAATTGAAACACATGAATCAATGGAGGATTGCAAAGAGGAAAGACAAGAGCCGTACAATTTGAGGTCTAAAGGCACAAGATGACAAAATGACATTCCTCATATGAAAGCCAAGAAATGTAAAATGAAGCAAAAGGCGTTCGGCTTTTTCATCTGCTTACCATCCCCCGTCGCTCGTAGTCACAAACTTGAGTCCAAGTTAGGCTCTCAATTCATATCCTCCAAGTGGAGAGAAAAGTGCAGTGAAAGTTGCAGGAGCAGCAGAGTAAGAGCGCTCGCTGACCTCGCGGTGCAGGGTTTCACTACCCTGTTGCAATTTCTCACTCCCAATCTCATGTCCCTGGTTATTCTATGTTGAGATGTGATCGCTGCTACCATTTTTGCTGCTACTGCTTCTCTTGCCGAAATTACTATTGGATCGAGCCAGATGATGGAGCCACTCCTGATGTGACAGTTTAGGAAAGTGCCTCTACACCCTACTTATTTTATTTGTGTTCATTGGGTACAATATGAGTGTGAGGTGGGAGTAGTCTTGCTTGTGAATACTTTTATTTTTATTATTTTATTCTTCTTTGTCATTGTAGTATAGTGGTGAGTATTCCCACCTGTCACGCAGGTGACCGAGGTTCGATCCCCGACAATGGCACCAAAATTGGTGACGTCCAAAGCAAACCTCGATAAGATATGCTACAGTATATGCAATATAATTTACCCAACTATGAGTCGGGGTCGAATCTCATAGAGAATTATGAAGCGTTCTAGTTCACTCAATTACTAAATTATCTAAGTTGAACAAAAAGGACAAATATACTTGAATTTTGTGGATATTAACTAGTGAATTAGATTCGACTAACTAACAACAAAATAGACTAGAAGTCGAGAATAACTTCAGAAATTTGTAGATGATAAAAAGGCCTAAGGTAAGGAATTTCCCAATTGTCGGGCTAACTCTGAGTGAAATCCTGAAACTTTGTTTGACATTATTCCATCAACCTTGGACCTAAACTTATTCGCTAGAGTTTCCCAACTACTAATGACACCATTCTTGAACTATTTATTCCAAAATAATCAGGATAATAAACTCGTCCAATTCTAGGTCACAGTCAAATCATGATGTCCCTATAACGATTCTAAATCGGGTTAAGTAATTCCTTAACTTAGCCTAAAGTACTGTTGTTTGACTGACCCAACCTTGTCAACTTTTTCAAGAATAACAAGAAATAGGGCATAAACAATTGCGAGCTCAAACAATTGAATTCATTAAACCTGCAGCCAAACAAATAGAATAGGTATCAACGATTCAGGAATATTTACTCAAGACCACCCAACAACGGGTTCATCAATACCCTAGACAGGGAATTTAGCTACTCATGTTTATACTAAAAAACCTAATAAGTATTCTCAAAACAATCTCCATAGTAAACGAAAATAGAAAGGTTTAGGGAAACTCTTCAAATCTTTGATTAGGATTGTTTTTAGACACTTCCAAGCCCTTACTTGCTTCGAAAGTAGTGTTCTCTTCTTTCCAGGTCGAGATGGTGGCTGGGGAAGCGAAAAGAAACTTTCATATCGTGTAAAATTTTCTCCAAAGACCAAAATATCCTTATAATTTTCACCCAGAAATATCTACTAGCGTTGCGCGTGCACCGTGCGCTCTACATTTGACCTTGTCCGAATGAGCGCACATTAGAGGAAAAATGCATTGTTTTTACACTTTGTCCTTTTCTTCAATTTAAGTAGATTTTCTTCCTAAAACTTCAAAATTTCCTTCAATTCTTCTTTCGACTCCCTATCAACCAAAGAGCATCAATTAGGCACAATTTTTGTGAGTTTTAACCACTAAACTATTCAAGAACACTTGAGAGTGAGGTTAAACTACTATCAAAATATAGAGAATTATACCAAATATCACCCTCCCACATTACAATGCCCCCTGTTTCCCCTCATTATTTCCCCTGAGTTGATTTGTCTGATGCAATCCCCTCTCAAAGATCTCAAATGATAAGAAATCTTCATGCACAGAAACTTAATGGTGAGGGAGTTAGCTTAAAAGGAAAGGAGTGTACATTAGGGGAAAATAACTCCACTGTTAGTCAAGACACCAACAATAGAGAAAAAACCAAATACTTCAACCACCAACACCAACATGCAGAGCTAAGAAGAAGACCCTGCCTCGATACTGGTATCATCGACCCCCATACCCATGAACCACATCCCAAACTCATGGTTAGATATGGCTCTACAGGGTGTTACATTCCCCTTGACCTTCACAACAGGGACAACGCTCATCACAGTAGTCATCCAAAACACTCACTACCTGGCCAAAATAGTCACAGCCAGTTTGAACCATGCCCTGCTGAATTATGGCCATCAACTATGGTTGGCAACACTCATGCAAGCCCAGGTTGCCTTGAGTCAACAGAAACCGAGAACAAACCAGTTGAGCTCTTATGGAGCAGATAAGCCACACCCTTCCTTTCTTCCCACTAGTCTCCCCAAGTAGGGGATTCCCAGCCCCCTTTATCCCCATGGACACCAGCACGGAAAATGACCTCATCATCAATGACAGGGTAAATGTCCACGAACACCTAGAGGCAACCAACACAGAACTAGAGCAAATGATAGCAAGGCTGGGAGTGCCCAAAACCAAAGCAATGCTCCTACAACAGGAGGTATCAATAGAGTTCAGAGGGCTTGAGGGAGAAATGCTTATCGTACTATGCCCAACAAGCAAAAGTCAGCCATAGAGCCAAATGTGGGAGACTCAACTGAGAGCCTAAAACTAGTGATGGCCCAGTCAGCCACTCAGACCTCTCCTAGAACGGAGAATCAAGAGGGCTCAACAGAGAAGGGAAAATCCAAATGCCAGCCAAGAAAGTCACAAACCAACCCCAAGTTACTAATGAATTTCATCATCTGGAATGCTAGGGGGATAATAGTGGGGTATTTAGGAGGCACTGTACAGATATGGTCAAATTGCACAAGCCTACCATGCTTGTGCTCAAGTAAACCAGGATGCCTGAACACAAGCACCCGATCCAGAACCCAACTGTAGGCTTGTCAGGAGGCATTGTCATTATGTGTAAAGATGACATCCTAAAGATTGATGAGGTCTCCACTAATCCCCAAGGCATTAGTGTCATGGTTAAGGTAACTCCCTCTTCCACCCCTTGGCTTTTCACTGCTGTTATGCTAACAAGACTTATGCTAACAGAAAGACCCTCTAGGACCAGCTTAGAGTCATATATGATGGTTATAGGAGCAACTGCTTGGTAGGTGGGGATTTCAATGAAGTCCTAAGGGCCAGAGATAAACAGGGGAAACTGTATCTCTGCCCCAAGAGCTAACCTATTTTGGCAGTGCTTGAACCATTGCAACCTAATTGATTTGGGTTTTAAGGGAAGTAAATATACTTGGACTAGTATGAGGTATAGGAATAGGAGTCAATTAATCTTAGAAATACTAGATAGGTGTTTTGCCAATGATAATTGGATTCAGGAATACTTTTCTAATACTCCGACCATTGCCCTATGTTGGTCAAGTTATGGCCAAATGCCTATAATATTCCTCTAGACCCTTTAGATTTGAACCCATGTGGTGTAGTCACCCATTTTTCTCTAACATTGTCCAACAAGTTTATGAGGGGAGTTGTAGCCTAGAAAGGGGAACTGCCCAGTTCCAGACCCAAGTTTTAACCTAGAACAGAACTGTGTTTGACATATCTTCCACAAGAAGAAACATATTCTTGCCAGACTTGGTGGCATCCAAAAATTCACAGCTTACCCTTTTAGTACATCCCTGCAGAGTTTAGAGGGTCAGCTTCTAGAGGAATATTCCTCTATTCTGAATAGTTTGGATGCTTTTTGGAAAACAAAGTCTCTTATCAACTGACTGATGGAAGGGGATGCTAATACTAGGTTTTTCCATACTCCAACCCTCAATAGGAGAAGAAGGAACAAAATCGGGGCCCTACAAGATGAGGTAGGGAACCAGATTGAGGGGCAACATGAGATAAAAAAAAATACTATCTATCAATTCTACTCCACTCTTTACACCACGGAGCACCAATCCTCATCCATACCTTAGCAGAGCACAATCTATAGTACTCACAACCTGTCCACTAGAGAGCAGTCTACCTTGAATGCTCCATTAAGGAGTAGTGAGATCAAGGTGGCTATGTTCTCTTTCAAACCTACCAAGGCCGCTGGACCTGATGGTCTCCACCACTCTTCTACCAAAGATACTAGAATTTCCTGGAAGACAAGATCATTAATTTCTGTAATTAGACTTTTCACACACTAGAAATGAAGCCTAAAGTAAACATAACCTATATCTGTCTATTCCCTAAGTGTGCCAATGCCACAATCCTTAAGAATTTCAGACTTATTGAGCTATGCAACACTATGTACAAGCTGATCACCAAAATCATTGTCAACAGAATCAAGCCTATCCTCCCTACCATCATTGACCCCAGCTAGGCCAGTTTCTTGTCCAATAGGAGGACTAGTGACAATGCCATCATTGTGCAGGAATATATCAATCACTTCACTAAGATGAAAGGGAAAAATGCTAACATGATCCTTAAAATTGACTTAGGAACTGCTTTTGACATATTAGAATGGTCCTTTATAAGAGACAATTTGGTGTCCTTTGAATTCCCCCATAATATGACCAAATTAACCATGTCTTGCATTTCAACCAGCTCTATCTCAGTCCTTGTGAATGTTGGTAGAACTGAGTGCTTTTATCATAGCAGGGGTATCAGACAAGGGGACCCTATGTCCCTTTACATTTTCATAATGTGCATGGAAAGACTCTTTAGAACCATTGAGGCCCAAGAGCAAAATGGCAGTTGGTTTCTCATCGAAATTAGCCACACTAGGCCAAAAATCTCCCATTTATTCTTTGTTGATAACCTAACCCTGTTTTCAAGGGCAAACACCAAGAACTGTGCCAGCATCATGGAGACACTGCAGCATTTCAGTTGTCAATCTGGGCAAAGGGTCAATACCCTCAAGTACAAAGTTGTCTTCTCCTCTAATTGACAGTAGGATACATTAGGTAGATTAGCTAAGATATTTGACATTAAGGACAATAGTTCTTTTGGTAAATATTTAGGGTTTCCCATCTCCCATAAGAGGCCCACTAACAGGGACTTCCAATTCATCATTGATAGTATGCAAGCTAAGCTAGCTGGATGGAAAACTAACTTCATGAACATAGCCGAGAGAACAACTTTAGCCAAGTCCTCTCTGGGGTGCATCCATAGTCATGTTATGTAGTATATTAATTTACTTGCCCAGGTGTGCAACCAAATTGATAAGATTCAAATGAATTTCATCTGGGGTATCACTGCTGTTAAAAAGAAAATGCACATGCTCAAGTGGGACACTATTACTAAGCCTAAAGAGGATGGTGGCCTTGATGTGCATAAAGCTGACCTTAGGAACACTGCCAGCCATGCAGGTCTAGCTTGGAGGATGTATAACAATCCTAATGCCATATGGGCCAGAGTTTTGTTTCACAAGCACTGCACTAGCACTCATCACAACAGACACATTGCCTCTAGAACTTGGACAAGCATTCAGAATAGGTAGAAAGTGTGCAGGGAAGCCAATAGGTGAATAGTGCATAAGGGAGATAGAATCTGTTATAACCCATATTTGTACGTGTTAGATTACACCGTAAGATAGTCTACCTTGGTTTGATAAGAGAATTACCTTTGAGACAATAAGAGTTTAGTCCTATTGGTCCTAAACGATGCAAAGGTGTATAAGGGCGGTTAACAAGTATTAGAGGATAAACGAGTTAAGGAAGTTGTAACTCGCGTTTTTGGGAAAATCGAGAGGTGTTTAACATTACCAAAATGTCATGTTTTAAGGTATTTGAATGATATGATATCCTTTTCATAAGTCTTGAAGTCAAACGAGTTATGAAACAAAAGTTGACAAAAGTTGTCGCAACTTAGGTTCACAATTTTACTTAAACGTTAGGTCAAATGTTTCTGCGATTTTATCCCAATTTACAAGGAGTTACGGGGTGATCTACCTACCAAATTAAAGGTCTATGAGTCTAGTTTCCAATGCCTCAAACCGTTTGTCAATACGATCTCGGAGTATTGAGATAATTGCATTTCCGTAGAACTGCGCAAGCTGGTAGGTGACAAGTAGGTGCATCACCTACTTGCCAAAATTTAGGGCTAAAAGTTAAAAGCCCCAAGTCGGTTAAGAGAGGGCTTTTAATAGCTTTTAAAGCCTGATAATTCATTATCATTTCACAGCTTCAAAACCTAAAAGAACCCCTGCAAC
>MCJB01019821.1:95017-136926 GCA_002018475.1 Nicotiana obtusifolia | reverse complement strand
TGATGCTTATTATTGTTCTTACATTATGTTTCCTGTCTTACATACTCAGTACATTATCCGTACTAACGTCCTTTATTTGTGGACGCTGCATGTCGTGCTGCAGGTCCGGACTGACAGATAGACGAGGCTCCCCCACTACAGTAGGTTGTCCAGTTCAGCGGATATTGGCGAGATCCATCCTTCGGACTTGCCACAGTCTTGGTATGCATTTTGTTGTAGGCATTATGGGCACGTCGGGGCCCTGTTCCGACCTAGGTTACATTATGTACGTTTTTGTAGAAGCTCATAGACAAGTGTCAATTTATGCATAGACAAGTAATGGGTTGGCTTATGTACAGTTGAATTGCCTTGTCGGCAAACGTATATATTTTATTTTATGGTTTTGCATTGTAGCCTTATGGGCCATATTATGTATATAAGTATGTTCGTATCATGGCATGACGTCTCGGTTCATTATAATTATTGTTCGAGATTATATGCATATGACAAGCCTTATAGATAATAAGGAAAGTTAGATGAAGGGTACGCCGGTACCCGTTGAGTAGGGTCCGGTGCCGGTCGCGGCCCTCCGGCTTGGGTCGTGACAGAATCAACCTATATAATGACATATGGATACAAAACATGGAACCCCTTAGAGCCTTGGTTAGTGGCCGTCTTAACAAGGAAGAGGAAAATAGGACACTGGCAACTTTCGTCCAAAATGGCCAATGGAATCCTAACAATCTTTCCTTCAACCTGCCTGACAATGTCGTTTCTAGCATTAACTCCACTATTTCTAATGCTAATCCTCATAGAATAGATAGGATGGTGTGGAACCAAGTAATGGGATGTTTTCAACAAAGTTTGCTTACTCTATAATCCTTGAGCAATCTAACAAGCAGAGCCAATCTAATTAGGGACTTCAACTGGATATGGTAAAAAAAGGTGCCCAATAAAATCAAATACTTCTTGTGGCTGATGACCCATGGTAGACTTCCTACTAGAAAACACCTTCATTATAAGGGAATCAATCTGAACCCCACTTGTTTCTTCTGTAACAAAGAGGAGGAATCCATTGAACATGTCATAGCCAATTGTGATAATACAAAATTATTTAGGGATAATCTATCCCAAATGAGCCATAATAACCATAGCATCACCACCTTTTTAACACACAGAACCATTGGGGTTGTACCGCTAACATAACCCACAACCAAAAGTTCAACAATCTACTCAAATGGGTTGAGTTGATCCCATTCTGTCTACGGGAGATTTGTCTCACTAGAAATAGCAACTGTTTCAATGGGAAAAGAGATTCAGTTTCTTGCAAGAATGCATAGCTAGAGCTGTTGAATTCATTCATGTGGTTGGTGGATGCACTACCATATCTAACACTGTTAAACAAATTAAGTGGCATCCTCCCAGGAGAGGATCCTATAAGCTCAACATTGACGGTGCAACTCTCCAAAAGGGGCTTATAGGAGGATTAGAAGGAGTAATAAGGAACATCAATGAGAATTGAGTAATGGGATTCATGGGGAAAATAAATTACACCAACACTCTCCGCGTTGAACTGACAGCTCTTATGTAGAGACTAAGAATGGCAATCTCAGACAATCTCATGCCTTTGGAAGTTAACATAGACTCAACAGAAGTAATACACTATATTTGTTTACCCTTGGCTTCGGATAACAATTGAATTTATACGTGGTTTTAAGGATACGCAATTTAGTTTGATACAAATAATGAATAATATAATAAAAATTAAAATTAGCAAATAAATGGAGAGGGAATGCAAACCACAAGCCTTGGATAATCCTGGCCTTGACTAATTCCTCCAAGATGAACAGTAAATATAAACAAAATCAGATGAATAAAGTAATGTATAAAATAACGAAAGCAGACTTCTTTTCTTTGTAGTGATGATTGTTTTTTTGTGTGCTCCCCTAGAACAATTACATTGCACCTTTATATAGCGTAGGGATAATCCTTTATACAAGGCAAGAATTTGTTTACAAGATAAAATATCTCTTGATGTGCTGATTTAACGATCTTATTGATTGATGCCGTGATTCCCGCAGAGATGCTTACTTATCACGGGATTTCCGGTCCTTTCGTCATTCAAATTTGATAACTTACTCTAGGGCATTTCCCAGAATCGAGCTCAATAGGTTCATCTCGGGTACCATGGCTTCGAGTTCTAATTCGATGTTTTTCGATCTCGACCTTCGATCTTTGATACCTCGATATTCTTGCTTCGATGTTATTCGGTCTCGCTTCTTTGATCTTTGATATCTTGATCTCGGTTTACCGAACAGTAATTATGATTGATTCCAACCGTATAAACTAGAGCCTGATTTGTCCCCATGTAGGCGGTCCGAGTTCGACCCCATACAGATAGTCCCCTCGTTTTTTGGAGAGTAATGACGAAAAATGATATGAGCCGCAAATTTTTGGTTAGGTTGAATGGCGACATACTTATGACACGTGTGGCACAGAAGTCGGAGCGTCCCATCAAAAGAAATGAATTATCATATTGATAAATGACGGTGGAACTGTGACGTACGCTATACGTGTCGAAAACGTCTCATCAGCGACAAACTTGGGACAAACCTCTGCAACATCAGTACATGCTAATTAGTGCTTCGTTACTTTGGGACGCGAACCGCTGCCTTTGAGAGGCTATAAATACCCTTCTCCATCTTCACTTTCATGAGTTTAAGCTATCTGAACATTTGAATCATTCCCTTCTTCAAAATTCTCTAAGTTTCCTTGCAAGCAATCTCCCTTTTGTTCTTATCTTACTCCCGCATCTTTTAACTTCTTTATCTCCTAATTAACAATGGAGAAAACCTCTAAATCCGTTCCTCAGAGGCAGGCCCCTTCTTCTTCTCAACCCATTGAAGATCCTCAACCTGTTGATGTTGAGGAAACCATGGTTGAACCTCCTTTGAAGGCGTTTGTACCGACTGGATGTTCAATCGGTGCCGACTTTAAAGTAGATAAGACCTCTTCAGTACCGAGTCGGTGTGAACCGGTCACTAGGTATATTATTCGATTACGAACAAAATCCTTGACAAGGTTAAAGAAGATTGTAATTGAGTAGGCAAGTGTGTGGTCGTCCCTACACCGGAAGAGGCGATCACCACCCACGTGGAGGGTTATTTGAGTGTTTACACTTACCCCTTTGGACCCTATTATCATTGCCTTTTGAAAAAGGTACGAAGTAACATTGGGTCAGATCCACCCTTCTTTCTGGAGAATAGTCATTCTCTTTGGCTTTTTTGTAAGCAAGATCGACGGGCACCCTTTCACCGTCGATCACCTTCTGCGGTTATATAGTCCCTGACTCTTCCGAGGGGGATTAATAAAACTTGCTCGCCGGGCAAGCAAAGCCCCCTTCTCTAGCATCGATAAGGATAGGGACCGGGGCTGGATGAGCCAATTCGTTCGAGTGAAAACATCGGACTTGATTCCGGCCGAGGACATGCCGTTCCTCGAGAAGTGGAACATGAACTGTAAGTGTTATCCTATATCTCAACTTGTTCAATGTTTTTTTTCTCTTTCTTCGTTATTTTGCTAACCAGTTCCATATGATGTAGCCGTATCCTGTATGCCGGCCGCAATTTCTCATCTAAAGGAATGAGTCGAAAGAGTAGTGTCCCAAAGACCCTATTCGGAACGTGCTTGCCGCGAGCTCTCGAAGGGCCGATGGGAGGCCCGACATCATGGTGAGACAGGTTAAGTTCGAACTCAGCGTCTCATATTATTGATTTCTAATTTTCTTTACTCTTCATTTGTAGGTTTATTAAATGACGTTGAATTGAGGCCAGCGTCCCCTGGTAATGAGGTTTCCTGCAAGCCCTCTGCTTCAGAGCAGGAGAAAGAGAAATAGAGGAAAGAAGCCCCTAGTACTTCTGAGCTCGAGAAAGGAGACCGAAGAAAAGGATAGCTCATAAGCCCAAGAGCAGCATTGATGACCGGACACTCTCCTCGGACTCACTTCGCCGGTTGAGGGACGAGTCCAAGAAAGATGAAGATTTTGAGTTTTTGGGTAGCGAGCCGTTTCGAACTGAAGGACAGGGAGTCCCCGAGCAGAGAGCCGATAAAACACACCTTCATCGAGTCGAGGGCTCCGAAATGGGGGCAAGAGCTGGGGCTTCTACCGATGTAAGAGGGGCTTCGCAGGGAATCTTAGGCCCCATAGAAATGATAGACTCCCCTTCCTTCTCGGAGTCGACACTGAACGAGGCCCAAGCCGCAAAAGGACATTCCCCGGGCAAGAGCCATGTACCGGAAGGCCCTTTTCGAGTATCTTCGATGGCGTGGATTCGGCTTCTGCTGAAGATACCTTTGGTCTCGGTAACCTAGAAGTACCGAGGAAAGGTCCCTCCACCGGCACAAGCAGGGTTTCTTTCGGTCCGAAGTTGGTCGATAGATTCCCTGCTTCGAGTTCAGATCCTGATCGGAAGCGGATCATATCCTTCGCCATTCCCGAAGATGCTAAGGTCCTTTCTGCTCCTGTAAGGGTGGCTAGCTATCTTCGGCGTTTGGTGACTGAAGAAGATCAGGCTAAGATGAACGAGGTGAATGTATCCTGCTTGTTCAATGAAGCTCAGCAAGCATTGAATAGGGTAAGTTTCTGATAAGCCTTATCTGGTGTTCACTGTTTTGCACTTTAAAACTTTGACTAACTGCCATATTTCCTTTCATGTTTGCAGGCCTCGGTGCTTCATCATAAGGCTTTTCTTCATCACCGGGAAGAATCGGGACGTTGCAAGCAGCTCGAAGGGGAGATGGTGAGCCTTCGGACCGAACTGGACCTTGTCTGGAGAGATAATTCTGGCTTAGTCGAACAGGTGGGGCAACAGCTCGATCAAATCACCTAACTCCGATCCGAGGCAAGCGAGGCTAAAGCTGAAGCGAATGAGTGGAAGAGCAAGATGGATCAGCTGGCTTTAGAAAAAGAGGCCTTCTGTGCTCAGTTAGTTTCAGCAGAAACTCAACTGATGGAAGTAAAAGGGAGAATCGAGGCTCTGACTAAGAGCACCGACGAACTCCAATCCCAAGTCAGTGTGATCACCTCAGATCGAGATGTTTTGGCCAACGAGCTGCACATGGAGAAATTAGAGGCTGCTGCAACCAAAGTTGAGGCCGATGAGCTGGTGGCCCAGTGCAAGGTCGACGCCGAGGCTGCTCAAGATCAATCAAAAAATTTGGTTGATCACATGAAGTGGCAAACTCGCATGTTCGTCCTCGAGGAGATACATGCTCGGGGCTTCGATCTATCGGCCGAGATCGAAGATGCCAAAAGGACCGAGGCCGAAGCTAGAAAGCAAGCCTTTTCGGAGGAAGATGACTCCGAGAACTCGGAATGAAGCACCTTCTTTTATCTTTTTTTATATTATGTAATGATGTCCCCATCTTTGTAATCATATCTTGTGTATATATATATATATAAGCCCTTTTTCCTTTCCTTCTTTTATTGCTGACTTGGTTTAATTCTTTCCCTTACAACCTAGGGTTTGCCTCGGTAAATTTTCTGTTCCTTGAACTCAATTTGGACTTGGCCGGTTCTGGGATCTACCTTAGTAGGTTTTACTTTCCTTCGATTAACTCGGTATGGCCTTAGCCTTTTAAGAATCGGAGTTGGCCTTAGTAGGTCTTATTCCCCTTCGAGTATCATTAACTCGATATGGCCTTAGCCTTTTAAGAATCGGGGTTGGCCTTAGTAGGTCTTATTCTCTCCGAGTTTCATTAACTCGGTATGGCCTTAGCCTTTTAAGAATCGGGGTTGGCCTTAGTAGGTCTTATTCCCCTTCAAATAAATTTGATTTTCGGATGAGTTCCCGAGTGAGGCAGTATTTAATTGAACAAAGAAAATCAAAACGGCCCTTTGGCTCGGAGGCAGGATATTGGAGCAAGAGATCTTTATTCTTTTTCACGTGCTTGTACAGTTTATTTCGGGGATAGATCAATCTATTTGGGTACGGTTCCTTTGACCGTTTGACATTTACATCGATTCCTAATGATCTTTGATTTTAGGGATGTTTCCCTGAATTAAAGTAGCCAAGCAGCCTTCCGATATTTAAGGTCGATCGATGATTAGCACCGAGTATTGTTGTCATCGATCTATGATCGGTCTTCAAATCTAAGTTAGCACAATTTACCTTGTCGCCTCGTTAAAAACCTTGCCGTAAAATCCAATTTGGGACAAAACCGATCGAAGGCAAAAAGAGTGCAACGCGTGCTTTCAGTCCTAACATCTCGTACTTTCCAATTCGAGGCTACTTTATTTGATACCTGCGAATGTTAGTTTGTCGATGTAGCATAAAAACATGTAAAAATGAGGAACGAAGGATCGTACCTTAATAGTAGTATTGTTTCAAGTGATTTATGTTCTAGTTGTTTGGTAGTTGTTTGCCGTCCATCGTTCCAAGATTGTATGATCCTTTTTCGGTGATCTTTATGATGGAGTAAGGTCCTTCCCAATTCGGTCCCAATTTCCCTTCGTTCGGGTTTCGTGTGTTGGGTGTGACCTTCCTGAGTACTAAATCCCCGATGTTGAAATGTCGAAGATGGGTTCTCCTGTTGTAGTATCTTTCGATCTTTTGTTTTTGAGCGGCCAATCGAACGAGGGCGGCTTCCCTTCTTTCATCCAATAATTCCAGATTCATATTCATAGCCTTGTGGTTCGATTCTTCGGTCGCATAGTGGAATCTGACACTTGGTTCACCGACTTCGACCGGTATCAAAGCTTCAGCACCGTACACTTGGGAAAAGGGAGTGGCTCCGGTGCTAGATTTCTTGGTCGTACGATACGCCCACAGGACTTCAGGCAATATTCTTTTCGTTTCCCCTTCGCATCAGTTAACCTCTTTTTGAGATTTTGAAGTATTGTTTTGTTGGTAGATTCAGCTTGTCCATTCCCGCTGGGGTGGAAGGGCGTTGATAGGATTCTTTTGATCTTATTATCTTCGAGGAATTTTGTCACTTTGCTGCCGACGAACTGTTTCCCGTTGTCACCCACGATCTCTGATGGCATCCCAAACCGACATATGATGTGATCCCAAATGAACTCGAATACTTCTTTTTCCCTAACCTTCTCATATGCCTGCGCTTCCATCCATTTGGAGAAATAATCAGTCATAAAAAGAATGAATTGAGCCTTACCTGGTGTGTAGGGAAGAGGGCCAACGATGTCCATTCCCCATTTCGTGAACGGCCACGGTGATAAGACCGAATACAATGTTTCCCCGGGCTGATGGATCATCGGGGCATGCCTTTGACATTTGTTACATTTGCAAATGAACTTCTTCGCGTCCTTTTCCATGTTGATCCAATAATAACCGGCTCTGATTATTTTTTCGGATTAGGGGCTCGGCACCGGAGTGGTTCCCACAAGTGCCTTCGTGGATTTCTCTTAAAATGTATTCAGTGTCACCCGGTCCCAGACAGATCACGAGGGGACCGTCGAATGTTCTTCTAAATAGAGTTCCGTCATCGGATAAGCAGAATCGAGCTGCCTTCGTGCGCAAGGCTCTTGATTCTTTTGGATCTGAGGGGAGTTTTCCGGAGCTGAGGTATTCTATGTATTTGTTCCTCCAATCCCAGGTTAGACTCGTCGTATTGATTTCCGTGTGGCCTTCTTCCACTACCGACCTCATGACCTGTACGACCTTTTTGGATTTGATCTCATCATCTTCGACTGATGATCCCAAACTGGCGAGGGCATCGGCCTCGCTATTTTGCTCTCGAGGTATGTGTTGTAAGGTCTGTTCTTTGAACCTATGCAGTGTAACTTGTAGTTTGTCTAAATATCTTTGCATTCGTCCTTCTCTGACCTCAAAAGTTCTGTTGACTTGATTCACCACAAGAAGGGAGTCGCACTTAGCTTCAATTATTTCCGCTCCCAGGCTTTTGGCTACTTCTAAACCTGCAATCATGGCCTCATATTCTGCTCCATTGTTAGTTAATTTCACAGTCTTGATAGATTGTCGAATTGTGTTACCGATTGGGGGCTTTAGCATGATACTAAGCCTCGATCCCTTCGCGTTCGAGGCACCATCTGTGAACAGGTTCCACACTCCCGAAGGAGTCCCCGATCTAGCCAGTAGCTCTCTCTCGACCTCGGGTATTAGGGATGGTGTAAAATCGGCAATGAAATCTGCCAACACCTGAGATTTAATGGCGGTTCGAGGTCGATATTCGATATCATACCCACTTACTTCGATAGCCCATTTGGCCAATCGGCCAGAGAGCTCGAGCTTATGCATTATGCTTCTTAACGGGTAAGTCGTTACGATGCATATGGGATGACACTGGAAATAAGGCTTCAGTTTTCTGGAGGCACTCAACAAAGCGAGTGCCAGTTTTTCCAAGTGAGGGTACCTAGTTTCAGCCTCGCCTAAGGTTCTGCTAACATAATAAATTGGAAATTGCGTACCTTGCTCTTCTCGAACTAGAACTCCACTTACCGCTACTTCCGAGACCACAAGGTAAAGGTACAGCTGTTCACCTGTCTTCGGTGTATGTAGCAAGGGCGGGCTAGACAGATACCTTTTAAGCTCTTCTAAAGCGTGTTGGCATTCCGGTATCCATGAGAAGTTGTTCTTCTTTTTCAATAGATTGAAAAATCGATGGCTTTTACGAATGATCTTGAAATAAATCGTCCCAAAGCGGCTATACGGCCTGTCAGCTTTTGTAAAGCCTTTACATTATCTACGACTGTGATGCCCTCGATAGCCTTGATCTTTTCGGGGTTGATTTCTATTCCTCGATTCAAGGCCATGAAACCGAGGAACTTGCCCGAGCCCACACCAAATGCGCATTTTTTCGGGTTCAACTTCATGTTGTATTGCTTCAGCATGTCGAATGTTTCCTGCAAATGGTTCAAATGGTCCTCTGCTCGCAGGGACTTAACTAACATATCATCAATATAAACTTTCATCGTTTTTCCTAGTTGTTTTCCAAACATTCGGTTTACTAGGCGTTGGTAAGTGGCTCCTGCATTTTTTAACCTAAATGGCATCATGTTGTAACAACATGTGCCATACTTAGTGATGAAGGATGCTTTTTCTTGGTCAGTCGGGTCCATTCGTATCTGGTTATAGCCAGCGTAAGCATCGAGAAAGCTAAGGGTCTCATGACCAGCGGTAGCATCGATCATGCGATCGATGTTGGGTAAAGGAAAGAATCTTTTGGGCATGCCTTATTCAGATCCTTAGAATCTACACACATTCTTAGTTTATTCTCTTTTTAGGGACTACTACTACGTTTGCTAACCATTCCGGGTAATTATCCTCCCGAATGGACCCTATCTTTAAAAGTTTAGTTATATCATCCTTGATGAATGCGTGTTTGATTTCGGACTGAGGCCTCCTTTTTTGCTTGACCGGTTGGAACTTCTAATCTAGGCTTAGCTTGTGAGTTTTTATCTCCGGTGGTATACCTGCTATATCAAGGTGGGACCAAGCGAAGCAATCTTTGTTAGTTATAAGAAATTGGATAAATTTTGTCCTGAGCTCGGAGCTTAGGCCCGAGCCCAGATATACCTTTCGTTCTGGCAAGTCTTCTCGGAGTAAGACTTGCTCGAGTTACTCAATCATCGATTTGGTGGCATCGGACACATCGGGACTGATGAAAGATCTGGGGATTCCATAATCGTCATCCTCGAGATATGCTTGTCTATCTACGTTTGTCGAGGATGATGTCTGTGATTGCTACTTCATCTTGTTCTCAATCCTTTGTGAAGGAACTGCTGTTACTGGTGTTATTTCTTCCACCGCGAACATTTCTTTCGCAGCTGGTTGCTCCCTGTAAACCGTTATAATTCCATCGGGTGATGGGAATTTCAGTACTTGGTGCAGCGTCGAAGGCACGACTCTCATGTCGTGGATCCATAGTCTCCCGAATAGAGCGTTGTACCTTATGTCTCCACCGATTATGCAAAACTTTGTTTCTCGAATGGTTCCGGCAGTGTTTATCAGCAACGTTATTTCGTCCTTGGTTGTTTCACATGCCATGTTGAACCCATTGAGTACTCGGACTGTAGGGACAATTCGATCCGTCAGACCGAGTTGTTCTACGACCCATGATCGGATTATATTGGCCGAACTGCCTGGGTCGACCAATACGCGCTTTACTTTAATTCTATGTATAAGCACAAATATCACTAGCCCGTCATTGTGAGGTTGCATAATCCCTTCCGCATCTTCCTCGCTAAAATGTAAGATTCCCTCCATCGCGTAACCTCGAGTGCGTTTTTCGCTGGTGATGGATATCTTGGTGCGTTTCAGCATCGGAAGGGCATCTATTCCGCCGATAATCATGTTAATCGTGTGTTGTGGCTCTTCTTGGTTTGCCTGTCTATTTCTGTTTCCGAAATGATTCTTCGCTCGGTCGCTTAAAAATTCTCGAAGATGTCCGTTTTCGAGCAACCTTGCTACCTCTTCTCTTAATTGTCGGCAATCTTCTGTTCTGTGCCCGTGAGTACCGTGATATTTGCATATCAGACTAGGATCCCTTTCGGCTGGATCTGATTGTAACGGTCGAGGCCACTTAGTGTCTTTGATGCGACCGATAGCTGATACGAGAGTAGCCGCATCAACATTGAAATTGTATTCCGATAACCGTGGTGCTTCTTGATGACCGGTGGTTCTCTCGAAGTTGCCTTTAATTATGGGCCCTCTGTTATTGCGACCTTGATCGTCTCTCATTTCGTGTCTTGGGGAGTTTTGCCTTGCTGTAATGGTTTTTCTATCCCCATGATATGGCCGATGCCGATCTCTATTCAGTCTCGGTTCACGATAAATCTCTCTTCGAACTCTATCATGAGTTCTGACGGGATAAATGGATCCCGAAGGGGCTCCAAGTTGATCATCTTCGACTCTAATTTTCGATTGGTATCGGTTATGTACATCGGCCTATGTGACGGCAGGATATTCTATCAAGTTTTGCTTGAGTTGCTGTGAAGCCGTCGAGCTTCGAGCGTTGAGCCCCTGGGTGAAGGCCTGAACAGCCCAATCGTCAGTGACCGGTGGTAGGTCCATTCGCTCCATCTGAAAACGAGATACGAATTCTCTGAGCATCTCGTTATCTTTTTGTCTGACTTTGAATAGGTCCGACTTCCGCGTTTCTACTTTGATTGCGCCTGCATGTGCTTTTACAAAGGAATCTGCAAGCATAGCGAAAGAGTCAATGGAATTAGGGGGTAAGTTATGATACCATGTCATGGCCCCCTTCAACAAGGTTTCCCCGAACTTCTTCAAAAGAACGGATTCGATCTCGTCGTCTTCTAAGTCGTTCCCTTTTATAGCGCATGTGTATGCGGTCACATGCTCGTTTGGATCGGTTATTCCATTGTACTTGGGGATTTCCGCCATGTGGAATTTCTTGGGTATTGGTTTTGGAGCAGCGCTCGATGGCAAAGGTTTGTGTACAAATATTTTGGAATCCAACCCCTTCAATATCGGGGGCGCTCCTGGGATTTGATCCACCCTGGAATTGTACGTTTCTACCTTTTTGTCGTTAGCCTCTATTTTTTTTCTCTCCAGACTCGACTCGTCTGGTTAATTCCTCGAGCATCCTCATAATCCCGGAGTTTGCCCTCGATTCACCTTCATTCGGCTCTTTTGTGACTGGTTCATTCTCAGGAATAGTTCCTCGAGAAGGGCCGAGCTCAACTTTGTTCGATATTTGGCTTCGATTTTATAATTGAGCAATGGTTGCCTGCTGGGCTTGCAACATGTCAAAGATCATTCTGAGGCTGATCCCGTCGCTTTCATCGTTCTGGGGACATTGTGTTGTTGATCGATGTTCCCTACGAACGCTATTTGACGGACCGGTAGTTTGATCTACATCGACTGCCACTTGTGAATTAGCGTCAATCGGAACCTCATCACCGGGTGTTGTGTTGTTGTTTTCGCCTTGATGATCAAATTCATTATCGACGTACAAAGGCACAGATTAGGAAAGCGACATAGCTGTACCGTAACCTGAAATCAAAGATACTTCACAGAGCAAGTGTCAAACAATTTGCGTGACAAAAAATTGTATCAAACACTCACTATTATCCTTAGCCCCACGGTGGGCGCCAAACTGTTTACCCTTGGCTTCGGATAACAATTGAATTTATACGTGATTTTAAGGATACGTGATTCAGTTTGATACAAATAACGAATAATATAATGAAAATTAAAGTTGGCAAATAAATGGAGAAGAAATGCAAACCACAAGCCTTGGATAATCCTGGCCTTGACTGATTCCTCCAAGATAAACAGTAAATATAAACGAAAATCAGATTAATAAAGTAATGTATAAAATAATGAAAGTGGACTTCTTTTCTTTGTATTGATGATTGTTTTTGTGTCATATCCTAGAACAATTATATTGTTCCTTTATATAGCGTAGGGATAATCCTTTATACAAGGCAAGAATCTGTTTACAAGATAAAAATATCTCTTGATGTGTTGATTTAACGGTCTTATTGATTGATGCTGTGATTCCCGCCGAGATGCTTACTTATCACGGGATTTCCGGTCATTTCGTCATTCAAATTTGATAACTTACTCTAGGGTATTTCCCGGAATCGAGCTCAATAGGTTCATCTCGGGTACCATGGCTTCAAGTTCCTATTCGATGTTGTTCGATACCTCGATATTCCTGCTTCGATGTTATTCGGTCTCGCTCTTCGATCTTTGATATCTTGATCTCGGTTTAACGAACAGTAATTATGATTGATACCAACCGTATTAACTAGAGCCTGATTTGTCCCCATGTAGGCGGTCCGAGTTCGACCCCATACAAAAGTAAAGAAAAAAACTCACTCTAAATTCTTTTTCAACTCACACGAATTAACTAAAGCAAGGCAGCTTTATTTTAATCTGCAATGATAAAGCAGGGGGAGCAACAAAGAGAAAAAATATACCATTATTCTTTATATTGTGCATATTTAGCTTTACAAAAATCAAGTTAAAGAAGAGACATTCATGGTAAAATGGAATAATTAGTCAATTGCCTAATTAATTGAAAAGTCACAACATCATTAGGTTGTTCTAATTCCAAAGTCCGCCAAACAAACATAAGCAATCAACTTATTTCAGGATGATTGAGAGGAATAGCAATGTCTCCTTAGCATCTTCGAGTTCTTGAGCTAAACTTAATATTGCCAACTCTGCAGCCAACCCGAATGAAGACACTTATTTCAGCAGCTTGATATTCATAAGCATTATGACCATCTAGATAGCAAGAGGTAGAAATCATTTAGCAAATCAAAGAAAAAGTAAATATTTTCTAGTTTAACAGCGCCTTAATCCTCTAGAATAAGCGTGACAACTTTCTCTTCTATAATTTCTTCATCACTGTTGAGAATTGAACCAAGTGAAGTAAAGGAAGAGATCAAATAAGGACACACATACAGCTAAATTAAGACTTTTAATCTTATATGATCCAAAAAAACTTGTAACCTCGCTCAATTATATAGATCTCAAAGCATCACGCTTAATAATAAATTGGGAGCACAGATATATATCTTCCAGTTTTCTAATTGGATTTCTGTATTGTGAACTATTTGGGACAAAATATGTTGATTACCTAATTGGAGACTTGGTTATTGAGTTATAACGAAGTCAAAATTTAAATTTTTTACCATGGAACTACTGAAGGTTGATCACTTCTGACTGGAGGCATCCTCATCTTCTTCTCACCTTCTTTTTCCTTTAGCTTTCTATTTTTTAATCACTATGACACTACATCACTAATTGTTCCTTCCAAAATGCTTAAAATTTATTGAAAACAATTCATTCTACGCTTTTTTAATTGTTAAGAAAGACAACATTGGCTAAGTACTAGAAATTGGGGCCAAAAGAGTGGTCAAGTCGATGAAGTTTGTAGGGTATAGGTTGACATATCAATCATAATCTACCCAATATTTTTTTTCTCAGTTTAAGTCATACATCCGTTTTAAAATTGTAAAATTATCATTCTTCCTCTTTAGAGGTACTTTTTTCATAGACATTCCAATTTACTTTTTCTTTATTTGTCGCTCCTTTTCTCTTTACTTTTAATGTTCTGGTTAAGAATTTCATTATGTTTATCCTTTTTAGATTTTAACATAGACGATGATTTTGAAATATATGCTCAGGGGGACCTTTTTTGAGTTGTAAAAAAAAAAAAGAACTCTTGTTGCTTTCTTTTATAAATACAGATTAAACAAGAAAAAACAACAGTGAAGGTTCAGCATTTTAACTAATAATGAAAATGTCACTTTGAATGTGCATAAACAGGCAAGGTTTGCTATCATATTCTTACCATTTTAGCTAAATAATGACATGCATATCAGAATGAGGCACAAAGACTGACATGCATTGACAGAGTAAACCAACAAGCCCAAAGAAAGGAACTATCAACACATGACTGTCAAATTTCTATAATAAAAAATAGGCTGCAATAAATAAATAAATAAATAAGAGGGAAAACTACAACGAAGCAACAAATGCAGCAAAATAGTGAATGCAATAGCCAAAACGGTAAAAGAAGAGGAAGAGCTCTCCCAAAGTAAATCATAATATGTTGTCTGACCAGTCACCACCAAAGTAACCACAAAAACTTCTTGTAATTTACTTTAAAATTAGTTATAAATTCAGGCTTACCTATTAAATTTATGAGTGATCATGATCACTATCGGTAGTTTCTATAGTGAAGTCATCATATGTTTATTCCTCTTGAAATCAAAAAATTTCCAGCCCTAGTTTAAGATCTCCAGTTCCTTAATTAAACAGTATAAAGTAAACAAAATTACCTAAATACAACACTTGCTGGACTAAAGACTAATCAGAACCGAGAAGACAGGAAGAGAGGCGAAATTGAAAATAAAAAGTGAGAAGAAGTGTAGAAAATAAGAGAAATTAGAGAAAGAGTGAAATAAAAAAGGAATGTGGAAGAGTTGTGATGGTATCCTTACCGTGTAACACTAATGGAGAAGATAAAATAGAGAAGCTTGAAGCTGCAGTGGGAGCCCATTGACTAAATACGTGTCATTAGAAAAAAAGAACATGAAAGGGCTGGCGTATTAAATTTTGTAATTCATCATTTTTAGACGTACCTGATCCTCCGACTTTCGAATTATCAGGAACTTTGGAAGCCTTGAACAATGAGTTAGGGGTACCCGTAATCGCAGCCACTCCCATCTACGGGGTTGGCATGTTGTTTCGATAGTTACTTCCCGTCGTTGTATTGAACATCATGCCTATTTGAGCATTTAAACTCTGCTGATGAGCCATAAAGGACTTCAAGGTTTCCTCCAAGCTAGACCGATCCAGGGAAACCCTTTGAGGCATTGCCCTCCAGGAATCCGATGGCGAGGATTTGCCACTCTGTACAGCAAAGTTGTCGATCCGCATGTCCGTGTGGGAAGGCAAGTCCTTGTGTTTTGACGCGTCCTTACTGGGTGTAGTTCCCTTGTTGGGTTCCACTTTCTTTGCTAGCCGATACCTCTTTGCATATAGGCGGGACATGCTTTCCCTAGGGATTCACAGAGTCCCCCAGTTGTATGAGCTGTCGGACCTTGCTCTAATATGATGGCTGAACGTTCTTTCCAGTTATTCTAAGTTACAAAATGGAAAAGGAATTGACAAATAAGTGATAAACAAGCCTCGTTATGAGAACAAACAACAAGAACTATAAGTCAAATGCTCCATTGTTAGGACCTTACCATGGATTTTTAATGAGGTCATTAGCATTCGGTTCGAATCAAAGCTTAGTGTAGAGTTAGGCTAAAAAAGTTGTAAATAAAGCAGTAAAAATAAATAAGCAATAGTAAGAATGATCTTATTGAGGTTTCTTTATGAGACACAATGCTTGCACAGTAAAGAGAGATTGACTACCTATCTTGACCAGAATACAATATCTGTGAATAACGAGTGAGAAGAGAGAACTGATCGATTTACAGGTAAAAGGGAGTGGGGGTATTTATTGCCTAAGCCTAACATTCACATGCTCATCCCACTTTCGCACGCCCCTCTAAGTGGTTAAATGTAACGATCCGTGTGGTCATTTTATGTATTGTAGCTTCGTTTCCCTCTTTATTTCCTCTTCTATGTTTATTTTCAATTATGTGACTTGTTCGGGATGGTTGGATTGGTTTCCGAGTGAATTGGGACACTAGTCCCAAGGTTGAAGGCTTAAGTTGAAAGAGTTTATCGAAGTTTGACTTTTGCATAGACGACTCCAAAAAGGAGTTTTGATGGTTCCAATAGCTTCGTATGATAATTTTGGACTTAAGCACATGTATGAATATTGATTTGGAGGTCCGTAGGTTGGTTCGAGGCTTTTTTGTGAAAATTGGAAAGTTGAAGGCTTAGAAGGTTAGGATGTTTGATCGAGAGTTGACGTTGTTGATATCGGGTTTGGATTTTGGTTCCGGGAGTTGGAATAGGTCTATTGTGTCATTTGGGACTACTGTGCAAATTTTGAGGTCATTCAGAGTTGATTTGATATGTTTCAACATTAGTTTTAGAAGTTGAAAGTTCATTAGTTTCATTAGGCTTGAATTGGGGTGTGATTTGTGAATTTGATGTTGTTCGATATGATTTGAGGCTTCGAGTAAGTTCGTAACGTATTTTAAGACTAGTTGGTGTATTTGGATGGGACCTTGGGGCCCTCGGTTGTGATTCAGATGGTTGGCAGATCATGTTTGAACTTGGGAAAATGCCGAGGGTTGCAGGTTCTGGTGCAGTCGTACCTGCAACAATTTGGCCGTAGATACGAGGCCGCAGAAGTGGCCTGGTAATCGCAGAAGTGAAATTGGCTGGAGAAGCCCACAGATGCGAGGGATTTTTTGCATTTGCGAGCCCGCATATGCATAAGGAGTTCCGCAAAAGCGTAGTTTGACTAAATAGGCTTGAGTCGCAGATGCGGAAGGGATCCGCAAGTGCGGATGCGCAGGAGCAGGGGTATGACCGCACAAACGGTCCCACAGGTGCTGAATGGGGACTAGGTTCGCAGGTGCGGGACTTAAGTGATATTCTACAAAAGCGGCGTCGAGGGTGCGACCAATTTAGCCGCAGGTGCAAGAATTAATAGGCAAATGTAAAAAACAAGGGTTTGGTCATTTTTCTCATTTTGGACTTGTGGAGCTCAGCTAAGGGCGATTTTTGGAAGACTTTTTGCTACAATTGAAGAGATAAGTGAAGTTTAATCACTTTTGATGTTAGATATTGATTACCCATTAATTATTACAGCTAGTTATGTGAATTTGAAGTGAAATTTGGGGATTTTAGACTATGTTGATGGAGAGTTCGATTTGGTGCTTTGGGGGTTGATTTTTGGATAGAATTGGATGAAAATAGTATGGTTGGACTCGTAATTGAATGGGTGTTCGGAATTTGTAAATTTTTGTCGGGTTCCGAAGTGCGGGCCCGGGGTTGACTTTGCATATTTGATTCAAGACTTTAGCTTTATCATTTGGGATTGTTTCCTATGGATATTATTGATGGTATTAAGTTGCTTTGCCTAGATTCGAGTCGCTCGGAGGCCGATTCGCTAGGAAAGGGCCTTTTGGAGTATTGAGTTGCGTGTTTTGAGGTAAGTAACATTACTAAACTTGAATTGAGGGTAATTATTCCTGGGAACTATGTTATTTGTGATGTGTTGGGGTGATGCACATGCTAGGTGGCGAGCGTGTGGGCGTGCACCGCGGTAATCATGGTCTAGATTCACCTTTGGACTATATTGCTATCATACCTCTGTTATATCCGTGTTTTTCCTACTTGTTAGATTTATTGAGCTATGATTCATGCTAGAAATCATATTTAGGCTATATGGTTATTTGTTTGAGGCTTAATGAGGCTATTTTTATTATTTTGGTTATCTGGCTTAATTGTAGTTATAGACTCAGTCATGATTCTTCATTTGTATATCATATCTCAGTCTCAACTCATCATTCATTGTTAAATCACATGTTATTATTTTTTTTTCATATGTGGTACTATTGGGCTGAGTGATATGAGATTATGAGCCCTTGAGACTTGAGAGGTTGATGACTGAGGTGGACTTTAGAGCCGTGTTGAGAGTGTTATTTGGATCGTGCTGCATGCCACAGCAGGCCATATTAGTTTTTAATTAGCGCTTGGGCAGGATCCACCCTGCCGGAATCTGACATACCAGCAGCGAGCGCATGCACAATGCTATATATACACGTGCTTTGGTGAGGGGCATTAATGGCAGGCACCCATACAGTGTTGAGTAATTGTGTGTGTGTGATGAGGTGGGCATTTGAGACAGACAACTCAAGTATGTTGAGAGTGAGAGCACCTGGGGATACCACCGTGAAATCATTTATTTGACATACATACTTGATATGTAGGCATAGAGATGTATCATTCCTCATGCTAGCTGGTAACTGAAATGTTCTTATCAGTGTTGGGCTTTAATTGTTATACATGAAAGCATGTCTAAATTCCCGTAATGTGAATGAGCTGACTATGATAATTCCCTTGAGTTTCTTATTGTTACTATCATCATTATATCTGTGTTGTCCTTAATATTAGTTTCTGACTGTCTTCTTCTAAGCTCGTCACTACTTTCATCCCATGGTTAGTTCTGTTACTTATTTAGTATATGGGGTCGGTTATACTCATACTACACTATGCACTTTGTGTGCAGATCCAGGTACATCTGGACGTGGTGATTGCTAGAGCCGTGTTGTTTCTAGTATTTGGAGACTTCGAGGTAGCTGCTATGACATGCAGACCTTGACTCTTTTTCCTTTATTTCCCTTATTACTGTTCTATTGTCCAGACAGTTGTACTAAGGATTTGGTTTATATTTTAATACTTAGTACTGCTCATGTACTCGTTGACACCTCAGATTCTAGGGATGGTTGTAGTAGTATTGTTATTGTTTTCATTAGATAATTATGATATTTTCGTTGTTAGTTTATTAAACCATGTTTATTCAAATGCATAGTTATTATATGGCTATTGGTTTGCCTAGAAAGTAGTGTGAGGCGCTGTCGCTGCTCCGGTGGGAGTTGGGTCGTGACAAGTTGGTATCAGAGCACTAGGTTGCTTAGATCTCACGAGTCATGAGAAATACTACCTAATTATTGGAAAATATTGGTTGGTCATTTAGGAACCATTTGCATATCATAGGACCTCCCATTAGAAATATATCATATTAACACCGATAATATTACATTCCACTGACAGGGACACAACTTTGGTTTCTTAATCAAATTAATCAATTCTCTTAACACAATAGCTTTTCTTAACAATTCACAATTACAAAACTCTTTCCAAACTAATGGAGTAGAATTACGGCTTAAGTCAAGCTACACACTATTCAAATAACCTTTTCACATATATTCCCTATGGGATTCGACCCCAACCTAGTTGGGTTATTATATTTGACATCGACTGCCTTACACCATTTGTATAGGTGTAATTTGAGCGTATCACCAGGCCAGAGGCGATTGCTTCTGATGCTATGATCACAAGTATTGTATCAGTGTGACACATGGACGCTTCAATATTATTTGATCCTGTTCCATTTATTCATACGCGTTATCATACTTTGCTTGTTTATTGGATATGCCCTGTAATTCTTTAGGTACGCCTACTCATGTATCTAAGCCGGTAGGTGTTTAAATTGTTTTGGACCATGTGTACCAGTTGTGTGTTGTGACTATTGAGGGTTATGAGATGAGAGTTGATCTTTTACTGCTCAACATGGTTGATTTTGACGTGAAATTGGGCATGGAGTGGCCTTCTCCATGTCACGCCCTTCTAGATTGTCATGCAAAGACCGTGACATTGGTGATGTCGGAGGTGCCGAGGTTGGAGTGGAGAGGCTCCTTGGATTATGTTCCAAGCAGAGTGATTTCACATATGAAGGCTCAACGGATGGTTGAGAAGGGATGTTTGGCATTTTTGGCCTTCGTGAGGGATGTTAGCGTTGAAACTCCTACCATTGAGTTAGTTCCAGTAGTGAGAAATTCCCAGATGTATTTCCAGCAGACCTACTAGGCATGCCACTCGATAGGGATATTGATTTTGGTATTGACATGGTACCGGGCACTCAACCCATCTCTATTTTCATGTATAGCATGGCATCCATTTAGTTAAAGGATTAGAAGGAACAATTGCAGGAATTACTTGATAAAGGCTTCATCAGGCCTAGTATGTCGCCTTCGGGTGCACTAGTTCTATTTGTGAAGAAGAAGGATGGTACTATGAGGATGTGTATTGATTAGCGTTAGCTGAACAAGGTTACTATTAAGAACAGTTACCCACTACTGCTCAATGATGATTTATTTGATTAGCTTCAAGGTGCTAGAGTGTTCTCGAAGATTGATTTGAGGTTTGGGTATTATCAGTTGAAGATTCGGGATTCAAATATTTTGAAAATAGCTTTCAGGACCCGCTATGGTCACTACGAGTTTCTGGTGATGTCTTTTGGGCTGACCAATGCCCCAGCCACCTTTATGCACTCAATAAACAGTGTGTTCCAGCCATATCTTGATTCTTTCGTCATAGTACTCATTGATGATACATTGGTGTACCCATGCAGCCAGGAGGATCATGAGCAGCATCTGAGGATCGTACTCCAGACATTGAGGGAGAGGAAGCTATATGCTAAATTCTCAAGTGTGAGTTTTGGCTTGATTCAACGGCGTTCTTGGGCCACGTGGTGTCTAGTGAGGGGATCAAGGTGGATCTGAAGAAGATTAAGACAGTTTAAAGTTGGCCTAGACCATCTTCAGCTACAAAGATTCGGATCTCCCTGGGTTTGACGGGTTATTATCGATGTTTTGTAGAGGGTTTCTCGTCCATTGTTTCACCTTTGACTAGATTGACCAAGAAGGGTGCTCCTTTCAGATGGTCTGAGGAGTGTGAGGAGAGCTTTCAGAATCTCAAGAGTGCATTGACTACAGCCTCATTGCTAGTGTTGCCTACTGGTTTGCGATCTTACATTGTGTATTGTGATGCATCACGTATTGGGCTTGGCGCGGTTGATGTACGGCGGTACGCGTACAATTGAAGGTTCATGAAGAATTACCCTGTTTATGATCTTGTCTCCATAAATATAGCTATAAATAGGAGAATTAGTATCCATTGTAGGACACAAAACATTTCTGTACACAAAAGCTTGAATCAGTTCTCATTTTATAACATTATCATCTTACCTTGTTCTTAATATTGTTCTCACTTTTGATACTGGAGAAGCTAAAATTCGTAGCCAGGCTTGTATTTCTTTTAAATTCATTTTATAATCTTATTTTTGTTCTTATTTATTTTATATTTTTGGGTCAAATTAATTCATGTGTCTTTAAATCACGTTACAAATTAACTGTACTGTTTTACGAGTAAATAGTTTGGTGCCCATCGTGGAGCATAGATAACTGTGTAATTGCTTTGATCCATTCATCTATACTAACAAATTTTGATTCCTTTCTTAGCAAAAGAAAATCAGATATAGCGGCTAACGATATCAACAATTCCTATAATGTTGGAGCACACAATGAACGTGAGGATGTGTTTCAACATGAGGATTCAACCAGCGAAACGCGCAATGAAGAGATGAAACAACTCCAGTTCACGAAAGTCAAAATCCTCGACATGTGAGGAGTCCAACTCCTAATGATACAGATGATGAACACGTTGTTGAAATGGTCAAAATCTTAAGAGAGCAATAAAGAGCAATTATGGATCACCTCTCAAGACAAGATAAGTGATGACAGAGTTGAAACAGGCATTATCGGGTGCTTCCAATAATGCTAATGGAAGAGCTCAGATTCCTCCCAGCGTCCCTGCAAATCAAACAAGTAAAGAACCAGTAATGACGCTCCAAGGGAGGAGTTTGGTTTAACAAAGCACGAGGTACCGGTAGTGGATCGGGAATGTCAACAACACAAACGAACCTTTTAAAACTAAGCTCATGGGTTTCATGAGGGAAATAAATGAATGGACCAAAATGCTAAAGAATTCCATGCTCGGATAGATCATTTCCTGGAAGTGCCGCCGGTGCTTAAGAGACCAGATTCCAAGAAGTACACGCAATTGCCATTCAAACCCAGTGCGTACCTAGAGTTGATTCCGAAAAGATTCAAGATGGCGGATATTCTGAAGTATGATGGGACTTTGGATCCACAAAAATATATCACGACCTACACTACGGCTGTAAAGGGAAACTACTTGGCCCAGCACGAGATCGAATATATCTTGTTGAAAATGTTTGGCGACACGCTGACGTAGGGTGCCTTAACTTGGCATTATCTTTTATCTAAGAATTCCATTGATTCTTTTGAAATGCTTGCAGATCCGTGTATCAATGCTCATGCTGGAGCAAGAAAGGTCCAAGCAAGAAAGCGCGGACATATTCAGAATATCACAAGGAGAATCCGAACTATTACGAGAGTTCGTAATCCGGTTTCATAATGAAAGGATGATGTTACCAGCAGTATCGGATGAGTGGGTAGCGGAGGCATTTACAAAGTGTCTCAACTTGTTGAGTTCTGATGCCTCCCAAAAACTGAAGGAAAGCTTGCTAGAATTTCAGGCAACCCATGGGCAGATGTTCGCAATCGCTATGAGTCAAAGACCAGAATTGAAGATGATCAAGTGGGTTCTTTAGTGTCTTCCAAAGGACGGAATCGTGATCGGAATCAAGATAAGTTCAAAAATGATTTTGATTCAAATCGAAGGTCCTTTAGGAGTCTCTTTCAACCTTACAAAAGGGCCGGTTGGCGTGGAAATAAAGGTTTTCAGTCATCAGATAGGTTCTCTTCTGATAGAAGGGCGATCGTGGTCAAAGTAGCAGATAATTGCAGGAGAAAATGGCTTCGGGGTACCGAGAGTCAACATATCCCAGGTTATCTGACTACAACTTTAACATCAGTTTGGTATTACTGGTATTGGTTATGAGGAATATTAAAGAAGCTAGGTTCCTGAAACCAATCCGATCGGATCCTAGCCAGAGGGATCCTAATCTATGGTGTGAGTTCCATGGAACTCAGGGCCACAAGATTGGGGACTACCGACACCTTCGTGAAGAGGTAGCAACATTGTTGAAGAATGGCTACCTCACAGAGTTTTTTAAGTGACCGGGCCAAGAACAACTATGGGAAAAATCAGGATGTTGCAGATCCATCAAAATCAGCTACAGGGTCACCTTGTATGACGATAAACATGATCTTCGGTGGAGACAAAGTAAATGGGGTGACATTTTTTGTAGCAAAAAAGACAAAGATACCGATAATTCATGGAAAGAGGATCCGAGAGGTCACAGAAGATGACATCACCTTTACAAAAGAAGATGCTGATGGAATTCTTCTATCGCACAATGATGATCTGGTAATTTCTCTTAATATTTTAGATTTCAAAATTAAAACGTGTGTTGGTTGATCTTGGAAGTTCGGCCAACATCATATAATGGATAGTTTTGGAGAAAGCAAAGTTAACCGGAAACATAGTTCAGGCAACAAAACTTCTAGCTGGGTTCAATTTAACGAGTGTAACGACCCGAGGAGAAATCTTATTGCCAACACATGCCGAGAGATTAATGAAGACCACCCAGTTCGAAGTGGTAGATGGAAACATGGGCTATAATGTAATCCTTATAATGCAGTGATCGTTTCTAGTAGCAAGGGCAAAGAAACTAGCAAATAACAATTATATGAACCAGTTCCTTCTTCCACCGCGATTGAAGATGATAAAGAAGAGGATTCATCAGAATTTTATCAGGTACTGAGGCCTTTTCAGGTACCGGAGGAAACGGACTCGACCAAATCAACTGCAAAATAGCTCAAATAAGTGGCCTTGTTCGAGGAGTTTTTAGAAAGAAATTTTCATTCAGGAACAGGTTTGAATCCTAAACTCAAGTTAAAAATTATGGATTTTCTAAAATCTAAAGTTGATTATTTTGCGTTGTCGTATTCATATATGGCAGGTATTCTATTGGAAATGGTTCTCCATAAGCTGAGTTTGGATCATAACTTCCCTCCGGTAAGGCAGAAGAAACGACCAATAGTAGAGGTCAGAAACAGGTTTGTCAAGGAAGAGGTAACATGGTTATTAAATATAGGTACTATTCAATAACGTAGTGGTAGTGCCTAAAAAGAATAAATAAATTTGGAACGTGTGTAGATTAGAAAGATTTAAATAAGGCATGCCCTAAATACTCTTTTCCGTTGCCAAACATCGATCAAATAATTGATACTACGGCCGGGGATGAGTTAATGAGTTTTCTTGTTGCTTATTCTGGGTATAATCAAATTAGCTACCTGGAAGATCAAGAGAAGACTTCTTTTATCACAAATTCTGGCACATACTGCTATAATGTAATGCCTTTTGGGCTTAAGAATGCTGGAACCACTTATCAGAGGCTCGTTCATAAAATGTTTGAAAAATAGATAGGCTAGACGATGGAAGTTTATATTGACGACATGTTAGTTAAATCTCTTAATGCAGGAGATCATTTCAAACATCTCCAAGAGACATTTGATATTCTAGAAAAATACAACATGAAGCTCAACCTAGAGAAGTGCGCCTTCAGAGTTGGTTCCGGTAAGTTATTGGGGTTTCTGGTCTCTCAAAGAGGAATCAATGTAAACCAAATAACAGTTATTGGGGTTTATGGTCTCTCAAAGAGAAATCAATGTAAACCAAATAAAATTAAAGCCATCGAAAATATCTTAAATCAGTTAACAAGTGTGAAGGAAGTACAAAGGTTGACCGGTAGATTGACGGCTCTAAACAAGTTCATCTCGAGGTCTTCAGAGAAGTGTCATAACTTCTTTTCACTTTCGAAAAAGAAGAATGATTTTGTATGGACTCTGAAATGCCAGTAGGCATTGAAAGAAAAAGGTACATGTCTAGCCCTCCGTTGCTGTCAAAACCAATAGAAGGTGAGTAATTGTTAATCTATTTAGCAGTCGTAAAAGTAGAGGTAAAATTTGTTTTGGTCCTAGAGGAAGAAGATACGCAATTTTTTGTTTATTATGTTAGTAAAGTTCTATCGGGAGCGGAGACACGTTATCCGCACCTTGAAAAATTAGCCCAAGCTCTCATAGTCGCCTCTCAAAAGCTTAGGCCCTATTTTCAATGTCATCCTGTAGCCGCTATGACAATCTTTCCCTTGAGGAATGTCCTTCATAAGCTTGAGTTATCGGGTCGTTTGGCTAAATGGGAAGTCAAAGTTAGTGAATTCAATATTGAGTACAAGCCCAGGACTACAATCAAGACACAAGTTTTGGCTGACTTCATGGCTGACTTTAGTCAGTGATTAATGCTTTTAGCTGCTAATGAAGCAGTATTTTTATTAGGAACGGTATCAGCTGTTTGGATCTTATTTATGGATGGAGTTTGCAACGTAAAATTGTTCGCCTCGCGGTAGTATTAATCCCTTCTTCGGGGGAGACCCTGAGGTAGGCCATTTGAACTTGCCACTAAGTAACAATGAAGCCAAGTACGAGGCTTTGATTGCAAGACTTTAACTAACTCGCTCGGACTAGGTTCTGAGGTCATCAAAATAAGGTGCGACTCCCAGCTGGTGGTGAAACCAAGTATTACAAAAATTTTAAAACCAAGGAGGAGCGCATGCAACAATACTTCAACAAGGTTCAAATATTACTTTCCAGATTTAAGGAGTGGTCAATCATTCACATTCCAAGGGAAAAAATATAGAGGCAAATGCATTGGCAATTTGGGTTGGTCCACAGAAATGAAAGGGTCTGATTCCGGTGCGGTAGTTCAATTGTTGCATTCGATGCTTGATGTGGACGGTTACTGTGAAATTAACTCAACCAAATTAATTTGGGATTGGATAAATGAGTTTATAGAATATCTAAGGTATGGCAAATTGCCTAAAGATCCAAAAGCATCCCGGGCACTACGGACTAAGGCAGCTTGTTACTGTACTGTTGACGATCAATTATATAGGACGTTGTTCCAAGGACCATTAGCTTGGTGTTTAGGGACATCGGAGGCTGACTGCGTGATGAGGGAAATTCACTAAAGATTATGCGGGAACCATTCCGATGCAGATTCGTTGGTTCTCAAATTAATAAGGGCTGGCTATTATTGGCCTCGGATGGAGCAAAACACAAAGACATTTGTACAAAAGTGTGATAAATGTTAACACCATGCATAGTTAGTGCATCAATCGGTGGAACTTTTTCATTTGGTGGTGTCACCATGGTCATTCGTGAAATGGCGGATGGACATAGTCAGTCCCTTACCACAAGGACCCGATCAGATAAAAAAATTTGGTTTTAACTGATTATTGTACTAAAATAGTTGAAGAAGGTGCTTACCAAAAGATAGGAGAGTGAGAAGTGATTGATTTTATATGGGATCACATCGTCTGTCGGTTTGGAATATCAAAAGAAATTTCTTGTGACAATGGGCCACAATTTATAGTTTTCAAAGTCACAAAGTTTTGGAAGGATTGAAGATCAAATGAATTACATATTCACCTTACCTCCCAAGTGCTAATGGACAGGCGGCGTCAACGAAGGTAATAATCCAAATCATTAAAAAGAAGTTAGAAGATGCTAAAGGCAAGTGGCCAAATGAGCTACCGAGTGTGTTGTGGCCATATTGGACCACGGCGAAGTCGAGCATGGGTGAAATACCCTTCTCACTTGTATAAGGTTCGAAGGATTTGAACCTGGTGATGGTTGGGGAGCCAACCTTGAGGTCTTCCCGAGCAAATGAGGAGACAAATAATGAAGCATTGCTGGTTAAACTAGATTTGCTTGAAGAGAATCTGAATCTGGCATATGTGAGGATTGTGGCACAAAAGCAAAGAATGGAAAGATATTACAACCGCAGAGAAAATCTCTGATATTTCAAACTTGAGGATTTGGTTCCGATAAAGTTAACTCAAAATAACGGGAAGTTAACGCCGAGAAGCTGGGACCAACATAGGAAGGACCTTACCGGGTTTCAACTATAACCGGAGGTTTATATGAATTGGAAAATCAAGATGGAGTTAAATTACCAAGCAATTGGAATGTAACTCACCTCAAAAAGTATTATTGCTAAAGATCCTTGCTGGTATTGAAAGTATGTGCTGCACTCTTTTTCCTTTCGTCCGGTTTTTGTCCCAATTGGATTTTTCTGGCAAGGTTTTTAATAAGGCAGCAACGTAAAGTATACTACGAAGAAAGGGTCATCGGCAAAAATAAGACCTCCAGTGTTCGAATTCTCATACTTAGTACCTGAACACTGGGGTATGAAGGCACTAAAGGTGTTACGAAGACCGGGGACTGTTAGAACCGGGAACAATGTCTTATCACGATCAGGGACTGCATGATTAGCCTCTTAAAAATAAGTTGTACAAGTTAACCACATGTATTGACGGCTTTATTTTACTTAAGCAAAAGAATATTTATGTAAATGTACTTTTAAAGATAGAAGGAATAAATCAAAATCTTTTTATTTTTATCATATTTCTTGTCTGAATGATAAGTTAATTTATTTATTTGTTTGAAAGTTAGTTAAAACTTCAAATGCTTGTGCCAGAATAAATTGGAGACGTCCTCTTCAAGAGCACCACAAACGTAAGAGCACTCTCTTATGAAACCCTCATAGTCAAAGGGTAGATTCAGAAGTATTAATGCCCGAAAATAAAAGCTATCGAATGTGAAAAGAATTTCCCAAGCGTTGTCAGTTAACTAAAAAAGAATATTTTTTGCACAACACTTTAGCAAGAATTTCTTTTATTAATTAAAATGCCAAACTCAATAAAGAAGTTTGGGCATAGTTACACAAACAAATTAAAAAATGTATACATCAATTATTCTTGCTGCCAGAACCTAAAGGGAGAGAAGAGTCTTCGTTTTCTTTATTGGAAGAAGGTTGTTCCGCTTCTGGTTCGACGCCCTCATCCTCTTCATCTTCCTCTTCAGTTCCCGAATACTCGGAGTCAGTATTCGAAGAGTCATAAGCAGCGGGCCGAGCAGGGAGGTTCTCGAGAGCAGTTGTCTCCAGCTCACGAGCCTTAGCAATGCATTCATCGATGTTAGCAATGCTTTCTTTGGCCTCCTCCAAAGTCTTCCTCTTCGTATGATATATGGCATAGGTTTTCTCGCAGAGGATAAAATCGACCTAGTCTTGGAGTTTCGCTCGAAGTTTCCCAGTTTTTTCATGAAGCTTATCATTTTTTAGCTTTAATAATGCTTATCTTGGAATCAAGTTCAACATTTGTTGCAGCGAGAAGTTGATTCTACTTCATGACCCTTTTGAGACTTTCTTCCATTCTTGCTCTCTTCTCCTCGGCAGCATTGGCCTCCTCAATTTTGGAGCGTAAGTTAGCCTTCAAGTTATTGACTTTCTCCATGAAAACAGACTCGCGCTCGGTGGTATCATGTAGTTCATTCCACTTAGCATTTGCATCCTTAAGGTCTTCATGCAATTAAGTGGCTTCTTGGCTATGGGCCATTATGCCTTGCGCGGATTGCTGCAATCGGGCCTCAAGATCATCCATTTGAGAAATTTTTTCTTCCAGCACTGGGAGGCGCTCGGCAAACTGATTTCGTTCGACCAAAAGCTGATCTCGTTCTGACATAAGTTCTTGTTTGTACAAGATCAACCTTTTCAGGCCTTCAGAAGCAAGAAGATTGGCCTGAAAAGGTTAAAGCTAAGGTTATTAATGCAAAGTGTAGCTTAAAAAGGGATAGCAGTATTTAGGTAGATACCTGCGCCTAACAGTACATGCTATTGTTTAGCAGACACTCAGCAGAAAGAGATTCCATCTTTATCCAATCTTTTTCTGTGGCTTGCGACTTCAGATAGTTGGCAAGCTCTACCGGCTTGAAAAGTATGTGGCATTAATTTGTTACCATGAGGATGAAACTTCGCTTGCCACTGAGGTTTTTGGTTGGTAACGGAAAAGTGTTCCCTAGATTCCCATGATCAGGTGACCATGGGAAGGAACGTGTATTGTTGGTTCAGTTCGGACCGGTGGAGAGGTAGCAGCTGGTGTAGAGGGAGATGCGGTAGCAATAGGCTCAGAAGCTGGTGGCGAAGGACGGTCAAGGGTTGAACTCCTTTAACTGAAAGCAACATCAGGGATTCAAAAACAAGATGCAACGTTTTCGGCATCTTTGTGGGGTTTGAAGCTGTGGAGGTTGAAGCTCACCCGGCTGAGCATCCAGTTGGAGATGATGAAGATATTTTCCTTCTTTGAAGGGCAACCATTGCATCATTGGTTTCTTCATCATCAAGGACCACTGTGGCCGGTCCGGTTGGTGTCTTTTTCAATTTCTTCTCCTCATGTGTCCTAACCAAGGAGGTACATTTCCTCTTTGGTTTCTTGTTTTTAGGCTTGGGACTCTAGGAGGAGGCGCCTTCACTGAAAGTGAGAGTAGATTCATGAACTCTCCTCCGGATAAGGGCATTTTGCAGGACCCATTGAGCTTTCTCCAAGTCATCGAGAGCCTCGATGTCGGGGAAAATAATGGGTCCCTTCGGAAGTCCTGTGTGGTACAAAAGATAGTTGATAAATTGATTCTAAGTCATTTTGAAATGTTGAAAGAAGGGAGAAAGAACTTTTGTTTACCATGGTTTTGGCTTTCCACCCAAGTCAGGGAGTCTTTTCTCTACACCTTCGGAATTCTGATGTAGTAATATCCAAAATTTTCTATACCCATTGGGCCAGATCCTGAACCCGTGATGGTTCCCAATGGGTAGCTGGAATAAGGAAAATGCAAGGTTAATAAAGCAAGAAAATCTTTTTTAATATGAAAAGGAAAAGATATCGGAAGACTTATGAAGAAGATTCCATGATTCAGGAAAAGCATGTGTTGTGGTCGGGAGGATTTCCCTAGTAGCAATAACAACAAATCATACCATCCGTCCACGATCGTTGTCGTCGTCAACGCTGGTAAAGAGAGCATGATGACCGCATTTGCTAAGTTTTATCACACTCCCACAGAAGATCTTTGGGGAGTAGAGATTCATTATGTGAGCAAGAATTAGGGTTTCCCTGATCTCAGACCACAGTTGGCGGAGGCAAGCCACCGTACGCCATATTGATGGGCCTGCTTGTGCCAAACAAATTTTGTACTGGTGGCAAAATTTCAAAATTATTGGGTCGATTTCTTTACGCACTCCCAAACTAAAAGGGTATGTATAAACATACATAAACCTCGATTTGGAGAAGGTAACCCTTTCTATTTCACTAGGGGCAAAGATTTCAATATTGTTCCATTCGCAGTCTTCCTTCACAACAGAGATGCTGGAAACACGAAGGAAAGAAGGGTACCTATGAATGGGCCAGTGTCTGTCACTTTTGAGATTAATGGGGTCTTTTTATACTTGAGGATCATATTTGGTGTTAAGTTGAAGGGGTATGATGGAGTTCACGGTAAGAGGTTCAGACTCAACATCAGCCTCATTTGTAATGTTTTTCTTTGGACCTCCACCCAAGAGAAGGTCAGAGTTTCCGAGGGCAGCATAGTTAGAAGACATGATGGTAAGAAATTTGTGAAGAAAAATTGTACTGAGAGAATTGAATTTTGCAATTAGGGTTCTAAGGTAAATCGGAGAAGAAGAAGGGGTTGTAAAGGTAGAGAGTAAAAATTATGAGTAATGGAGAAGTTTATAAAGGCAAAAATCATGTCCATGATTACTTCAAAAATTAGCAAAAATATTTACTAAATCGTGGGGTAACACGTGTTCGGATCATAAATGCAAAGAGACGTGCGTCCTTTCAAGTGTCATAAAATGTTCAGAGATTTGCCCGCTAAAGAAAGAGGTTTTCTTTACTTCTTGGTAACACTAGAGTATTGTCACCAAAAAGTAGAGGGACTATGTATGCGGTAAAATTGGTTAATGACAGTTGGACGAATCAGGAGGTGACACGTGGAGTTGAAGACAAGTAAAGATGTGAGTTGATGTGCCGAAGAATTTCGGCACATTTTGATACTACGTGCTTAGATTTTGACTTGTTTTACATATAATTTCTCTCATTACTTATGTAATTTTAGTGTTTTTGCAGTATATGAAGTGTAAGGACCTAAGAGCATGGAAAAAAGCTCAAAAAGCCAACTAAAGACAAGAAAAGAGCAAAAAAGCATCGCAGAGGTTAATATGCTATCGCAAACATCACATGCGAGCCGCATACTTCACGTCAAAATCGCAATCCAAGACAGACTTCTGGGCAAACTTTCAAGTCAAGAATGCGGTCGCATTTGCGATCGCATAACTGGTATGCGAGCCACAGAGATGCACATGGAGATCGCAGACACAAGCAGAGTTTTGGGTGAAGTTCAGAGTCAGAAATGCGATCGCATCTGCGATCGCATAACAGGTATGCGACCCGCATAATCAACCGCAAATCAAGTATGAAGTCTACTGTATAATGGAATTGCGATGCAAAATGCGGTCGCATTTCTTCAATGCGGACCGCGAATCATGAATGCTATGAAGGCAAAACCTAGGGGTGAAATCTGCGACAGACGTGTTAGAATTGCGGACCATTCTGTTATGCGACAGAAATGAGATCGCATTGTTGACTTCAGGGGCAGATCAGTCCGAATTTCGCCTCGATTTTTGGGCCTCTATAAATAGGTCTATTAGGGTTTTGTGGGGACGATCTTGTCAGAATTTAGAGCAGAAAGTACAAGGCTTGAATTATTTTATCTCTTGGGAGCTTTTGGGTCAATTATCTTGTACTTTGTAAGCGTTATGACAATTATTATTCTTTCAATTTCAGATTTTAGCATGAGTAGCTAATTCTAAACACTAAGGTTGTGAACCCTAAATGGGTATGATGTTATTAGGTGTTTGATAATGAATATAGTTTCAATGGTTGATTGATATTTGTTTACTTCTCATTCTTTAAACAATTGTTGGTGGTTGCAAACATTAACAAACGCCATTGAATTTCATCTTTGCTTGGGAAAGCAGGGTAGAGTTTGGTAGAAGTAAATAACAAAGACTCAAGGCTTTAAACCTTGTTTAATAAAATCGCTTAGGAGTAAGTGGGTTTTAATTTGGCATCAATTGACTGTTCTTAGTCACAACTCTTTTGTATTTGGAAAAATCATAAAGAGGAAATATTACCCAACTATTGAAAAATATTGGGTAGTCAATTATCAAAAGATTCTTCCGTTGGAAATATATCATATTGACATCGATAGAATTATACTTCATAAAGGGGGACACAACCTTGGTTTCTTTAATTATATCATTCATATTATCAATATTGTGATTAGACTTTATTTAAAACTAAGTTCAATTCATATTTTTGTTACGATTACCTGGATAGAATTACGACTGTAGTTGAGTATTACGCTAATCAAGTAAACTTTTCACACCTATTCCCTGTGAGATTCGACCCCAACCTTGTTGGGTTATTATATTTGACATCGACCGCTTACACTATTTATTAAGGTGTAATTTGAGCGTATCAAATTTTGGCGCCGTTGCCGGGGACTACGGTTTTGAAATTACTAATTAGTGTCTGCTTTACTGTAAGTCTGATTCTACTCTATCACACTTTGTTTGTTTTGCTTGGTGTTGATAGGAAAACATGTCGGAATATGGTGACGATGCGGAGGTAAATCATTTTGCGGATATTGAGGAGTATATCGAGGATACAAACGCTATTGTACCTCCTGCTATTGGTGCTTCAACTTTCAAGGTGGAACACGGGTTAATTCTGATGCTTAAAGCGGAGGAATTTTTCAGGAATTCCACTGATGATGATCCAAAATAACATCTCTGAAATTTCTTGGGTGTATGTGCAATGCACAAGCAGAATAATGTCTCCGATAATGCCCTAAGGTTGAGATGCTTCAAGTATTCTCTAGCTGGGGACGCAAGGAAATAACTCCAGAATCTTCCTCCAAATTCCATTCATTCCTGGCCCGAACTTGTCCGAGCTTTCTTTTCGAAATGGTTTCCACAATGCAAGAAGTCCGAGCTCAGGGATAAAATTTTCTTCTTCAAGCAATTACCAGGTGAACAACTACATGAAGCATGGGATCGCTTTACACTATATTTGGTGAGGTCTCCAAACCATGGTTTCCCAGATTCCATTTTGTTAGAAAAATTTTACATGGGTTTGGATCCGATGAACCAATCAATAGCCAAGAATGCAGCTGCCGGATCGTTCATGGACAAGTCATTCGCAAGGGTGACACAGATACTGGATAAAATGGCAAAGCATAACCAAGCATGGCATTCTGAGGACTCCACAGGTGGAATTGCAATTGGCTCTCCTTACTTGAACAACATGATCAAGGAAAATCAAGTGAGAGATCAAGTAATTTCAAAACTTGCTACGAATGTCAATGTGTTAACCAAGATGTTCACTGAAAACCAAAAGAAGAAAGAGAATGTGGTTGAGAATGTGCAGCCGGTACCAAATGAAGATTATGAGGAGGCAAACTATGTCAACAACTCTCAAGGAGGGTACCAAAGGCAGCACTACCAAGGTCAAGGTTCACAGAATCAATGGAGGCCAAACCCGCAAGGGCAAGGTCACCACCAATGGCGAAATGACCAAGGTGGCTCAAACCAAGGAAACTGGAGCAACAACAACAACTTTTCAAATTGAAGTTCCAATCCTTATGTTCCCTCGAAGGGTCAGTACTCAAATCAAGGTTCCTCCAGTGAGTCTAAATTGGAAAGTATGCTTGAAAGGATACTACAAAATCAAGAAAAATTAGATAATTCCATGAGGAACATGACCGAGTTGGTTGGCTCTCATACTGCGGCTATTCATACACTGGAAATGCAAATGAGAGATCTTTCTCGTGAGCAACATCCACAGCAGAAGGGAACACTTCCTAGTGATACAATTGCGAATCCAAAGGGAAGTGGGAGTGGCCCAACTTCTCATATCATGGCAATAACTACCAGGAGTGGGAAGATACTACAAGGAAAGGGTGAGCAACCTATTGATGAGGAAGAATTTGAAAAAGAGGTTGAGGTTGAAGAGCCTAATGTTGTTGAAGTTGAGAAAACTCCGGAAGTTGTGCAAGTTCAAGAAGAGACCCGAGAAGGGGTAAAGGAAAAGGCAACAGAAACATCAAACATTCTTCCGCCTATTCCTAGACCTCCTCCCCCTTTTCCTCAAAGACTTGCAAGAAGAGTTGATGATAGCAAGTTTGAGAAGTTCTATGATATTCTCAAGCAACTATCTGTGAACATACCATTCTTGGAAGCTTTTCAAGAAATGCCTGGTTTTGCTAAATACTTAAAAGATTTGATTACAAAGAAGAGAACCACCAAGAATGAGGTGGTGAATATGACTCACCGGGTTAGTTCTATTATTGCTACAAACCCCATTCAGAAGAAAGAAGACCCGGGAGCCTTTACTATTCCTTGCACTATAGGGGTGCGTGATTTTGCAAAGGCCCTTTGTGACAATGGGGCTAGCATAAACTTAATGCCGCTTGCCATCTACAAACAAGCGGGATTAGGAATGCCAAGGCCAACAAGTATGAGGTTGCAAATGCCTGATCGTTCCATCAAGAGACCGGTAGGAATTGTTGATGACGTGATTGTGAAAGTGGAAAAGTTTCATATACCCGCTGATTTTGTAATTCTTGACTGTGCTGTTGACAAAGAAATCCCTATTATCTTGGGGAGACCCTTCCTAGCCACTGGGAGAGAACTTATGGATTCGAAACGGAATGAAATCAAATTCCGAGTGAATAATGAAGAGGTTACATTCCAAGCAAGTAAGGGTATGAAGCTACCGAATGAGTATGAGAGCATTTCGGTGATTGATATTGTTGACGAGGTGGAAGATGCTGTTGAAAGTAAGATGGAAGAACAATGCTTCGGGGAAGCATTAGCTGCTATCTTGGTGAACTTTGACGGTGAGGATATGGATGGTTTTATGGAGTCGGTAAATGCATTGAAGGGTCGTGGTTCTTACTCTTATGCTCCACCAAAGTTCTCTCTCGATTTGGAGAATAGATCTACACCTCCCGCAAAACCATCTATTATTGAGCCACCACAACTAGAGCTCAAACCACTTCCTCCGCACATGAGGTATAAATTTCTTGGCTTAAATGATACTTTACCAGTAATTGTTTCTTCTTTGTTGAATGATGTGCAGGTGGAACAATTGTTGAAAGTCTTGAAGGAGCATAGGCAAGCCATTGGATGGACAATTGCAGACATTCGTGGGATCCCTGCTGGAATTTGCGAACATAAGATTCAATTGGAAAGTGGGATCAAACCGAGTGTGGAACACCAACGACGGTTGAACCCGTCAATGCAAGAATTAGTTAAGAAGGAAATAATCAAATGGCTGGATGCCGGGGTAGTCTACCCCATTGCTGATAGTTCGTGGGTGAGCCCGGTGCAATGCGTGCCGAAAAAAGGAGGCATGACTATGATTACAAATGAAAAAAATGAGCTTATCCCAACAAGAACAGTAACCGGCTGGAGGGTGTGCATGGACTATCGGAAACTCAATAGTGCTACATGCAAGGACCATTTCCCTATGCCTTTTGTTGACCAAATGCTTGATCGGCTAGCGGGAAAGTCCTTCTATTGTTTCCTTGATGGATACTCCGGCTACAATCAGATCAACATAGCATTGGAGGATCAAGAGAAGACGACATTCACATGCCCCTATGGAACATTTGTGTTTAGCCGGATGCCATTCGGTTTATGCAACGCTCCGGCCACATTTCAAAGATGCATGATGTCCATCTTCTCCGACATGGTGGAGGATTTTCTTGAGGTCTTCATGGACGATTTCTCGGTGGTAGGTGAGTCTTTTGAGCATTGTCTTAGTAATCTTAAACAAGTGCTCAAGAGATGTGAAGAGACCAACCTTGTGCTGATGGTGGATGAAGGCATTGTGTTGGGACATAAAATCTCAAGGCATGGCATAGAGGTAGACAGGGCTAAGATAGAAATCATTTCTAAGCTTCCTCCACCCACTTCCGTCAAAGGTGTTCGCAGTTTTTTGGGGCATGCCGGGTTCCATAGGCGTTTCATCAAGGATTTCTCAAAGATTGCAAATCCTACGTGCAAACTCCTTGAGAAGGATGCCAAGTTCGTGTTCGATGAGAAATGCCTCAAAGCTTTTGAGGAGTTGAAGCAAAAGCTCACCACGGCACTTATTATTGTCACACCTGATTCGTCACTTCCTTTTGAACTTATGTGTGACGCCAGTGGTGTAGCCATTAGAGTAATGCTTGGCCAACGTCACAACAAACTTCTTCACCCGATCTACTATGCCAGTAAAACACTTAATGGGGCGCAGATGAACTACATAGTGACTGAACAAGAACTTCTGGCCATTGTTTATGCTTTTGAGAAGTTCCGTGCTTATTTGTTGGGCTCCAAAGTGATAGTGTACACAGACCATGCAGCTCTTCGCTATCTCATGGCAAAGAAGGATGCAAAGCCTCAGTTGATTCGATGGGAAAGGAACTTAAAATCAAGTGGCAGATCACTTGTCAAGAGTTGAAGAAGTTGGGAGACCAAAGGGAGATCTGGAAATCAATGATGCATTCCCATATGAACACATACTGGCCTTATCTAATACCTTTGCTCCTTGGTATGCCGACATCGCTAACTACCTAGTTAGTGACCTTATTCCGGAAGGTTTGGAGTCATATCAAAAGAAGAAGTTCTTGAGAGATTGCTGGAACTACTACTGGGAAGAGCCTTTCTTGTTCCGTGTTTGTGTTGACAACATCATCAGAGGATGCGTGCCAGAAGAAGAAATGATGCAAATTCTAAAGGCTTGCCATGACTCACCGGTTGCGGGTCATCATGGGGGAAATAGAACAGCGGCGAAGGTTTTGGAATGTGGTTACTATTGGCCTTCGATCTACCAGGATGCTAATCAATTGGTTAAGGCTTGTGACCAATGCCAAAGACAAGGTCCAATCTCTGAGAGGCATGAAATGCCAATGCATTTCATGATGGAGATTGAAATCTTCGACGTTTGGGGAATTGACTTCATGGGCCCCTTTATAAGCTCATGCGGGATGAAGTACATTTTAGTGGCTGTGGACTACGTGTCCAAATGGGTAGAAGCAATTTCCCTACCAAACAATGAGGCATAGAGTGTGACCACATTTTTAAAGAAGAATATTTTCACTCAGTTTGGCACTCCCAGAGCCATTCTTAGTGATGGGGAGTCGCATTTCTGCAACAAAGCCTTCAAAGTTCTCCTTCAAAAGTATGGTGTCAAGCACAAGGTAGCCACACCCTATCATCCGCAATCAAGCGGTCAAGTGGAGGTATCTAACCGGGAAATAGAGAGCATTCTAGCAAAAACGGTTAATGCAAACAGGACCGACTGGTCGAAGAAGTTAGATGATGCTCTGTGGGCATACCGCACAGCATACAAGACTCCCATTGGTACATCTCCTTATCGGCTAGTTTTTGGAAAAGCTTGCCATCTACCTCTGGAACTAGAGCACAAGGCTATGTGGACCTTGAAAAGACTGAACACGGACTGGGCAGAAGCTGGAACTTTGAGGCTAACACAAGTGAATGAAATGGAGGAATTCCGCCTCCATGCTTATGAAAGTGCAGCTGTGTATAAAGAGAGAATGAAGTTTGTCCATGATAAAAAGAACCTGAAAAGAGAATTCAAGGCGGGTGATTTGGTATTGCTTTTCAACTCCAGACTTAAGTTATTTCCGAGCAAGCTAAAATCGAAATGGTCTGGTCCATTCAAAGTAGTTGATGTCTCTCCCTTTGGATCCATATAATTAGCATCGGAGGATGGGCTCCGAACTTTCAAAGTGAATGGCCAAAGAGTCAAACATTACTTGGGATCAGATGGTGAGAAGCACTTTGTGGAGAAGCTGGCTCTCAAAGATGGTCAGTACTAGACCATTGCGTGAATTCAGAGGAGGCTCAACTTCGTCGTGCCGCGACGTTAAATCAAGCGCTTCATGGGAGGCAACCCATGTGTGGTAACATTTATTTTTGTTGTAAATTTCTTTAAGTTTTTGATAGATAGATTTACTCAAGCTATTTCAAGGGTGTGTTAGAATGCAGGAGTTTCAAAAGGACACAATATTGGGAAAGAATGCCTGAAAAGTGAAGAAAAATAACTATGTGACGGTTGCTGCACAAATGCGGTCGCATTTGCAACATGCGAACCGCATTTCAATCGCAAACTGAATCAGAGAGATTGGCTCAAATTGTTGACGAAAATGCGACAAGGTAATGCAGTTTGCGGATCGCATTTGCACTATGTGATCTGCATTTCTATCGCAAACAGAAGCAGAGAGTTTGGCTCATATTGTTGACAAAAATGTGACAAGGTAGTTCATTCTGTGGATCGCATTTGCACTAGGCGATCGCAGTTTGCCTCGCATTGATTCCCTTTCAGCAGAACTCACTGCATAACACATATGCGATCGCATATTCTGTTATGCAGTGACTTACCCATCGCATAATGCCAGGTAAGGCTCCGCATTCCCTCAACTTTTAATCCTTCAAAACAGCGCAAAACAACATAAAAAAATGAAAAACGAACAGCAAAAGGAACGACCAGCAGCAAGCAACAGTTCGAATCGTACCAACGACAAAGACCTGTTTAAAATCTCCATACTTCTTGTAATCTTCTTCATTGGTACGTGTACTGATCTCCTCATGGTCACTCCTATCTTTATTGTGTTTTTCTTTAGTTTTTATTCTGCAATTTTTTTTCGATTTTCTGCCTATCGTTGATGCTTGGGTGTTTTTGGGTGATGGGTAGAGAAATCTAGGGCTGCCATTTATGGGGGGATGGACTAAATCGTGAAACCAAAGGCATTTGCGGCCCACAAAATTAAAATGTGGTTCGCATTTTGGCCGCATCCCTAAACCCTAGTCACCTGAAGAAGATGACAAATGTTGTGCCATTTGCGGTCGCATACCTACTATGCGAACTGCAAAGGCACAGCAAACTGGGGCAGAACACCTTGTTAACACCAGGATATCTGCATAGGTTTTGCGATCGCACATCTCACTTTGCGGTGGATTTGCAATCGCATTTTTGTTGCTTTCTTCTGTTTTCTTTTCCCTTTTGCTTCCAATGTCGCTCACATTTTACCCTTATACAGATATGGCACCTCAAAAGCATGTCGCAAGGAAAAGAGCACCATCCAGTCATCACATGTTGCAGCCAAAACATGTGCGAAAGGAACCAAATATGTCAAGCACCTCCCAGTCTGATGAGGAGGATCTCTTGCCCTCAGTCGATCTACAGGCTGAGGATAGAAGGAAACATGGAGATGACTTCCATCTCCGATTCAGGGTCGAAGGCTCGAGGCAACTGTATAGAGAGGGACTGACCAAAAGAAAGATACTGGGTGAGAATCAGTTGAGCGTAAATGGGCTCCAAGAACAGTACCCCCATATTCTCGACAACATAAAAGCAAGAAAATGGGAGTGCTTCACTGAGGCCCCTAAGGAGTTCAACGAGTCACTGTTCCGGGAGTTCTATGCCTCTTATGGAGCTTCTAGAACGGCACACCACAAACGTAACAAAGTGTTCACTGGCATCGTACTGGTTCGGGGAAAGAATGTGTTCTGCAACAGCGAGGAAATTAATGAAATATATTTCTCCGATTGGCAAACAGGCACAGCCGAGTACGATGCCAAGTACTCCAATAGAGAGAATGAACGTGGGTGGATAGCGTCCGTTATTGCAAAGGGGACTCCTACTTGGATAAATCCTGGAAAGAAGATTTATAAAGAGGATCTCACAAGGGAGGGTCGATTTTGGCTGAGCTTCGTCACCTCCCGTTTGATACCGTCCAGAAACAAAACTGGTATAAGCATTGAGAAAGCCCTTCTCATTGCGTGCATCATGGCCGGTATCAAAATCGATGTGGGAATCTAATCTTCCAGGAGATTGGTATCCGGGCAACGCAGCGTGCCACCTCACTTCCATTTCCGAGTTTGATCACAGCCCTCTGCAAAGCTGTGAACGTGCCTCTCATGCCACAATCTAACAAAATCGGAAAGGAAACGAGGGATATAGATATCACTCGTATCAGTGATGTTGCTACCCCACTAGAGACTCCACTCCAGGACCTTGACTCCCAGAATCCCATATCTCCCCAGGTTCCAAAGGCCTCCACTTCTGCTGCAGAGCCTGCCTCCCAGTCCACCACCGGCCAACCTTCGTCTACACTGCCAGCCCTCTCAAGACTTGGTCTCATTGCACAGCATGCCAATGACAAGGTGGACCAACTCTTGAAAACCCTGCCAAACCTTATCAAACAAGCCCTGACTCCAATACAAACGTCAGTGACAGCTCTCTAACAACAACAAACACTATTTGGGGATCGCTTGCACAAGCTCGAGTTCAGGGTTGAACAGATCGAGAGAGGTGAGGTTAGGGGTTTACCTCAACTGATGGAGGAGGTGGCATCTATGAAGACCAAACTCCAGTAAATGCAAAACTTGGAGTTCGACCTATCATCCCTCCTCCCCAAAGAGGGTGACCAAGGTGCAGACATGGCTGCACCAGACCTGGGTGTAGACTTCACAACTCTGATGGCTGACATTGCACCTCAGTCTGCCAGAATGTCTCAACCTCCAGCTCCTCCAGTACATGTTGATATTGATGATGAGGAGACATCCGGACATTCATCAGAGTTAGAAGGTGAAGAGGCAGAGGAGGACGATTCATGGTCTGATGAGGATGAAGGCCCTCAGGAGAAGGGCAAACAGATTGCTGCTCCTACAAAGGAGGATGAGGAGCACGCAAACATTCAGCGGGCCATACAACATTCGCTAGCAGATTTGGCCGCCCATGCAGATCCATCGGCCACTCAGCCATCAGCGGGCGAGGCTAGCAGCTCAAAGGCCCCAACACCAGTTCCCGTCCAGTCCAACATCCCTCCTTCAGCTGCAGACGGTCCACCGGCTACTGATTCCCATAGCGGTTAGTGCGCCCCAGGGAGCCCCTTGAACTCTACTTTATTTTCTTATGCATTGGGGACAATGCATGCTTTCGGTTGGGGGTGGTAGCCTATCTGTATATTGGTCTGTATTGTTGTATTTCTGCAACATTATAACTGTAATATATACTAGTGCTTCATGATTTCTCTACATAAGTTATCTTTAATTAGTAGATAGTTTTCCATCTTTAGTGATTAGAAATAAAGTTCCCCTTGTTTTTTCTTTGCCGGGTTCTTTTTCAAGGGTGTAATAGTAAAACCAGGAAAGTAAAATGAAACATGTTGACCGGGATGGTGTAATTGTCTAGTATCAAGCATGTGTGTCTGTATATAGATTGTACCCTTTCAACAGATCAACTGTGTGAACTTGAGGCTCACTCTGTGACTCTATGTCTACCTAGAGTCATGTATTTATATATGATGAAAGCCTTGAATTGCCGAATGTTAACTCTAAGGCTTTAAACTATGTTAACCAAACAGTTTGTGTACCATGTGTATGAGCTCTTTGTATAGATAGTTCTTGTGTTTGCCTCTGCCATCTAGAACTTGCCCGGTTGGTTTTTCGACGCCTATTATAATTACACTTAGTTAGAGAGATGATCTTAGGCATTCTTTGTTTTATTTGTGAAACATCTTTAGCCTTTCAAGCCTACCTGTGCATAAATAATATCACTAGTACCCTATTCGAGCCTTTAACCTTTTCTTTGTAAAATAATTACCTCTTTTAAACTCGTTCCTCCTTGAACATTAAGAATTAGGCTAAAAGCCTAAGTTTGGGGTGTGGGTCAAAATGGAAATGGGTAAGGTTATACAGTGCGGGTAAGAGCTTATACCTCAAAGTGCTAATATGAATTTACGAAAGCTTTCCCTTTTGTAAAATAATTACCTCTTTTGAACTCGTTCCTCCTTGAACATTAAGAATTAGGCTAAAAGCCTAAGTTGGGGGTGTGGGTCAAAATGAAAATGGGTAAGGTTATACAGTGAGGGTAAGAGCTTATACCTCAAAGTGCTAATATGAATTTACGAAAGCTCC